>VDCT01000172.1:0-39453 GCA_009763385.1 Coix lacryma-jobi var. lacryma-jobi
CCTAAGCAAGGCTATTTCAGATTTAGCATAAACAAGGTCCTTGCGCAAGTCAAAGCAAACAAGACATGGTATGGAAGCATTTGATTTCAACATTTCATTTTCAGAGTTTAAGCTAGCAAGAGAAAAGCATAGCTCATCATTCTTCCTAACCATGTCACTACAAGAGGTGCAAGGTAAAGATGCACTAGACTTCCAATGAAAAGGCCACATTTTAACCTAACAATGGAGCATTTCAACTTCTTGATCTTTCTATGCAAGGTATCACAAATCTCATCATATCTAATGTTATCATCACAACGAGCTTCGAATCGTTGGGACAAAATCCCAAGACTAGCGAGAAGTGTACCTTTCTTGGCCTTGCCAAGTTCACGTATACGATCCTCCGTTGAATGCTCATCATCTCCTAGGAAGTCCAGCAAAGCCTCCACCTCATGTTCCGTCTCAAGAACCGCACTCCTCCTTCTTGCCAAAATGTCGTCCTCGGTCGCATGTCCAAGACTCAAACCTAAGGACAAAGACACACTGGAAGAAGAACTTGGTGCCATCTCCAAAAGCACGGTCAGTGTTAGCCAAACAAAAGCTCAACACCTCGACAAACAAAGTCGGAAGCAAAAACCACTCTAAAAGGTCGCCTTCGCGGATCCGGAACCGGTTAAGGTAGAGAGATCCTTAACTGGCTCCGATACCAATTGAAGGACCGAAAATGCTAAAGCAAGGCGACCAGAGGGGGGTGAATGGGAGCCTTGAAGGACTGAGAGTGCAACCAGAAAGCGACCAGGGGAGGGGGGTGAATGGGAGCTTCAAATTCCTTTCGGAAACTTGTCGCTACTGTCCCGTAAATCAACCCCAAGAGAAAACCCTAGAGCTCGTAAGTGTTGACACCCTAGATGTAGGGTGGATGCTTCCAAGAAGCACAGCGGAACACTTCACGACTCTAGAAACCCAACGCAAGAGCCGGAAATCAAAACCGACAACAGACGAACGAACCTTGGTCGAAACAGCGCGAAACAGCACTGACCAGACTCACTGGAGCGTCCGGTCAACAGGCACCGAACGCGTCCGGTCGAGCAAAATCGGTTTTCGGAGCTTACTGTTTCTGACCGGACTCACCGGTGTTGAGCGTCCGGTCAACCTACAAAGCTTCGGTCACACAAATCAAAGCAGATGAACAGTAATAGGTGAGCGTCCGGTCACTCACAGGAACCAGCATCCAGTCAGTGCGCATGAAGGACCGAGAAGCTAACCGAAAGCGACCAGAGGGGGGGTGAATGGGAGCTTCAAAATTTCCTTTGGAAACTAGATGCCACTGTCCCAAAATCAACCCCAAGAACGAACCCTAGAGCTTGCTAGTGTCCACGACCCTAGATGTAGGGTGGATGCTTCCTAGAAGCACAGCGGGACACTAGACAACCCTAGAAAGCCAACGCAAAAGACGGAACTCGAATCCGATCAAGAACGAACGAACCGCGAACGAAACGCGCGAAACTGGATCGACCGGACTCAGGCCAGCGTCCGGTCAGCAGGGACCGGACGCGTCCGGTCAACAAAAATCGGCTCTGGAACCTTACTGTTCGCGACCGGACTCACGAGTACGGAGGCGTCCGGTCGAGAGCAGTGCGTCCGGTCAGAAACGAACAAGCGCGATGAACAGTGGATCCTGTGCGTCCGGTCAGCTGACACCGGATGCGTCCGGTAGCTGAAAAAACCGATCTGGACCCTCTCTGTTCTTGACCGGACTCACGGAAGGGAGCGTCCGGTCGATTGAACAGAGCGTCCGGTCACACGCAAACAACCACAGCGGTGTTCAACCACAGGACGCACGACCTGAGCGTCCGGTCGGCCCGAGCAGCGTCCGGTCACCCCGACAACCCTCTGTTCTTCCACCGATTCGACTCAAACTCACTCAAAACGAATCCTCTAGGGATCAAACTTGGTGAGTGGAGTCACAAAGAGTATAGTGAGCTATCTCTAAGAGATCATGGCTCGAACCTATCTCCAAATCGGTGAATCGAAGAATTTCGGGGGTGAAGAGAAAAAGTGACCCGAAACTAAAAATCGATTGATCTCCTAGACCGTGAGGTTAGAGGATGATTCCTTCGGTGGAAAGAAGTGCCTTACGATCTAGAACAACTTGGTTCCAACGGATTTGCAAAAGATGAACCGAGCAAAAAGATCAAGCGACGGGAAAATCGTGGAGAAAAGGATTCCGCGAAGAACACGAACACAACGGAAATCACAGCCACGAGTTCGAATCAAGGACGCAAATCAAGCCAACGATCTGTGCTCCAAGGTGAGGATACGGCCTCACTTCCTCAACTCAACAGTACACAGAGTGGAGTCTCTCTGCGGATCTCAACTAGCTAAAGCAGGGACGGGAGAGCGGGAAACCCTAGCAAATGAAAGCACTAACTGAGATTAGGGAGGAGGGTGTCTCCCCTGACTACTTATCCTATTCTAGTCTAAGTCTATTTCCTACTCTACCCCTCTCTAAACTAATTACAGAGCGAACCAGCTAAACCCTAAGGCTATTCTGGTCCAACCCGCGGTGGTAGGTAGATCCGACGGCCACGCCCGCTCGAACCGAAGCGTTGCCTCGACGCAACCTCTGGATCGCCGCCACGTGCCGCCCTCGCTCTGCACCCCTCGGTTTTGTGGCCCAAACCGGGAAACCAGCCTTTTCCAGCAACCCCCGGTTTTGAGGCCCAAACCGGGAAACCAGCCTCCAGCCTGAGTTTTGTGGCCCAAACTCAGAAACCCGCAGCGCCCGAGTTTTGAGGCCCAAACTCGGAAACCGGCCCATCACCCGAGTTTTGTGGCCAAACTTGGAAACCATCCGCGCCCAGGTTTTGTGGCTCAACCTGGAAACCGAGCACCCAGGTTTTGAGGCCCAAACCTGGAAACCGTCCACCCGTTGGTTTTTCTCTGGCTCAACCAACAAACCGGAGCTGTAGAGGGGATGCACCGCCCGTGCACCCCGTCCACTGACACGTGTCCCCAGGTCCTCGACCCGAGCAACACCAGTGCCCCGCAAGTCTCCGCTCGTCGCTGTCCCAGGCTGCCAGCCACCACAGCTGATCCTCGGGCACTCCGGTCCCTCAGTCCAAGCCTCACGTCCGCCCTTCACTGCTCGATACATCGGCATGGCACGTCCGCCGCACGGCACGCCCATCCTTCATCGCACCCAGTCCGTCGGCACGGCACGTCTCAACTTGACCTTCACCTTGCCCTCGATCACTGTCTCCGTGCTCGACACCTGCACAACACAAGCCAAAGAACATGCGCATCAAACCCGTTGACAATCACTCATCACTCAGAGACTCGGCATACACCCATGTATCCGCAATCTCCCCCTTGATGAGTGCATTGTCAACTACACACACAAATCATAAAATGAAAGAAGAAGGTAGGAGGAAGGAGAGGTAGAGAACTCAACCAAATGACCCAAAAGCATAGCAAAGCCGAAGAAGGTCAAGTGGAAGAAGCGAGAACTTGGTCCCCAAAGACATGGGCAACGGCTCGACGCGACCAAGCAAAGCAAAGCTAGCCCTCAAGAAGAGGTAGAACAGGCTCAACACCGCTAGCAGAAAACCAATTGAAAATCGGAGCTAAAAAATGGCAAAGTGCTAGTCCCTCAAGATAGAGGCATAGAGGCTCAACACAACTAGCACGAAAACCACTCCGAACCAATTGAAAAACAATCGAAAAGTCTTCGAACCAATCGAAATCAAACTCGATGCCAAATGAGGAAAATGTTTGCTAGTCACTCAAGATAGAGGCAACAACTCAACACAACTAGCAAACTCCCCTCGACAAGTGCAAGCAACCCGGGACTCCCCCTTAGGTCCAACAAGAGAAGAGCATAAAGATCTGAAAATCTCCCCCTTAGCAAAAACTCCCCCTTAATTGAACGCCAGGAGACATATGATTTGCAAAAACTCTCCCCCTTAGTTGAAAATGCACTTATCAAGCACAAACTCTTCCCTTGAGCCAACAAAACTCCCCCTTCTAAAATGCATATGAAGTCAGAAATGCAAGTTAGCAGCTTCAGGCATATAATCAAAAGAGTGCAAAAATGCTCTAATCGGTATAGCTCCAATGGCACAACTAAGCACTCAAATAGTGAAGGCTCAAACTGATCACACATACGAAATTTGAAGCATATGAGCAAGTGAGCAGTTTTTAGCCAAAAAGATAGTCACCATCAGAATAGCACTACACATGTATAGATAGGAATCCAGACAAGTGCTAAGCATGTATACAAGGTGAACTACCCCTAGCAAAGTTCAATCATCATGCATAGGAATGAAGCATATACTTGTGATTTCATTTTTATATTGGAGTTGCAGCGGTGAAGACTTCACAAGTTCAATTATTTAGCATGTGATTGCGAGAGGTTGAAAGCTTGTCTTTGCCTAACTTTTCAACCAAGCGAAGCCTATGCCGAAGCAATCAGAAGCTTGAAGCTACGGTTTCGGTCATACACTACACGGCTCAAGTTTAACTCAAAGTGCAATGAGAAACAGTCTCGATACCATGAGGTGTTAACAAGCAATCCCATCTCGATCTTTTCAATTCACTAAAACTTGGTTCAAATTTTATACATGATATGAACAGACCAAGCAAGTGAATGACTCATAACTAGAGACATAGCAACCTAGCATATATGAAAAGCACGAGTGAACTCAACATATCCTACACATGCTAGTTGCAAATCTCAATGGTGAACATTTTCAGATTGTAAGTTATTAAGTAAATTCACCATTCCAAAATAGCTCAGCTCATAACATGTACTAGTGATCAGGAAGAGCATAAGCTACAAGCATCCATATAAGCATCAGAGCATACTAAATAGAGCATAGTTACATTCTAGTGATTATAAACATGAAGCTCAGAATGTAAATGCGTATGCTAAAAATGCAAAAGAAAAGAAAGACAAAAGAGTCAGTCAAATATACAAGATCCAAAAGGTTTCCCCCATCTAAAAGGGGAAACACACACCAAGCTCACCCCTCAACCGGTTAAAGGTTGATTCGTCTAAAGGCTTGGTGAAAATATCAGCCAGTTGGTGATGAGTATCGACATGGCGAAGGTCGATATCACCCTTCTCCTGGTGGTCGCGCAAGAAATGAAAGCGCACATCAATGTGTTTGGTCTTCGAGTGAAGCACGGGGTTCTTAGCAACGCTAATAGCACTCGTGCTGTCACAGAGCAAAGGCACGCGAGAAAAGCTCAAACCAAAATCACGCAAAGTGGCCATCATCCAGAGTAACTGGGAACAGCAGCTAGCCGCAGCAACATACTCAGCCTCGGTGGTAGACTGGGCGACACTAGACTGCTTGCGAGAAGACCACGATACAAGAGAAGATCCAATAAATTGGCAAGTCCCAGAAGTGGACTTGCGCTCAATGCGACAACCAGCAAAATCGGCATCGGAATAACCGCAAAGAGAGAGGGTGGAGGAAGCAGAATACCAAATCCCGAACTCAGGCGTGAAACGAAGGTACCTGAAAATCCGCTTCACCGCCTGACGGTGAGAGGTGCGCGGCGACGCCTGAAAGCGCGCACACAGACACACCGCGAACTGGATGTCCGGGCGTGTCGCCGTCAGGTAGAGGAGCGACCCGATCATGCTGCGGTACTCCTTCTGGTCCACTGCTTCTCCATCCACATCTGCATCCAGGGCAGTCGTCGTCGACATGGGTGTTGGAAGAGGCTTGGCCTCACCCATATCGAACCGCTTCAGCAAGTCCTTGGTGTACTTGCCCTGGTGCACAAATGTCCCCTCTCGGGATTGCTTAATTTGCAACCCGAGAAAGAATGTCAGCTCGCCCATCATGCTCATCTCGAACTCCCTGCTCATAGTATCTGCAAACTTGGCAACCAAAGCGTGAGAAGAACCACCGAAAATGATATCATCCACGTAAATCTGGACCAAGAGCGTGTCTTTGCCTTGCCGGAGGAGAAAAAGCGTCTTATCTACACATCCCATTTTAAAACCCTTAGCAAGCAAAAAGGTTTTAACCTATCATACCAGGCTCTAGGGGCTTGTTTCAAACCATATAAAGCTTTGTGAAGTTTAAAGACATGGTTTGAAAACTTGGGATTTTCAAAACCGGGGGGTTGTTCTACATATACTTCCTCCTCTATGTAGCCGTTTAAGAAGGCACTCTTGACATCCATCTGAAAAAGTTTGAAACCTCTGGATGCAGCATAAGCCAAGAGTATCCTAATAGCCTCCAAACGTGCTACAGGAGCGAAGATCTCCTCATAATCTATCCCTTCCTTCTGACTATAGCCTTTTGCTACAAGCCGGGCCTTGTTTCTCACAACATGGCCATCCTATCCTTGCTTGTTTTTGAAAACCCATTTTGTCCCAATAGGCTTACAGTCAGGTGGAGGTGGAACTAGAGCCCAAACCCGATTTCGCTCAAAATTTTCTAACTCCTCATGCATGGCATTGACCCAATCCGGATCCGTCAATGCGTGTCCAACATCTCGGGGCTCAAAATTAGCAACAAAAGCAGAATGAGCGAAGTGAGAGATGTGCTGTGACCTGGAGCGAGTAACTCGCTCGCCGATGTCGCCGATCATCTGTTCAGGGGGGTGCTGGCGCTGGATGTGTCGTGGCGCCTCCCGAGATGAAGTGACCTCCCCCTCAACAGCAGCTGGTTCCACCCCGGGTACAAAAGGTACCGCACGAGGTGGAGGATCCCACGGCCCCCAGGAAGAAGAGGTGTCAGGGCCGTGAGTCGTCGTAGAAACCGCTCTTTGCGGCACGGCAGGTGGAGGGGGTGCTGGATCATCCATACCTTCAGCACCCTCGTCCTTGTCATCAAAAAGAGGCTCACCAACCTCATGATCACCTGCACGCTCAAAACGAGAAGAAGGACAAACCATGGTCTCGTCGAAGGTGACATCGGATGTCTCCATGACTCGGTTAGTGTCAAGGTTAAGTACACGATAAGCTCGAGTGTGAGTGCCATAACCCAAAAACACACCGTCAGAAGAACGAGATTCAAATTTGTCCAAGTTGCCCTTTTTGAGTATAAAACAATGGCAACCAAAAACTCGAAAATAACTCACCTTGGGTAGTTTTCCAAAACGCAACTCATAAGAAGTCTTTTTCAAGAAAGCTCTCAGAAAAATGCGATTGGATATATAGCAAGCAGTGTTCATAGCTTCGGCCCAATAGCGCCTAGGAGTCCTATGCTCATCAAGCATCATCCTGGCCATCTCAACAAGGGTCCGATTCTTCCTCTCTACAACACCATTTTGGGGCGGTGTGTAGGGGGAAGAAAACTGATGCTCCAGGCCAAGGCGGTTACAAAACTTCTCAAAATCCGAATTTTTGAATTCGGAACCATTATCACTTCTAATAGCTCGCATCGAGTTCAAAGGGAACTCGTTCTGAAGACGCAAAATCAGATTGCGAGCGAAGGAGAAAGTCTCAGTCTTCTTAGTCAAAAAGAAGACCCACGAATATCTCGAAAAGTCGTCAACAACAACCAAAACATACCACTTGCCACCAACCGAGCTCACCCGAGCCGGACCAACAAGGTCCATGTGTAAAAGCTCTCCGGGGTGCGAGGTCATGACCTTTGTCACTGGATGGTGGGGAGCGGCAACCATCTTCCCATGTCTGCAAGAATGGCAAACTAGATCCTTCTCCATCGAAAGCTTGGGCAATCCTCGGATTAGGCCAAGTGAGCTAAGTCTTGCAAGCAAGTCAAAGCTTAAATGACCAAGCCTCCTATGCCACTTCCAAAGATCGGAGGAAGAAGGACTAGCCAAAAGACAGCGAGAAGAACCAAACGACTCCGAGAAATTCGCGCGAAAGACTTTCCCAAAGGGCGAAATCAGACATACAAGATCGCCCTGAGGATCTAAGATGCGACTAAGGTTCGGTTTAAAACGAATCTCATAGTCATCATCAAAAAGTTGCGAAACAGAAAGAAGGTTAAAATGCAGGTTAGAAACAAGAGCAACATCGCGCAACACAAAGTGCTCATTAACCCGCACCGTCCCACGAGGCAATACCTTACCTTTACTATTGTCGCCGAAGGTTATGTACTCCTTTCCGGCGACCGGGCTAAGGCTGGAGAACCACTTGGCGTTTCCGGTCATGTGCCTCGAGCAACCAGAATCCACCAACCAAATGTCCTCCAACCGTCTCACCTACATCAATAAAAAGACATAGGGTGAGCATACGGTCCAACACTGGGGTTAGTGAAGTAAGGAGAATACCAGTGTTGGGCCGGCTGCTCAAAAGAACGGTCAGTGTAAAAACTATTCCTAGCCTGTCTACGGGGGTAGCGATCACCACGTACAGGAAAACGTGGTCCGCTGGGGAAGAAGCGCTCACCGCGGTACTCAAACTGCGGTGGGGGAAAGCGCTCAACTAAGCCTCCGCCACGGGGTCCATTACCTGCAAAAGCAGGACCCCGTCGGGCACGCTCTCTACGAGATCTACGCCTAGGAGCCTGGGGCTCAACTGCTCTAGCGTCTCTCCTCGGAGCTCTCTCCTGCCTAGGCCTAACAAACTGAGGTGTTGGACCTCTAGGCCTAGTCTCCCTCCTAGGGGCTCTCATCTCCTGCCTAGGCCGGGGACCTAGACGTCCGGACCTAGCAGCTCTCCCCTGAGCCTTCGGCACATGTCCACCATGAGTTGGATGGTACATGTCCGGGTTCTCCATCTCCCGAGTACGGCGCGCCTCTCGCTTGCGCCGGAAACAGAACTCGATCAAGTGACCATCCCTCCTACAGAAATCACACTGGTACCTCACCGCACGCAAAGGGGGTTGTTGGTGACCAGGGCTGTGGGTGTGGTTCACTTTGCCCTTCTGAGGCAAACACTCCTCTCTAATGGGTGGCATAGCATCAAGCTTGTTCTTGAGGTGGTTTGGCTTGGGTGCCCAAATTTGGTTCTTGGGAGGAGCTCTCGGGGGTTCCTCAACCACACCATCTTTGGTGGTAGGCTTGGCAGGCTCTTTGGGTGGAAGTTTGGCAAGCTTGGGAGTAGTGGTGGAGTTAGGCTTCTCACATGGATTCAAACCACTCGACTCTCCAATCTTCCCAAAAGCAGAAAGATCAACACCCTGAGCAAAACCTACACCAGGAGCCCCAGCAGCTCGCTTGAATTGGGAGATCATCATCCCGAGCTGCGGCTCACTACAGGAGACCCATGACAAGATGGTCCGAAGGTATGTGTTCTCTTCCTCGGTTTGCATCTTGCCATGCTTCACATTGGCAATCTCCAGCTCCAAGCCCTCGCACAAAACGCACCTCGCCACTCCAGTGCTACCTGAGCTGGCCTCCTCAAGAGACACAATCTTGGCATTCTTCTCTGCCAACTCAGATTGCAAGACGGGACAGGTCTTGCATGCACCCAGCAAAGAGGGTCTGGCCCTCATCTCATCCAGCTCTCCAACCAACGCAGCATACTTTCCTCTCAAAGTGAGAAGATCAGTCATGTGCGTGGTGCACGACTCACACTCAACCTCTTCCGACACAACCACGGTGGACTTGGCAAACTCAAGCTCCCTCACCGTGTCTTCCCACTTCTGCCTAAACTCCTTGCGTTCTCTAGCGGCACGCCTAAGCAACTTGTCCTGACTAAGGAGCGCGGCAGTAAGCTTCTCGACCTCAGCAGAAAGCTCGTCGTGGGTGAGAGATACCTGAGAGGAGTCGTCGTCGTCGTCGTTGTTCCGAGGGATGTGCTCCAGCTTGCCGTCGACTTCATCACCAAGCGCCATGGTGCAGAGGCCGTCGTCGTCGGCGAAGAAGCAGAGACCGTTCAGCTTGTCCTCGATCCTCTTCTTCTTCTCGGACTCGTCGTCGCTCGATGAAGCGGAGTCGTCATCCGAGCCGTCGACGTCGCTGAGCGTGGCGAAGAACGCACGCTGCTCAGCCTGGGCCTTCTCCAAGTACTTCTTCTTGATGTACTCCTTGTCGAAGCCGCCCCTCCGCTTGTGCCTCGCGGGGACGTACTTCTCCTTGCGCTTGCCGGAGTCGTACTTGTGCCCATGATCGCCCTTCCCAGATGAATGCTTCTTCTTGGGGCAGTTGGCGATGAAGTGGTCGGGGTCGCCGCACTCATAGCATCCTGAGCGTCCTCCACCGCGGCGACGGTTCATGCGGTTGTTGTGGAACCGCGTGAACCGGTTGGCGAGCATTGCCAACTCGTCATCCCCCAACGACTCAAGCTGGTCCTCTGTGACAGAAAAGAGTGAAGAAAGTGCAAAGCCAGCAGAGGGATTGGCAGAAGAGCCAGAAACCAAAGCCATAGTCGGGCCAGAAGGATTCGCATAAGAAGCCCTCGACATGGCGTCAATCTCACTGGACTTGAGCTTACTAAAGAGCTCGTCGCAGGTGAGGGTCTCATAGTTAGGCGATTCGATGATCGCCTGAACGAATCCCACACCGACCGATCAAGAGTGTGCAAGAGCTTCAAAGCACGCTCGTGATCGTCAAAAGGCAACTGCTCCTTGTTAGCCCTCATCCTGTTGACAATCACCTGAAAGCGAGCGAATAAACTCTCTATGCTCTCGCCAGGCTGATGTCGAAAGTTCTCATACTCACGCTTGAACGACTCGTAGAGTCGGGTTTTGACTTGAGAGGTGCCCTCATGGAAACGCATGAGGGTGTCCCAGATCTCCCGAGCCGTAGCAAGGTGAGAAACACGATCAAACTCACCCATGCTCAAACAAGAAAAGAGAGCATTACGGGCTCGGCTATTGGCATCATGCTCATCGATCTGTTGCTGAGAAACATGAGCAGCCAAGACCACGTAATCAGCAGAGTTGCAAATATCCCAAATAGAAGCACCCAAACTCTGCAGATAGGCCGACATGCGTATCTTCCAATACGCATAGTTCGTCCCATCAAAGAACGGCGGTTTGCCCACACCGCGATCCATGTCGCCTTCGGTGGATCTGGAACCGGCTAAGGTGGAAGATCCTTAACCTGCTCCGATACCAATTGAAGGACCGAGAAGCTAACCGAAAGCGACCAGAGGGGGGGTGAATGGGAGCTTCAAAATTTCATTTTGGAAACTAGATGCCACTGTCCCAAAATCAACCCCAAGAACGAACCCTAGAGCTTGCTAGTGTCCACGACCCTAGATGTAGGGTGGATGCTTCCTAGAAGCACAGCGGGACACTAGACAACCCTAGAAAGCCAACGCAAAAGACGGAACTCGAATCCGATCAAGAACGAACGAACCGCGAACGAAAACGCGCGAAACTGGATCGACCGGACTCAGGCCAGCGTCCGGTCAGCAGGGACCGGACGCGTTCGGTCAACAAAAATCGGCTCTGGAACCTTACTGTTCGCGACCGGACTCACGAGTACAGAGGGTCCGGTCGAGAGCAGTGCGTCTGGTCAGAAACGAACAAGCGCGATGAACAGTGGATCCTGTGCGTCCGGTCAGCTGACACCGGATGCGTCCGGTAGCTGAAAAACCGATCTGGACCCTCTCTGTTCTTGACCGGACTCATGGAAGGGAGCGTCCGGTCGATTGAACAGAGCGTCCGGTCACACGCAAACAACCACAGCGGTGTTCAACCACCGGACGCACGACCTGAGCGTCCGGTCGGCCCGAGCAGCGTCCGGTCACCCCGACAACCCTCTGTTCTTCCACCGATTCGACTCAAACTCACTCAAAATGAATCCTCTAGGGATCAAACTTGGTGAGTGGAGTCACAAAGAGTATAGTGAGCTATCTCTAAGAGATCATGGCTCGAACCTATCTCCAAATCGGTGAATCGAAGAATTTCGGGGGTGAAGAGAAAAAGTGACCCGAAACTAAAAATCGATTGATCTCCTAGACCGTGAGGTTAGAGGATGATTCCTTCGGTGGAAAGAAGTGCCTTACGATCTAGAACAACTTGGTTCAAACGGATTTGCAAAAGATGAACCGAGCAAAAAGATCAAGCGACGGGAAAATCGTGGAGAAAAGGATTCCGCGAAGAACACGAACACAACGGAAATCACAGCCACGAGTTCGAATCAAGGACGCAAATCAAGCCAACGATCTGTGCTCCAAGGTGAGGATACGGCCTCACTTCCTCAACTCAACAGTACACAGAGTGGAGTCTCTCTGCGGATCTCAACTAGCTAAAGCAGGGACGGGAGAGCGGGAAACCCTAGCAAATGAAAGCACTAACTGAGATTAGGGAGGAGGGTGTCTCCCCTGACTACTTATCCTATTCTAGTCTAAGTCTATTTCCTACTCTACCCCTCTCTAAACTAATTACAGAGCGAACCAGCTAAACCCTAAGGCTATTCTGGTCCAACCCGCGGTGGTAGGTAGATCCGACGGCCATGCCCGCTCGAACCAAAGCGTTGCCTCGACGCAACCTCTGGATCGCCGCCACGTGCCGCCCTCGCTCTGCACCCCTGGTTTTGTGGCCCAAACCGGGAAACCAGCCTTTTCCAGCAACCCCCGGTTTTGAGGCCCAAACCGGGAAACCAGCCTCCAGCCTGAGTTTTGTGGCCCAAACTCAGAAACCCGCAGCGCCCGAGTTTTGAGGCCCAAACTCGGAAACCGGCCCATCACCCGAGTTTTGTGGCCAAACTTGGAAACCATCCGCGCCCAGGTTTTGTGGCTCAACCTGGAAACCGAGCACCCAGGTTTTGAGGCCCAAACCTGGAAACCGTCCACCCGTTGGTTTTTCTCTGGCTCAACCAACAAACCGGAGCTGTAGAGGGGATGCACCGCCCGTGCACCCCGTCCACTGACACGTGTCCCCAGGTCCTCGACCCGAGCAACACCATGCCCCGCAAGTCTCCGCTCGTCGCTGTCCCAGGCTGCCAGCCACCACAGCTGATCCTCGGGCACTCCGGTCCCTCAGTCCAAGCCTCACGTCCGCCCTTCACTGCTCGATACATCGGCATGGCACGTCCGCCGCACGGCACGCCCATCCTTCATCGCACCCAGTCCGTCGGCACGGCACGTCTCAACTTGACCTTCACCTTGCCCTCGATCACTGTCTCCGTGCTCGACACCTGCACAACACAAGCCAAAGAACATGCGCATCAAACCCGTTGACAATCACTCATCACTCAGAGACTCGGCATACACCCATGTATCCGCAGTTTTTCCCTGGCTCTACCACCAAACCGACGTCGTAGAGGGGATGCACCTCCCGTGCACCCCGTCCACCGACACGTGTCCCCGAGTCCACGACTCAGGCAACACATGACCGCACTTCTTCACTTGTCGTCGTCACAGGCTGCCAGCCACCACAGCTGATCCTCGGGCCTCTAGTCCCTCAGTCCAAGCCTCACGTCCGCCCTTCGCCACTCTCCGTCCATCGGCATGGCACGTCTCTACTTGACCTTCACCTCGCCTTTGATCACTGCATCCGTGCTCGACACCTGCACAACACAAGCCAAAGAACATGCGCATCATCCCAGTTGACAATCACTCATCACTCAGAGACCCGGCATACACCCATGTATCCGCAATCTCCCCCTTGATGAGTGCATTGTCAACTACTCACACAAATCATAATAGAAAGAAGAGAAGGAAGGAAGAAGAAGAGAGAACTCGACCAAATGACCCAAAAGCCTAGCAAAAGCCGAAGAAGGTCAAGTGGAAAGAGCAAAAGAACTTGGTCCCCAAAGACATGGGCAACGGCTCGACGCAACCAAGCAAAGCAAAGCTAGCCCTCAAGAAGAGGTAGAACAGGCTCAACACCGCTAGCAAACACCAATTGGAAAATCGAAGCAAAATGCTAGTCCCTCAAGATAGAGGCACAGAGGCTCAACACAACTAGCAAAGAAAGCTCGATACCAATGTCTTACGGCCAACAAAAAACAGCAAGCTCCCCCTCGAATAGTGCATACAACCAGGAAAACACTCCCCCTTAGGTCCAACTCGGGAGGAACACAAAGATTTGAAAAGTTTTCAAAAGTTTTCCCTCAAACTCCCCCTTAGTTGAACATCCAGGAGACATATGATTTGCACACTCTCCCCCTTAGTTGAAAATGCACTAATCAAGTAAAAGGCTCTCCCCATCAGAAAAGGCACCAACAAAAGTGCAAACTAGGGAGGTTCTCCCCCTTCCAACATGCATATGAGTCAAAATGCAAGTTAGCAGCTCCAGGCATATATTCAGGAGAATGCAAAGATGCTATAAACAGTATAACTCCAATGACTCAACAACAGCATACAAGCTCAGCAAAGGCTCAAACTGATCACCAGATATGAAATATGAACATATGAGCAGAAAAGAGCAGTTTTGAGTCAAAAAGGTGTTCACCATCAAAATAGCACTAGCAATGTATAAGCAGGAGTTTGAACAAGTGCTAAACATGTATACAAGGTGAACTACCCCTAGCAAAGTTCAATCATCATGCTTAAGAATGAAACATATACTTGTGAATTTAAATTCAGATCGGAGTTGCAGCGGTGAAATTTCACAAGTTCAATTATTAGCATGTGATTGCGAGAGGTTGAAAGCTTGTCTTTGCCTAACTTTTCAACCGAGCGAAGCCTATGCCGAAGCAATCAGAAGCTTAAAGCTACGGTTTCGGTTATACACTACACGGCTCAAGTTTAACTCAAAGTGCAATGAGAAACCGTCTCGATACCGTGATGTGTTGACAAGCAGTCCCATCTCGATCTTTTCAATTCACTAAGACTTGGTTCAAATTTTAAACATGATATGAACAGACCAAGCAAGTAAATGACTCAGAACTAGAGACATAGCAACCTAGCATATATGAAAAGCACGAGTAAACTCAACACATCCTACACATGCTAGTTGCATATCTCAATGGTGAACATTTTCAGATTTTAAGTTATTAAGCAAATTCACCATATCAAAATAGCTCGGCTCACAACATGTACTAGTGATCAGAAAGAGCATAAGCTACAAGCATCAACATAAGCATCGGAGCATACTACATAGAGCATAGTTACATTCTAGTGATTATAGACATGAAGCTCAGAATGTAAATGCGTATGCTAAAATGCAAAAGAAAAGAAAGACAAACGAAAGAAAGTCAGTCTACTATACAAGATCCAAAATGTTTCCCCCATCTAAAAGGGGAAACAGACACCAAGCTCACCCCTCAACCGATTAAAGGTTGATTCGTCTAAAGGCTTGGTGAAAATATCAGCCAGTTGATGATGAGTATCGACATGGCGAAGGTCGATATCACCCTTCTCCTGGTGGTCTCGCAGAAAATGAAAGCGCACATCAATGTGTTTGGTCTTCGAGTGAAGCACGGGGTTCTTAGCAACGCTAATGGCACTCGTGCTGTCACAAAGCAAAGGAACACGAGTAAAGCTCAGACCAAAATCACGCAAAGTGGCCATCATCCAAAGCAACTGGGAACAGCAGCTAGCTGCAGCAACATATTCAGCCTCTGTAGTGGACTGAGCGACACTAGACTGCTTGCGAGAAGACCACGAAACAAGAGAAGAACCAATAAACTGGCAAGTCCCAGAAGTGGACTTGCGCTCAATACGGCAACCAGCAAAATCGACATCTGAATAACCGCAAAGGGAGAGGGTGGAGGAAGCAGAATACCAAATCCCGAACTCGGGTGAGAAACGAAGGTACCTGAATATGCGCTTCACTGCCTGACGGTGAGATGTGCGCGGCGACGCCTGAAAGCGCGCACACAGACACACCGCGAACTGGATGTCCGGGCGTGTCGTCATCAGGTAGAGGAGCGACCCGATCATGCTTCGGTACTCCTTCGGGTCCACTGCTTCTCCATCCACATCCGCATCCAGGGCAGTCGTCGTCGACATGGGTGTTGGAAGAGGCTTGGCCTCACCCATATCGAACCGCTTCAGCAAGTCCTTGGTGTACTTGCCCTGGTGCACAAACGTCCCCTCTCGGGATTGCTTGATTTGCAACCTGAGAAAGAAGGTCAGCTCGCCCATCATGCTCATCTCGAACTCCCTGCTCATAATATCTGCAAACTTGGCAACCAAAGCGTGAGAAGAACCACCGAAAATGATATCATCCACGTAAATCTAGACCAAGAGAGTGTCTTTGCCTTGTTTGAGGAGAAAGAGCGTTTTATCTACACATCCCATTTTAAAACCCTTAGCAAGCAAAAAGGTTTTCAACCTATCATACCAGGCTCTAGGGGCTTGTTTCAAACCATATAAAGCTTTATGAAGTTTAAAAACATGGTTTGGAAACTTGGGATTTTCAAAACCGGGGGGTTGCTCAACATACACTTCTTCTTCTATGTAGCCGTTTAAGAAGGCACTCTTGACATCCGTTTGAAAGAGTTTAAAACCTTTGGATGCAGCAAAAGCCAAGAGTATCCTAATAGCCTCCAAACGAGCTACAGGAGCAAAAGTCTCCTCAAAGTCTATCCCCTCCTTCTGACTATAACCCTTGGCCACAAGACACGCTTTGTTCCTCACAATGTGGCCATCCTCTCCTTGTTTGTTTTTGAAAACCCATTTTGTCCCAATAGGATTACAGTTAGGAGGAGGAGGAACTAGAACCCAAACCTGATTTCTCTCAAAATTTTCTAACTCCTCATGCATGGCATTGACCCAATCCGGATCCGTCAAAGCGTGTCCAACATCTCGGGGCTCAAAGTTAGCAACAAAAGCAGAATGAGCGAAGTGCGAGATGTGCTGTGACCTGGACCGAGTAACCCGTTCGTCGATGCTGCCGATCATCTGCTGAGGCGGGTGCTGGCGCTGGATGTGTCGCGGCGTCTCCCGAGCTGAAGTAGCTTCCCCCTCAACAGTAGCTGGTGCCTCCCCGGGTACAAAAGGTACCGCTCGGGGTGGCGGATCCCACGGTCCCCAGGAGGAAGAGGTGTCGGGGCCGTGAGTCGTCGTAGAAGCCGCTCTTTGCGGCACGGCAGGTGGAGGGGGTGCTGGATCATACATACCTTCAGCACCCTCATCCTCGTCATCAAAAAGAGGCTCACCAACCTCATGATCACCTGCACGCTCAAAATGAGAAGAGGGACAAACCATGGTCTCGTCGAAGGTGACATCGGATGTCTCCATGACTCGGTTAGTGTCAAGGTTAAGTACACGATAAGCTCGAGTGTGAGTGCCATAACCCAAAAACACACCGTCAGAAGAACGAGACTCAAATTTGTCCAGGTTGCCTTTCTTCAATATAAAACAATGGCAACCGAAGACTCTAAAATAACTTACCTTGGGCTGTCTACCAAAACGCAACTCATAAGAGGTCTTCTTCAAGAAAGCTCTCAGAAAAATGCGATTTGAAATGTAGCATGCAGTGTTCATAGCTTCGGCCCAATATCGCCTAGGAGTCCTATGCTCATCGAGCATCGTCCTGGCCATCTCAACAAGGGTGCGATTCTTCCTCTCTACAACACCATTCTGAGGAGGTGTGTAGGGGGAAGAGAACTGATGCTCTAAGCCCAAAGAGTTACAAAACTTCTCAAAATCCGAATTCTTAAATTCGGAACCGTTATCACTCCGAATTGCTCGCATCGAGTTCAAAGGGAACTCGTTCTGAAGACGCAAAATCAGATTGCGAGCAAAGGAGAAAGTCTCGGTCTTCTCAGCTAAAAAGAAGACCCACGAATATCTCGAAAAGTCATCAACAACAACAAGCACATACCACTTCCCCCCAACCGAGCTCACCCGAGCCGGACCAACAAGGTCCATGTGCAAAAGCTCTCCAGGGCGCTTGGTCATGACCTGAGTCACTGGATGGTGGGGAGCGGCAACCATCTTCCTGTGTCTACAAGAGTGGCAAACAAGATCCTTCTCCATATGCAACTTGGGCAATCCTCGGATTAGGCCAAGTGAACTAAGCCTTGCAAGCAAGTCGAAGCTCAAATGTCCAAGTCTCCTATGCCACTTCCAAAGATCGGAGGAGGAAGGTCCAGCCACAAGACAACGAGAAGTGCCAAAAGACTCCGAGAAATTCGCACGAAAGACTTTTCCAAAGGGCGAAATCAAACGCACAAGATTGCCCTGAGGATCCAAAATACGACTGAGATTCGGTTTAAAACGAATCTCATAGTCGTCGTCAAAAAGTTGTGAAACAGAAAGAAGGTTAAAATGCAAGTTAGAAACAAGAGCAACATCGCGCAACACAAAGTGCTCATTAACCCGCATAGACCCGCGAGACAATACCTTACCTTTGCTATTGTCGCCGAAGGTTATGTACTCCTTTTCGGCAACAGGACTAAGGCTAGAGAACCACTTGGCGTTTCCGGTCATGTGTCTCGAGCAACCGGAATCCACCAACCAAATGTCCTCCAACCGTTTTACCTGGGAGGTGTCGTCGTCGTCGTCGTCGCGAGGGGAGTGCTCCAGCTTGCCGTCGACCTCATCACCAAGCGCCAGGGTGCAGAAGCCGTCGTCGTCGGCGAAGAAGCAGAGACCATTCAGCTTGTCCTCGATCTTCTTCTTCTTCTCGGACTCGTCATCGCTTGAGCAAGCGGAGTCGTCATCCGAGCCGTCGACGTCGCTGAGCGTGGCGAAGAACGCACGCTGCTCAGCTTGGGCCTTCTCCAAGTACTTCTTCTTGATGTACTCCTTGTCGAAGCCGCCCCTCCGCTTGTGCCTCGCGGGGACGTACTTCTCCTTGCGCTTGCTGGAGTCGTACTTGTGACCCTGGTCGCCCTTCCCAGATGAATGCTTCTTCTTGGGGCAGTTGGCGATGAAGTGGTCGGGGTCGCCGCACTCATAGCATCCTGAGCGTCCTCCTCCGCGGCGACGGTTCATGCGGTTGTTGTGGAACCGCGTGAACCGGTTGGCGAGCATTGCCAACTCATCATCTCCCAAAGACTCAAGCTGGTCCTCTGTAACAGAAAAGAGAGACGAAAGAGCAAAACCTCCAGAGGGGTTAGCAGAAGAACCAGAAACCAAAGCCATAGTCGGGCCAGAAGGATTCTCATAAGAAGCCCTCGACATGGCGTCAATCTCACTAGACTTGAGCTTACTAAAGAGCTCGTCGCAAGTGAGGGTCTCATAGTTAGACGATTTGATGATCGCCTGGACCTTTGAGTCCCACACCGACCGATCAAGAGTGTGTAAAAGCTTCAAAGCCCTCTCATGATCGTCAAAAGGCAACAGCTCCTTGTTCGCTCTCATCTTGTTGACAATGACTTGAAAGCGAGCGAATAAACTCTCTATGCTCTCGCCATGCATGTGTCGAAAGTTCTCGTACTCCCGCTTGTGAGACTCATAGAGACGAGATTTGACTTGAGAAGTTCCCTCATGGAAGCGCATGAGGGTAGCCCAAATCTCACGAGCCGTAGGGAGGTGAGAAACACGATCGAACTCGGACATGCTCAAACAGGAGAACAAGGCGTTACGTGCTCAGCTATTGGCATCGTGCTCATCTATCTGAAGCTGAGTAACACGAGCAGCCAAGACAACGTAATCATCCCTGTTGCAAATCTCCCAAAAAGAAGAGCCCATGCTCTGAAGATAGGCCGACATGCGTATCTTCCAATACGCATAGTTCGTCCCATCAAAGAACGGCGGTTTGCCCACGCCGCGATCCAGGTCGCCTTCTGTGGATCTGGAACCGGCTAAGGTGGAAGATCCTTAACCCGCTCCGATACCAATTGAAGGACCGAGAAAGCACTAACAAGGCGACCAGAGGGGGGGGTGAATGGGAGCTCAAAAATTTCCTTCAGAAACTTTGGCCAAATGTCCCAAAATCAACCCCGAGAAAACGGTGACCGAAACCGTGATGCTCACGACCCTTGGAAGAGGGTGGATGATCCCTAGGATCACAGCGGAGCACCACCAAGAAGAAGCAAACCAAACTCCAAAAGTTCCGGCTAGAACACAACCCCAAAAACCAAGTCTCAGACGTAGATAGACGGCTACGTCGAGAAACTCCTAAATACCTATGCTAACAAGTAGCAAAGATACCTAGAGAGGTTTCTTGGTCAACTACAGGGCCAAACGAGAAGTCCGGAAACCAAGCGAACAAGCCGGGAGAGCAAACGCACTAAATCGGAGCAAACAGCAGGATCCCGGACTGTCCGCCGGTACGGTCCCGGACTGTCCGCGGTAGTGCCGGACTGTCCACGGGCGAGTGGCGGACTGTCCGCCGGCAAAACTCGCCAAACAGCAAGGTTGCTGCAAAGTCCCTGGACGTTCCCGGACTGTCCACGGCTTTGAACTGCGGACTGTCCGCCGTTCAAACAAAAGCCGAATCAGCCGAAGAACAGTGCCACTGGTCTGGCTCGTCCCCGACTCGCGGACTGTCTGTGCCCTGAGTGGCGGACTGTCCGTGGTCACTCAGGGAGGGCGATTTTGATCACCCTTCTCCCAAATCTCTCCAAATCCGATCCAACTCAAAATCCCAAGTTCCCAAACTTGGAGAAGATGATCACGGGGTAGTTAGGAGACTATCCCCAAGAAATCATCCGCTCAAGTCAACCAAATCACCGGGAAATCAAAAGGGAAGGTGGATGAACGAAAAAGTGCCACGAAAACGAAATCGTCCCGATCTATTCGATCATGAGGAGTTAGATGAATTCCTTTGGTCGAAATGACCTCCTCAATGATACGAACAAAATGATTCAAACGGATTTCGCAAAGACGCACTAGAGAGGGAGATCGAGTGACGGGAAAATCGTGAGGAAACGAAGAACGCGAATCAAAACGCGAATCAAGTCATCGATCTGCACTGCAACAGTGAGATTACGGTCTCACTTCCTCAAATCAACAGTACACAGAGGCAAGTCTCTCTGCGGATCTCAGCTAGCTACAGCAGGGAATGGAAGAGCAGGAAAACCTAAGTGCGAAAGAGCAAATGACTAAGATAAAGGGGAGGAGGGTGTCTCCCTACTACTTATCCTAATTCTAACCTAAGTCTAATTCCTACTCTACCCCTCTCTATTCTAATTACAGAGCGAGCCAGTCAAACCCTAGGGTTAGTCTGGACCAACTCGGTGGTAGGTGTATCCGACGGCCACGCCCGCTCGACTCGAAGCGTTGCCTGAACGCAACCTCCAGATCGCCGCCACGTGCTGCCCTCGCTCTGCACCCCCGGTTTTGTGGCCCAAACCGGGAAACCAGCCTTTTCCAGCTAACCCCCGGTTTTGAGGCCCAAACCGGGAAACCAGCCCACCAGCATCTGAGTTTTGAGGCCAAACTCAGCAAACCCTCAGAGCCCAGGTTTTGAGGCCCAAACCTGGAAACCGTCCTCAGCCCGAGTTTTGTGGCCAAACTCGGAAACCCTCAGCCCGAGTTTTGTGGCCAAACTCGGAAACCGTAAGCCCAGGTTTTGAGGCCCAAACCTGGAAACCGTCCATCCGATGGTTTTTCCCTAGCTCTACCACCAAACCGACGTCGTAGAAAGGATGCACCTCCCGTGCACCCCGCCCACCGACACGTGTCCCCGTGTCCACGACTCAGGCAACACATGACCGCACTTCTTCACTTGTCGTCGTCACAGGCTGCCAGCCACCACAGCTGATCCTCGGGCCTCTGGTCCCTCAGTCCAAGCCTCACGTCCGCCCTTCGCCACTCTCGGTCCATCGGCACGGCACGTCTCTACTTGACCTTCAACTCGCCTTTGATCACTGCATCCGTGCTCGACACCTGCACAACACAAGCCAAAGAACATGCGCATCATCCCAGTTGACAATCACTCATCACTTAGAGACCCGGCATAAACCCATGTATCCGCAGACATAAAGTTTTATGTTGTGAAAGATAAAGTCTGGGATCAAACCATAAGTCTCGAGCATATCAGTACGAGTAAGATGCTCGTGGATCCGCTAACGAAAGGCTGACCACCCACTATGTTCAAGGAACACGTTGCCGGCATGGGGTTAATGGAAAGCCTATGATTCCTGGACTAAAGGGCCCAAAAGTAAAAGTATCTATTTCAGAACAGAGATGAACATTATTGTTGTTAAGTCTATCGGCAAAAGACCGTGATGATGAGGCATGCCTTTTGCGCAAATCTGTAATGAAATGAGAAAAGTAAAAGTAAAAGGAACTGGTGAGATCAAGGGGGAGATTGTTAGACTGATCTCTTTCCCAAATGGCCCAACGGCCATTAGGCCTTGACCTCGCGCCCTGATCGGGGGCGCCCAGCCCATTTAATGGCTGGTGGGCCCCCGTCGCACTACGCATATAAAGAGGGTGGGGGCCGGTGGCTCTCAGTACGAGGTTCACCGTGAGCCACTCCTCCCCACCGACAAACCCTAACCCGATCTAGTGAGGGGCGCAGCCAGCGACGGGAAGCTCTGCCGCCACTGTTCCTCGTCCCCGTCGCACTGGACTACGTCCGCCTTCGCCATCACCACCGGACTCCTACTCCTACATCACCCTCCCGCGTCGCCGACAACCCCAGGACCCCGAAGGCCATTGCGGGCGACGGCTCCACCTCCTCAACTACGTCGATGGGCTCAAACAATCTCGGTATGTATTCCTAGACTCCTCTCTCTCCTCGGATCTAGTTCGTAGCAATTCATAGGACTTGTTTATGCACTGTCACGGTTTATACCCGGCTACATCTACTCCTAGATGATCCTGCGGGTTTTTCAGGTAAATCATACGTTGGACCATGACTACATAATTGTAAGATTATCTGAGTATCAAGGCAAAGGTAGAAAGTAAGGAAACACATGGATATATATCCGGAGATCAAACAGAAAACGTATGAACACGAAATATAAGTTGTATATAGTACATGGATAAAACCTAAAGAGAGAATATGCTAGATATATAGGTATACTAGTGATTAGTGTGCGCCCTACGCACGAGTTGGCACCTCAATTATTTGTTTATGAAAAAACAAATGGTTATGGATAATGACATACAAAACAAAAGTATAGATCAGAATAGAGATTTGTAATTACAAATTTAACACACATATTTTGCCCCATAAAAACATACGCTGATCATTGATAATATAGTGTATTTATCCTTACATGTCTAAATTATTGGAATATCGTTGCAATAGCAATGGAATTTTTGTCCAAGCAGCAAGATAGTACAAAGTAGGATAGAAACCCTAACTCTACAATGACCATATCAGTATACTGTCATGGGGTTGAACCCAATTACAAATTTAACACACATTTCACATTTGCCCCATCAAAAACATATGCTGATCATTGACAATCCATAGTGTATTTATCCATACATGCGTACAATAGTGGAATATCATTACAATAGCAATGGTCATTTTGTCCAAGCACCAAGATAGTACAGAGTAGGATAGATGCCCTAACTATACAATAACCATAGCACCATACGTCGCAAATCATATGGGGTTAAGTTGAACCCAAAACAAAGAAATAAAATGACAGTAAAGAGCGATGCAGAGCAGAAGGGCTACCTTCCGAAATCACGTGGACAAAAAACACATAGTGTCACTAATTGTATTCAAAGAGATTACCATTTTTTTTATAAAGGTAGATATTATCGTGACGATTTTTCTCATAGACAATGCTTATTATCAAAGGCTTGCGTAACAAAAAAAATACATTCTACTAATCATGTTTCCTCAAGCCATAGAAAATACAACTAGCGGTAAGAAGCAATTTTGTTTTCCTTTTGCAGTTTCATTTATCTACATATAACTAAGTATATCTCAATCGTGGTAGTAATTGAATCAAAGTAGATGAGAAAAATCTGAGGCACTGAATCAAAGTAAATATTAAAAAATGTTTACAAATGACAACCTCTTGAGAGCATTGGATTTCTTGGTCTTTCGTAGTTCTCTAGATTGATATTAGAGAATAAAAAGAGGATTTGTTTTATCTCTCAAAATCTGAGCAATTAAATCTACCTCGGTGGCATTTAACACAAGGAACCCAAGTGTTTTTTTGGCTTACAGGCAATTGGATCCTGCAAGCATGGAGGCCAACAGTTAAGAAGAATGCTAATGGCTTGTTCACTTATCCAGGAATGAAGGTCCGGAATGATTCCTGACCGGAATGGTTCATTAATTTGTACTAATCTTGAAGAGCTAAAATTATTCCTGGTCTAATCCAAGATAACCGAACATCCCCTAAATAATGCAAGTTAAGGATATCTTAGGGCCCGTTGGGTAGAGATCCAGATTCACCAAATTTGGATTCACTAGCTTAGATCCATAAAAAAATTGCCAAACACTCTAGATTCACAAATTCGGATTCACCAAAATAGTGGATCTGAGGTCTCGATTCAGCATTTTGGTGAATCTCCCAAAGAAGTGCTCCACCAAACTCAGTATGGTGAATCTAAAAGAAATTACCCACCATACCACTGATTACACAACTCTATCCATGTACTGGTTCGTTCTAATTTTTTGTGTCATTCTTCTCCCTGACATTCTTCTCCCTGACGCTTCTCTTCTTTCTTCCGCTCCTTGCCTCTATCTCCATTGCCTGCCATCGACCCGTGTAGCACCGAGCACCCCCCTGCCTCCCTGGCGACCCCGCTACCCCGACGTGCGCCAACGCCATGGGCCCCGCTGCCTCGATGCTCGTCGCCGCTCTGCCCTGACCGGCCTCTCGTGTTTGGCGAGGAGCAACCGCGAGCCCTCCCGCGTCTGGCGGAGCGCCGCACATGCCCGCACGCCGGTCGGTCCTGCTCCCTCTTTGTTGGCTCCATGACTCGTCGCATGCATCCGGGAGCACCGTGTCCCTCCTCGGCCGGTGCGCGGCCACCGCCCTAAGGCGACACTCCCCGTCACGCCCGTGCCCGTCCTCCACTAAACCAGACTCGCGCGTGCCCCTCGCGGACCCGGTTGCGCCCGCCTCGGCTGTGTTGGCAAGCACATCACCCGCCTCGGGTCTGCCCTCGCCGACTCAGCAGTCGCGGCTGCTTCCCCATGTCCTGCCTCTGCGTTCATGGAAAAGAAGGTCATGCTTTTTTCTAACGAGTGGGTCCTTGTGGTAGAGAGAGAGGTAGAGTCCAAGGGTAAATTTGGTCATTCCAACAAAAATACCCTTATGTAAATCTGAAGTTGTTGCATTTGCCAAACAGTTTCACGGTGAATCTCATATCCATGGTGAATCCAATTCATAGTGAATTTTAGATTCAGATTCAATTTTTTGATGGTGAATCCCTACCAAATAGGCCCAGTCTAGGTAAGAACTGTTCAAGCGCCTGTAGATATTGAATGGAGTACCAAGTAATGAAAAGATGCCCATGAAAAATGTTGAAGCCATATGGAATAATAGCCTATTCTGGAATTATAACCATCTGTATTACCACTTTGATTTCCATGTCGGGCAAGCAGGGCATGGCAGATATTGTACGGCCAAACAGGGCACGGACACAGACAACTCCGGCGAGCCTAGGCCGCCTCCTCTCTTCCACCGCCATGCCAGAGCATGACGTCCATAGACATCACCCCATCCCCTTTGTCCCTCTCTCTGACTGTGGGTCTGGAGCCATGACAATGTACTGCATGCATCAGTCCAAGTGAGGAGGCCGGGGACGGCCCATGCATCACAGACATGAACACTGACACCCTAACCCCACCTATCATACATACAGTCTCCTAGTCACGTACATAGTGAACAACACACACCAAAAATGGTAGGGCCACATGAGCATTTTAGAATCCAACCGCCTGGTAGTTTAGAATCCTATGTGATCATGTCGTTGCTATATGGGTCCAATCCATGTGTAGGCCATATATGAAAACCTAAGGTCGCACCATCCAGGTACGGGATCATGTTAGCATGGTTCTATCACTGATCATGATCAGACTGTGACTATCTTGTGCGAAGAAGTTGAAGGACCGAAAAGGCTGACCAGAGGGGGGGTGAATGGGAGCCTAAAAATTCTCTTCAGAATTAAACGACCATTGTCCCAGATTCAAACCCCAAGAGCAAAGCAAACACCTACAATGTCCATGACCCTAATGATAGGGTGAATGCTCTGAAGGAACACAGCGGGACACTACAAATGTCAAGGAATCCAACGCAAAAGTCAGAACTCAAATCCAAAGCCAAAAAGGATGATGTATATCTAAAGCTTGTTGATGTATCTATATCTATATCTATACCTAATAATAAAGAGCCAAAATGTCTGCCCCTTTTTTGTTCATCTTTTTTTGTCTGGCCTCATTAATCGTAATGACAACAACAGAGAGTATATAGCAGAGTCCTTACGGTACAAGATAATAATAGTAGTAGTAGTCTCGGACAAAGAGAAGAAAACAAGGAATCGACCAAGGATCAAAATCGAATTGGAAAGGAGCATCGGGCAAAGACAAGGAAAGCAGAAATCAGCCAATCATCCAAATCTAAATCGAATAGAAGAAAAGCTCTAAATCAGAATAAAAAATAGTAGACTTGAAGACTGGCACGAGAAAGAGTTTTCCAAATCCCTAACATTTCAGAATCAAATTTCAGCCTAAATTTTTGCCTGCACTAATTTTTGTCTATCCTTTCCCTGACTACTGCTAATTCATCGATTCGGTTTCCACCTATATGGACGATAAGATTGAACCGATTCGAACACAAATTTGTTAACGTATAGGGACTTTGCCACACGAGAGTTGGGTCCATGACCAGGAGTTCAATCCCAACAGAAAAAACATGAATCTTAAAAGGGACAGAGAAGTTGGTACCTGGAAGGATCAAGATGCCCAAGAGGGGGGGTGAATTGGGCTTTTCTAAAACATTTGCAAGAATTAAATCCTAACAAGCCCAATTAACCCCCTAGTGCCTAGAAGTGTGTTTCTCTAGAATCAGCCGCACAAAAGACTATCGCTAAACCATTTCTACTATAGCATGGCAATTCAACTTATGAAAGAACAACAAGTAAATTGCGGAATTGAATTGCTCAAAAGTAAATGCATATGTAAAGAGAGTAGAGATGACACGACGATCTTTTTCCCGAGGTATCGAGGTGTCGGCACACCCCTCTAGTCCTCGTTGCAGCACCCGCGCAAGGGTATTGCTCCCCCTTGATCCGTGCAAGGATCAAGTGCTCACTACGAGTTGATTCTTCGCCACTCCGGCCCAGTGAATCGCTCGCTACCGGTCATAACTTGGCTTGGGTCATCCACAAAGCCTCCGGATGATCACCAAGCTTCACAATCACCACCAAGCCGTCTAGGTCATGCCGATCACCAAGAGTAACAAGCTAGAACTTTCACTTGACCAACACAAGGCCAAAGAGATGGATGGATGCACACTTGCTACTCAATTCTCACTAGGAGGTCATTAATTCTCTCAATTAGCAAATCTCTCAACCTCACTAGGGCTCTTTCTCTTCCTCACACTCACAAGGTGTTTCTCAGCAAAGAAAAGTGGCAAGAACACTCTAATGGAGGAGGGGGAGGAGTATAAATACCCTCCCAACCGGCCATCCAATAGAGCACTGAACAGGTGTTTTTGCGGGGGCATCGAACGCTCCGATGCCTAGCATCGGACGCTCCGATGACCTTGGCCAACGGTCAACTGTACAACCTGTCAGACATGTTAAAGGAGCATCGAACGCTGGGCAGCGTCCGATGCCCCTGCACCGGACGCGTCCGATGCCTTTTTACCCTCTCTAGATGGCCATCGGACGCTGGCCCTCAGCGTCCGATGCCTGCATCCGGTGCAGCGTCAAATTTACTCGCAAGTGAACAGTGGTACGGGCACGTCCGATGTGACAACATTAGAGCGTCCGATGCCACGCACCAGACAAAACCCTAGTTTGAGTGAGCATCAAAACAGGTCAGCGTCTGATGCCCTTTTCAAGGGCAAAACCAACTCGGATCGCGACATGGCCTTAACAACTTTTCATCCTCGCGACAAAAGGCATCTCTCTGAGCTACCTAGGGCTATGAAATAACAAGTGTGCACCACACCTACCTCAATAGACTCATCTAGGTCAAGCTACTGATTCACGCTCCCCTTTATAGTACGACCAAAGGAAAAACAAAGACCTAAGACTACCTAAGTGTCCTCCAACACCATGTGACACTTAGCCTAGTCTACCACCATCTTTGTCGTCCGTCCTTTGAAAACCAAAACGATTTCCATCGCCAGGGGACATGAACTCCATATGCCTGTATCGTCGCCATTACCACACTATTCACCAAGAAGCTTGATGGAGAAATCTTCATTTGTCAAGTCTACGTTGATGATATCATCTTCGGGTCAACAAATGAAGCCTATTGCAAGGAATTTGGTGATTTGATGTCGAAGGAGTTCGAAATGTCCATGATTGGAGAGCTCACATTCTTCCTAGGCTTCCAAGTCAAGCAATTGAAGGAGGGGACTTTCATATCTCAAGAGAAGTATACAAAAGACCTCCTCAAGCGCTTCAACATGGATGATTGCAAGCCTATCAAGACTCCAATGCCAACCAACGGACATCTCGACCTAGATGTGGGAGGTAACCCGGTTGATCAAACTCTCTACCGCTCTATGATTGGTAGCTTGTTATATTTGACCGCATCTAGGCCCGAACATCATGTTTAGTGTGTGCATGTGTGCTCGCTTTCAAGCCGATCCTAGGGAATCACATCTTGTAGCGGTGAAGAGAATCCTTAGGTACCTAAAGCACACCCGAAGCTTTGGCCTTTGGTATCCCAAAGGAGCTAACTTCCAACTCGTTGGGTATTCCGATTCGGAATACGCGGGTTGCAAAGTAGATAGAAAAAACACATCCGGAGGGTGCCATTTGCTTGGGAGATCACTAGTTTCATGGAGTTCAAAGAAGCAAAATAGTGTGGCCTTGTCTACCGCCGAGGCGGAATACATAGCCGCGGGTGCTTGTTGTGCACAAATCCTATACATGAAACAAACCCTTTTAGACTATGGTGTAGTTCTAGAAAGGGTACCTTTGTTGTGTGACAATGAGAGCGCGGTTAAGCTTGCTAACAACCTGGTTCAACACTCTCGCACAAAGCACATGGATATTCGCCATCACTTCCTTAGAGATCATGTTTCAAAGAAAGATATATCCTTAGAGGGAGTTAGAACCGAAGATCAATTGGCGGATATCTTCACAAAACCCCTAGATGAAAACACTCTTTGTAGATTGCGAAGTGAGCTAAATGTGCTTGATCTAAGTAACTTTGTCAAAAGGTGAAAGGGGGTTGTCTTTGCATTGCATTGTATCATATGCCATGTTCAATTTATGCTATGCACATAGGCTTGTCAGACGTGGTTAAGATAACCGCCCTAAAAAGCGTGTGAAGAAGCTTACGCATGAGCAAACTTGACAAGCAACCTAGATTCAAATTCCGTATTGCATTGCATATGCATGTTTGTTGCTTTGTCGTTTCTTTTTGTTTAAGTTTTGAGCAACCGCTGTGTTCGTCCACCGCTAGGGGGAGCATTTGAGGCTCCTAATGGTTGAGTCCCCTAGTTTTGGTGGCCACATGTTGTCTCCTTGAGGTTTATCGCCTATTTTCTCTAAAAATGATATGTAGCCTATGGCAAAATATTTATAAAATTGAGGGTTTATGCGAGGATGCTCATACTAGGTTCCAACTGGTGTTTATTTGCCTCTTATTTGAGTTGGAACTTGGTTGGGAGAGGGAGCCGCAACGGAGATATTCGAAACAAGCCAAAATGCAGCATCGGACGCTGGCCCCAGCGTCCGATGCTCTCACTGTACACAGCCCCGGCTGGAACAGTGTTGGTGGAGCGTCCGATGTATTCTCATCGGCGATGCCAAGGAATAGGACGCGTCCGATGCAAAATGGATGTTTCTGGAGCTCTCTGGACCGGCATCGGAGCGTCCGATGCGTAATCATCGGCGCGTCCGATGCCCCTTTAAGCGGCGCAATAGGTTCTTCTAATGACATCCTGGACCCACACGTCATATCTCATCTCCTCCTTCTTCCTCGTGCTCAATCGCCTAAGCTCGAACCCCCGCTGCCGCCGTGATCCCCGCGCCCTAACCCTAACTCCCCGCCGGCCACCCACGCACGCCTGGGCCCTCCTCGCCGGCCGCCGTGCCCCTCAACGCCGGTCCCTGCTCCACCACGCTCTGTCCTCTCCACCGCTCATAACCGCCGCGCGCGCGCCTTGCTCCATTCAGTGCTCACCGGAGTTCGTCGCCGGCGCTCGACGGCGCTCGAGCGTCTTTCGCCAGAGATCCTCCATTGTCCCCGAGCATCTCCTACTCTCCGGCGCTCTCCTCTCGGCCGGCCGATCCCTCTCCAGTGAGCCCCCTCCTCCTCCTCCATAATCTATGAGCTCCACGTGCTCGATGAAATGTCTAAATGCCTGTTCCACCATGTTTTGACCCCCTCTTCCACTCAAATCTTTTTGCAGTCCCCTTGGTGTGTCGTGTGGACCCCGGAACGTTAGTGACTTCCCTCGTGCATGCTCGTTTCGTCGGATCGTCAGGTAGCAAAGCCTTTTCCCTTCTTATCCCCTATGCTTTGCTTCCGATAGGCCTCCTCATCTCTAGATTATATGTTTCTTATATATCCTCTCTATTCTTGCAGCGAGTCAGTGGTTTGCTTAGTGACAGCTTGGCCGTTTGTCAGTTTCAGCTAACTCGGGGCCAAGCCCACGGGTAAGGATCGAGGCCAAGCCTCGTGAGTGTCAGCGACAGAGGGTCCGTGTCAGGGGGAGTTGGTCGTTCAGTTGTCAGTGTTGGGTTGTCAGGGTTTCCTTTCAGCGGCAGTCCAGAGCTTCTTTCAGAGACAGTTTCTCCTGTTCTTGTCAGCTATGCCGCGCTGCAAGAACGTTGGTGGTGGCCCTGGGGACTCCCCTCCTCGTCCCCCTCCTGGTCAGTGGCCAGGGAAGGCGAAGTTGATCACGCGCAGGAAGCGCTCCAGAGCCGAGAGAGAGGCAGCTCAGGCACAGGCAGTGGCCGATGCAGCCGAGCGAGCAGAGCAGGGCGGCAGTACGGGCGGACTTAGGATTGAGGACCAGTTGTCCCCCGACCAGCGCAGAGCCATTGAGGAGGTTGAGCGTTTCCACCACTCACCAACTGGCACGCTTATGGCTGCCGGTCGTCGGACGACGTTCACCTCGCCAGGAGTCGAGCCCGAGAGCTCAGGGCAGGGCCAGGCAGAGGCCGAGACAGCAGAGGCACCTGAGGCAGAGGCTCCCGAGGAAGAGGCAGAGGAGGCGGTTCCTGAGGAGGTTCCCCGGCATCAGTCCACGCGTCGCAGGACAGCGGTGCCACCTCGGCCTGATGTCCCTCTGCGGGGAGCACGTGCTCCATCGAGGCGTGCGCCCCCGCCGATCCCGCGGCTGGACCTCCGGGCAGTCACCTGCTCACAGATTCAGGCACTCAGACTAGTACCAGTGGAGCAGTGGTTTCCCCGAGAGAGGCAGGAGCAGACAGGTCCGGACTTCTTCACTGTGCTTCAGGAGGATTTCTATCGAGGCTACAGGAACGCTAGGATCAGTCTTCGCTCTCAGCGTGTTTGTCCCCTGGAGGCAGTTGTGGCAGCAGCAGGAGAGCAGATCTGCCCCATACTCTCTTACCTACCTGGTCTAGCAGACCTTCTGGGGCGGTCTGGCTCATACATCGAGGATTGGGTCTTCTAGTTTTACGCGTCACTGTGGGTGCACCCGGACAGAGAGACCATAGAGTTCGCTTTTCAGGGGGAGCACTACAGACTCTTCTCGTCAGAGATCCGGGGTTGGTTCGGCTTGACACACTCTCAGACCCGGATCCACGACCTGTGCTACGACCGGACGGAGCCACCCCGCCGCCCTTACGGTGGTGCCCAGCCGTCGACAGACCTGGTCCGCCCTTGCTTCACTGAGCCCTTCGGTGAGGGTTCGAGTCGCGCGCCTAGGGATCTCACTCCTACGACTCGGATCCTCAATGAGGTTCTTAGGCGGACCTTGCTTCCCAGGGTTGGTTTCTGCGAGGGTCTGTCTCGTCTTCAGCTTTGGTTACATGCTTACTGTTAAAACCAGATTTTCGCACGCATGAAGAATGACAAGAGGGCCCCAGTTAGCAGTGAAGGAAGCATTCGGTAAACGGACAGGCGGCCGGCTAGTCTTCGGGATTCGAGAAATGCCTACATGGTTGGTTGTCTTGAGAGATGGTGACTTCATTCGGGAAGTAAAGAAGGCTTGCACGAGAAGGTATATGACGATGGAAGACGCTGGAACAATGGGAATAATAATTATCTTTCCAAAGTTCGTTGTATAAGTCGTAATCATTTAGGATTCAAGTCTTGTCCGGGGTATAAATATAAACCCTCGACCATTGTAAAACTGTTCACAACCACATCAATACAAACCGGCCCCGTGCCATCTTCGAGTTCCTAAGTCGTGTCGTCGAGTTCTTCGAGAGGAATCATCGATCCGTCGACCTCCGTAAGTACCAGCAACCTTGCTATCATGTCTAGTATCATGCGGTGGATTTAGATATGATGCAAGTAGTCTCGTATGTTAAGCTTAGTATCGTGTGGCGGATTTAAGCTTATGACGGGAAGTTTTTGCTTATGCCTTGTACCGTGCGGCGGATTAAGTCATGAGTAAAAATAGTTATCGGCTCTGTTAGATTTGGCAGACCTAATAGATTCATCAAGTTATCATGTGTTATATGTTTTATTCATTTAATTCGTACAACACCTTTTGCCCAATCTAGATTGATCTTCGTTCGGCCTTGTCGCACGAGTTTTGTTTGTGCTTTGCTGATTATAAGATCATAATGGTCGAACTGACTTCCAATCTAGATTGTTACATGTCGTGGGTTCATGCATGTCAATCATGTTTAGGCTTTGATAGAGCTGGGTGTCATGCGGCAGGTGCAGGTTTTAGATTAGTTTAACCATGCTTGGCTTGTATGTTTCTTCTTCATGGACCCCAGTTCGGCTAGTTTGCCGATTCTGGTTAAGCTTACATGAGTGATGAGTACATATAGATTTATCCAGATGTACGTGTGCTTTTAGCTTCTTATAATTAGATCGTATCATGCGGTGGATTAATCTAATTATAAGGAGTGGTGTAGATTTATAGCAAGTGGTGTCATGCGGTGGATTAGCTTTGCTTAAATTTACACCTGACGGGTTTATGAAGGCTAGACGTGCGGCAGACTAGCTGGATTGGCCTATGCATATGTCATCTGAATAGATTTATATTTACAAGTGCGGATACATGGGTGTATGCCGGGTCTCTGAGTGATGAGTGATTGTCAACTGGGATGATGCGCATGTTCTTTGGCTTGTGTTGTGCAGGTGTCGAGCACGGATGCAGTGATCGAAGGCGAGGTGAAGGTCAAGTAGAGACGTGCCGTGCCGATGGACCGGGAGTGGTGAAGGGCGGACGTGAGGCTTGGACTGAGGGACCAGAGGCCCGAGGATCAGCTGTGGTGGCTGGCAGCCTGTGACGACGACAAGTGAAGAAGTGCGGTCATGTGTTGCCTGAGTCGTGGACTCGGGGACACGTGTCGGTGGACGGGGTGCACGGGAGGTGCATCCCATCTACGACGTCGGTTTGGTGGTAGAGCCAGGGAAAAACCATCAGATGGACGGTTTCCAGGTTTGGGCCTCAAAACCTGGGCGTGGACGGTTTGCCGAGTTTGGCCACAAAACTCGGGCTGAGGGTTTCCGAGTTTGGCCACAAAACTCGGGCTGAGGACGGTTTCCAGGTTTGGGCCTCAAAACCTGGGCTCTGAGGGTTTGCTGAGTTTGGCCTCAAAACTCAGATGCTGGTGGGCTGGTTTCCCGGTTTGGGCCTCAAAACCGGGGGTTGGCTGGAAAAGGATGGTTTCCCGGTTTGGGCCACAAAACCGGGGGTGCAGAGCGAGGGCGACACGTGGCGGCAATCTGGAGGTTGCGTCGAGGCAACGCTTCGAATTGTGCGGGCGTGGCCGTCGGATACACCTACCACCGAGTTGGTCTAGAATAACCCTAGGGTTTAGCTGGTTCGCTCTGTAATTAGAATAGAGAGGGGTAGAGTAGGAATTAGACTTAGGTTAGAATTAGGATAAGTAGTAGGGAGACACCCTCCTCCCCTGAGGTCAGTCATTTGCTCTTTCGCACTTAGGGTTTCCTGCTCTCCCATCCCCTACTGTAGCTAGCTGAGATCCGCAGAGAGACTTGCCTCTGTGTACTGTTGATTCTGAGGAAGTGAGGCCGTATCCTTACTGATTGTAGCGTGTGGTAGCCACACGGTTGCAGTTCGTGGTTGTGATTCGCATTTCGTTTGTGTTCTTCGCGGAATCCTTTTTCTCCACGATTTTCCCATCGCTTGATCTCTTTGCTCGGTTCATCTTTTGCAAATCCGTTTGAACCAAGTTGTTCTAGATCGTGAGGCACTTCTTTCCACCGAAGGAATTAATCTCTAACCTCACGGTCTAGGAGATCGATCGATTTTTGTTTCGGGTCAAGTTTTCTCCCTTTCCCCGAAATTCTTCGATTCATCGATTTGGAGATAGGTTCGAGCCATGATCTCTTAGGGATAGCTCACTATACTCCTTGTGACTCATCTCTCCAAGTTTGAACCCTAGAGGTTTCATTTTGGGAGAGTTTGATTCAAATCGGTGGATGAACTGTGTTGTCACGGGGTGACCGGACGCAGGGGTCGGGACGAACGGACGCTGGCTAGGTGAGTCCGGTCGTTGAACGTTCACTGCGATTTCCTGCTGGTTGACCGGATGCTCGGCGAGCTCACTGACCGGACACACAACACTTACTGTTCACCAGTTTTGTCCTTGTGACCGGACGCTGCTTTGTTGACTGGACGCTCGGTTCACCAGAGTCCGGTCCAACTCAGTAAGCTCCCGTTTTGGGTTTTGCTCGACCGGACGCGTCCGATCACTAACGACCGGACGCACAGCTGTCGACCAGACGCCCTGCCTCTCAGAGTCCGGTCCAACTCAGAGAGCTTCTGTTTTGGTTTTCGCTCGACCGGACACGTCTGGTGAACTGTGACCGGACGCAGGTCAGAGTCCGGTCAATTCTGTTTCGAGCCGTTTCGTTCGCAGTTTGCTCGCCCATTGTCGAATTTGTTTTTCGTCTTTTGCGTTGGCTTTCTAGAGTTGTGTAGTGTCTCGCTGTGCTTCTTGATAGCATCCATCCTACATCTAGGGTCATGGACATTAGCAAGCTCTAGGGTTTGTCTTTCGGGGTGATTCTCGGGACAGTGGCTCCTAGTTTCCGAAAGGAAAATTTGAAGCTCCCATTCACCCCCCCTCTGGTCGCTTTCTGGTTGCTTCTCGGTCCTTCAACAAGTTGCCCTTTTATCTTCTTGTTACATATGCGTTCGGCATTCAACATATTTATGATCTTTATCTTTTATACTTGCCGAATGACATTATAAACCTGCTCCGACAAACAGCTTCTATAGCTGTCTGCCGTCGTGATTGGCTTTCAAAGCCGTACATATGGAACTGTCTGGTCTCACCTGGCATGTTCCAAGGTATTCTCACGCTTTTATCCCTTGTTGGTTTTCAGGTCAAACCGACTGGCACGTCTCCGGATTCAGTACGTTCCGGGCACCCGATTGAAGCCAGCCTCGTTCGGCTTGTTGTGTGCCTTGACGCGAGGCGTCACGTTTTGCGTCAACACACTTTTTGGCACGCCCGGTGGGACCACTACATTTCAAAATGTCTGAAATCGAGGACAACCCGATTGATGGAAACGAGGGAAAATTGGGTCAAGGCTTTATGTCAGCTGATAAGTTAGAAGAAGTAGATATTGGTGATGGAATTGAGGCAAGGCCGATATATATCAGTGCAAATTTGGATTCAGAATATAGACTAGAGCTAATAAATCTTTTAAAGAAGTTCAAGGATTGTTTTGCGTGGGATTACACGGAGATGCCCGGATTAGATCGCTCTATTGTTGAACATCGGCTACCGATCAAACCTGGGTATCGTCCTTACAAGCAACCTCCTCGAAAATTTTCAAGGAAGAAGTGTTAGCCGATGTAAAGAAAGAAGTTGAGAGATTGTTGAAGGCAAATTTTGTTCGGCCATGTCGGTATGCAGAGTGGATCTCAAATATAGTTCCGGTGTACAAGAAAAATGGAAAGATGAGAGTCTGCATTGATTTTAGAAATCTCAATAAAGCTACTCCAATGGACAGTTACCCGATGCCTGTTGCCGAACTGCTTGTTGACGCAGCAGCTGGTTACGAAGTCATCAGCTTTATGGATGGTAACGCTGGGTACAACCAAATCTTCATGGCAATAGAGGACATTTCAAAGACAGCTTTCAGATGCCCTGGTCATATCGGTTTGTTTGAGTGGATTGTTATGACATTCGGTTTAAAGAATGCCGGTGCAACTTATCAACGAGCTATGAATTACATCTTTCACGAATTGATCGGCAAAGTTGTAGAGATTTATATTGATGACGTAGTCGTGAAGTCCAGGAACCATGGAGAGCATTTATCTGATTTAAGGAAAACTTTAGAGTGCACAAGGAAGCATGGTTTGAAGATGAACCCGAACAAGTGTGCTTTTGGAGTTTCAGCAGGAGAATTTTTGGGGTTTTTAATTCATAAAGGAGGAATTGAGGTCGGGAAGAAAAGCATGGAAGCAATAGACAAAATCGTTCCCCCGACCAACCTTACTGAGTTACAATCGTTGCTTGGCAAGATTAATTTTGTAAGGAGATTCATATCCGGTTTATCCAAAAAGTCTTGCCTTTTTCTCCGTTGCTGAAGCTTAGGAAAGATCAAAAATTCGTATGGGGTGACGTACAACAGAAAGCTTTCGATGAAATCAGGGAATATATGAAGGCACCGCCAGTACTAATACCTCCTCAGTTTGATAAGCCCTTCAAATTGTACGTGTCAGCCGATAAACTGACGATAGGGTCGGCTCTTATGCAAGAATTTGAAGGAAAAGAAAGAGTCATAGCTTACCTTAGCCGAAAACTATTAGATCCAGAAACGAGGTATTCGGCTACAGAGAAGCTTTGTCTGTGTGTATATTACTCGTGCACCAAGTTTCGACATTACTTGTTAAATGCTGAATGTATAATAATTTCTGAGTTCGACGTGATAAAACATATGTTGTCAATGCCTATTCTGAGTGGAAGAATCGGCAAGTGGACTTTAGCGTTGTCAGAGTTTGATTTAAGATACGAATCGGCAAAGGCAGTTAAAGGACAAGTTATTGCCGATTTTGTTACTCATCATCGCAGTCCTTCTGCTAGCATGGTGAATATTGCACCTTGGACGTTGTTTTTCGACGGCTCGTCCTGCAGCAAGGGTAGTGGTGTTGGCATTTTCTTAATTTCTCTACAAGGGCTAACCTTCAAATATGCTATCCCCATTGAGTTCAATGTTACCAACAATCAGGCAGAATATGAAGCTTTACTCAGAGGGCTACGACTTCTTGTGGAGGTGAAAGCCATTGCTGTTGAGATCTTCGGGGATTCTGAGTTAGTCATCAATCAGCTGATTGGTCAATACGAATGTAGAAGTGATGTATTGAGAGAATATTATGAAGAATGTCAAGAACTTCTAAAGTGTTTCCAAACGGCTGACTTTACATCATATCCCTAGGGGGCATAATGAAGAGGCAAACAAATTAGCTCAAACTGCTTCGGGATACCAAGAAGATCAAAAGGTTCTTGCTTTGGATGGAAATCGTGTGGTTGATGATTGGAAAAGAGAAATTACTGATTACTTGAGGAATCCGTCACAAAAGGTTTCTCGAAAACTCAGATATAAAGCTATCAAGTTCACGCTTCTCGACGATCAGTTGTACTACAAATCCATAGATGGGGTGCTCCTGAAGTGTCTGAGCCCAGAAGAAGCCAAGAAGTTGATGTATGAAGTACATGAGGGGTTATGTGGTGCACATCAGTCGGCCTACCGAATGAAATGGATAATAAGAAGAACCGTTTATTTTTGGCCAACTATGCTTGAAGATTGTTTTGAATATTATAAAGGATGTCAAGATTGTCAAAGATTCGGTAATGTTCAAAGAGTTCCAGCATCAGCTATGAATCCGATTATTAAGCCGTGGCCGTTTAGAGGATGGGCTATAGATCTGATTGGTCAAATTCACCCTCCTTCTAGTAAAGGACACAAATTCATGTTATTGGCTACAGATTACTTTACCAAGTGGGTTGAGGCCGTACCTTTGAAGAAGGTTACGTCAGAAAACGTGATTGATTTTGTCAAAGAGCATATAGTCCACAGATTCGGGATCCCTCAAACTATAACCATGGATCAGGGGACTCAGTTCACATCGACCGAATTTTGTGATTTTGCTGAAGAAATTGGAATCAAGCTGTGTAACTCTTCTCCTTATTACGCACAGGCCAATGGTCAAGCTGAAGCATCAAACAAGATTATGATTAAGGTTATCCAGAAGAAGATTGATGAGAAACTGAAAAGATGGCATTCGGTTTTAAATGAGGCATTATGGGCTTACCGAATGGCATGTCATAGGTCTACTCAAGCATCTCCTTACGAATTGGTTTATGGACATTGTGCTGTGTTGCCATGGGAGTTACAATCGAATTCAAGGCGAGTTACATTGCAGAATGAATTGAAAGAAAAGGATTATAAAAGTTTGATGATGGACGAACTAGAAGATTTGCATTTAATTCGTCTTAAGGCACTAGAGAATATAGAGAGGAACAAGTTGCGCGTTGCCAGGCATTATAACAAAAAGGTCAAGGAAAAGTGCTTTGAAGAGGGGGATTTAGTTTGGAAGGTTGTACTGCCGATCGGGACGAAAGACAAAGCGTTCAGGTAAATGGTCTCCAAATTGGGAAGGTCCTTTTCGGATAGTGAGGCATGTGCCTGGCAATGCATATATTCTGAGGACTTTGCTGGGAGAGGAGTTTTCTAGAGCAATCAATGGGAGGTTTCTTAAGAAGTTTCATCCCAGCATAGAGGTCGGGGCATGAAAAATCATATGCAATGAATTAGCCGATGAGAAACATCGCCTTTAGCGGAAAAAATGTTTGAACAGCCGACATGATATGTGTCGCCTTTAGAGCAAAAATATTAGTCCAACCAAATAAAGATGATATCGTGCGAGGGTTTTATTTTCGGCAATTCAAGAAACGGAAATCACAGACAAACGTTTTTTGCGGATGCAGATGTTTCACAAAAGGATGACAGTTTTGTTGCGAGAGGCTCCTAGGTACAAACTATTCATCAAACAACCTGTTCAAGACAGATTGAGCATCAGAAACCTGGGCAAGCACGGTCAGCATGATCTTCATAACTCTCCAGGAGATCCTCGATGTCCTCTGGAAGCTTGCCACCATGGAAGCCGGTCGGCATGACGGAGAAGTCCTCGTGCGACTGGGTGGACATTGCCGCCAGCCCCAGGGCAACGACCGTGGTGTATGCCATGGATGGCAATTTGATCGACACGGCCGTCCGCATCATCAAGACGAGCCTCCACGGTTTCCCCCCGGGCGTTCACCTTGTCGGCCACCCTGGTTCCAGCAATCTTCAGACGCTCAACCTCTGCAGATAGTGCTGGACAAAAGGAGAATATATCAGGAAGACGGACCCGATTAAGAAAGGGGGAAATCGGACGGAGGTTTTATTAACCTGAAGATTGCATCACAGAATTATTTCCGCTGGTCTTCCCAGTCGAGTTGGTCGATGCCGTACTGCTTGGAAACTTCGCCCAGCTCTTCCCGGGCCTTGTCCC
>VDCT01000173.1:0-21172 GCA_009763385.1 Coix lacryma-jobi var. lacryma-jobi
AGATGTGTTTCCTGAAGATTTACTCGCTCTTCCTCTCGAGCGAGATGTAGAGTTCACCATTGAGTTGGAACAAGGAACCGTGCCAATTTCTTGGCATCCCTATCGCATGGCTCCTCCAGAGCTTGCAAAGATGAAGAAATAGTTAGGAGACTTGTTAGAAAAAGGTTTCATCCGTCCCAGTCATTCACCTTGGGGATGTCCAGCTATCTTTGTCAAGAAGAAAGATGATACACTCAGGATGTGTGTGGATTGCTGCCCTCTAAACACGGTAACCATTAAGAATAAATACTCATTGCCCCGGATTGACTCACTCTTTGACCAGTTAGCCGGTGCAAAGGTATTCTCCAAGATTGATCTTCGATCCGGTTATCATCAAATCAATATCAGGCCTGAAGATATTCCCAAAACAGCTTTCTCCACCAGATATGGATTATATGAGTATTTAGTTATGTCTTTTGGCCTCACCAATGCCCCTGCCTTCTTCATGTACCTCATGAACTCAGTCTTCATGCCAGAGTTGGATAAGTTTGTGGTGGTTTTCATTGATGATATCTTGATCTACTCCAAGGATAGAAAGGAGCATGCCCAACATCTGCGGGTAGTCTTGAGCCGACTACGCGAACATAAGTTATATGCCAAGTTTAGCAAATGTGAGTTTTGGTTAGAAAAAGTGCAGTTCTTGGGGCATGTCCTAACCCCTGAAGGAGTCTCGGTGGATCCAAGCAAGGTGCAAGATGTGTTGAAGTGGCAATCTCCTGAGTCAGTGCATGAGGTTTGATAGTTTCTTGGTCTAGCTGGGTATTATCGTCGGTTCATTCCAGATTTCTCCAAGATAGCTAGACCAATGACCAAGCTGCTGCAGAAAGAGGTCAAGTTCAAATGGAGCCTAGAGTGTGAGGAGTCTTTCCAAATTCTCAAGAAGTGCCTCACCACTACTCCGGTTCTAGCTCAACCTGATATTGAAAAGTCTTTTGATGTGTATTTTGAGGCATCCAGAATTGGACTGGGTGTTGTGTTGATGCAAGAAGGTCGAGTAATAGCTTATGCTTCCTGACAGTTAAAGAAGCACGAGTTGAACTACCCTACCCATGATCTTGAGCTAGCTGCAGTTGTGCACTCGTTAAAAATTTGGAGGCATTATTTGCTTGGAAATAAGGTGCACATTTACACTGATCACAAGAGTCTCAAGTATATCTTCACTCAACCTGAGCTGAACCTGAGGGAGCGAAGAAGGCTCGAGCTGATTAAGGATTATAATATGGAAGTCCATTATCATCCTGGAAAAGCTAATGTGGTAGCCGATGTTTTGAGTCGGATGTCACATTCAACACAAGAGGAATCTTTATCTTTGGATCATTTATAAATCCTAGTTCATATTGCTCTTGTTTCGGACTTGTTAGAATAGATAGTTATGGAGCAAAGGCAAGATAAAACAGAAATCCCTCACATCAAGAAGTTGATTGTGGAATAGCGGGGAACTCATTTCAATGTGGATGACCAAGGAGTGGTGAAATTCAAGAATAGACTTGTGGTTCCTGTAGAAGGAGAGTTGAGAAGGAAGATTTTGGAGGAGGCACACAACTCAAAGCTTTCTATCCATCCTGGTAGTAACAAGATGTATCATGATATGCGTTCTTTGTACTAGTGGCCAAATATGAAGCAAGACATTGTCAAGCATATATCTGAGTGTGATACATGCAGAGTAGTAAATGCAAATCATTTGAGGACTCCTGGTTTTCTTCAGCTCTTGCCTATCCCTGCCTGGAAATGGGAAGATATCTCTATGGATTTTATTGTGGGCTTGCTCTGTACCTCTACAGGATATGACTCTATTTGGGTGATTGTGGACCGACTCACTAAGTCAGCTCATTTCTTGCCGGTGCATACTAAATATGGGGCCAAGCAGTATGCTGAGTTGTATTTTGACAAGATTGTCACCTTGCATGGGGTACCCCTCACCATTGTGTCTGACCGAGGGTCCGTGTTTATTTCCCGTTTCTGGGAACAACTCCAGGAATGCTTGGGAACTAAGTTGTTGAGAAGCACGGCATATCACCCGCAAACAGATGGACAAACTGAAAGGGTCAACCAAGTGCTGGAGGACATGTTGAGAGCTTGTGTCATTTCTTTTCCTGAAAAATGGGACAAGTGTCCGAGGTTCACAGAGTTTTCTTACAATAACAGCTACCAAGAAAGCATCAAGATGGCACCATTTGAGGCTTTGTATGGCAAGAAGTGTAGAACACCACTCAACTGGGTTGAGGTTGAGACCGTGGGTATTTTGGTCCAGATTTGGTAAAGGAAGCTAGAGAGAAATTCACTATCATTCAGGGTCATATAAAGGCAACTCAGAACCGATAGAAGACGTATGCAAACAAGAGAAGAAGACCATTGAGTTTTGAGGCTGGAGATTATGTATATCTTAAGGTATCCTCTATGAGAGGTGAACACCATTTTGATGTTCGTGGAAAATTAGCTCCTCGTTATGTTGGACCTTACAAGGTGCTATCAAGATATGGTCTTGTGGCATATCAGATTCAGCTTCTTGAGATTCTGTCAGCAGTCCATAATGTTTTTCATGTGTCACAGCTGAGAAAGTGTTTGCACGTCCCTGAAGAGGTTATAGAGGTTACTGATCTTCCACTTCAGCCTGATCTCTCTTACATTGAGCATTCGATAAAGATTCTGGATGAGAAAGAAAGGGTCACAAGAAACTGAGTGGTTAAGTTTTACAAGGTTCAATGGCAAAACCATTTGGAGGATGAAGCAACTTGGGAACAAGAAAGTTATATTGCGGAGCATTATCCTCATCTTCTTGTTGTCTCACCAAGGTAAAAAGCTCATAATGTTTTCCTTCCTTTTTCCGCACTAGGCACGGAAATCTCGGGACAAGATTTTCTTTAGGGGGTGGAGTTGTAACACCGACGGTGTTACCGTGTAAAACAACTTACTAAAACTTGTCATGAGCATCATGTTAGTTTGCTTGCATGTGGTTGTGTTATATAAAACCTGTGTTGCTTGGTAGCTAATAATAATAACTTGTTAGCTATCGCGTTTTGGTACAAGTCTTGGTGAGGAACGTGATCCTTATTTTAGCAAAAACCTTTGGTGGAGTCTAAACTCAATCATTGTCTCTCATCGGATCCAAGATCATCTCTCGAATTGAGTTCATCGCTTTTTTGGCGGTCGCATGAATTTTCGTTCTGACATCGCCTTAGTGTCTTTTAACTAAGTCGCGACAGTACGTTACCACCCAAGACTTCATATCTGGTTCTTCTCCCTCTTTTGGGTATCCCGAGCAAAAGTTAGTAAGGGTCTCTGTTGAGAAAATATGCTAAAGATGCTTAAAGATGGCCAAAACCGATGTTGCAACCTTTTTCAGGAAGCATCTTTGGCTATAATCAAATTAACTGCAATTTCCATAGATGCTATGAGGTTGGACCTTTAAGCAAAGTTGTAGATGGGATCGTGGTCGACAAATTTGGTTTAGTGACCAAATGCTAGTTCAGCTTGGAAGCTAGACAAAAAGATGTTGCAAATGTGAATCTGCTGCTGAAAACCCGGGGACAGAAAATATGCTGAGTCTGTGGCTTTTTGGCCATTCTTGAGGTTGGGATCCCATGTTCTCCAAATCTGTGCAGAGTTTGGGGTAGGTCCAAAAATAAAAGTTGGAGTAGATGTTTTGGGTCAGAGCATGTGAAAAGTTGAGCCTTGTCCGGACTCATTTGGACTGTCAAAATGCAGCTTGTCTGCACTCGGGAGATGTAGTGACACTACCATCTTGGCATTGTCTTTCTCATTGAACCAAGTCTTGTTTGGTCTTGAGCCTTAAAGGAGTTTGGAAGTTTGTTGGAAGGTATCCAACTTTGTCCATAGGCGCCTTGGCTGAATCTGAGCGGATGATGCCAGAATCTATGTTCAAAAGTGGTCGGGGGCGCACGCGAGGTGTTTGTTGAATTGACCTTGTTTTGGATTGACGCTGAAGGGTTCTAGCAGACTGTTCTCTTCGTGGGTTGGTCGGTTCAGAGTGTGGTCTGCGTCGTTAGATAGGGTAAAGTCTCGTGTCTCATGTTGCTTTGGAGCCAAGTGCCGCATTTATGAGGATCGGCCGGAATGCTCGCGTCCAAACCTTGGCCAAGTCATGTCTGGTCGGCATTTTTTGCCACGGTCACCGCGAGTTATCTCGCATCAGTGGTGCTGTGCTCGCTACTTCTTCAGGTGTGGCCGCAGCAGCGTGCCCCTGGTGGCAAGACATGTCCTTAAAATGAGTGAACTGCCAAGCCCTAGAAAACAGAGCTCTTTTCCCTCTCTTTCCGAGCTCCATTGCCGTCGAGCCTCACCATCATTTCCTCACTGCTCTTCCCGTCGCGGCCGTTCCAGTGGGTGGCTTCGAGTTCGGCCTTGTGCTCTTCCTTCGCGCTCGGCCACGCCCCCTCCTCCTTCTCTCTTGCCAGCGCCGCGACCGGGGTCCACCAAGGGCGCCACACTGCGCAGACCGTCCTATGGGAAGCCGCTGCGGATGGCTCGGGCTCGCTGGGCGTGCCTTGCTGTGCCGGTGGAGTGCCCGCTACTGCCCTGACCTCCTGCCTCATCGTCGTCGTGCCTCTCCCGGTGGAGCCGAACCCCGCCCCACCCCACCCCCCTAGCGCGGTCTGTTCGCTCAAGCAGGCGAGAGGAGGAAGACAGGGACCCATGCACGCGAATAAGGTAAAAGCCAGGGGGTTAACTGAGTTTGTCAGAGAGAGAGAGAAAAGAATAGTGTTCGGACCAAGTCGTAGTTATCTGGTTTCCCGGGGGCTAATCTACAAAAGTCGCGGAGAGAAGGGCGAGCGGCTGATGGGCCGTGTTGTTGGGCCCCGCCTGGGCCTCGTCCCCGGCTTGGGTCGGCTGGCTGGCCAAGCTCCCAGCAGGCCGCGGCCGCGGGCCTCACGGGCCTTGTGGCCGAGTTAGCCCAGTCCGGTGTTTCGTCTTTAGTTTAAGTTTTTCCTTTTTCTCCTAACTGTAGAATCTTCTAAAATTCATATCAAATCATAGGAGTGTCCTAAAATAGTGAAATAAGTTTTTTAAGTTCCTAAAATCATGCTCTATCTGCTAGTATAGTTTGTTCCTAGTAATATGTGTATTTTCTGGTAGTTATTAAATAAATGCTAAAATGCTTATTTGCTTAGAATAAAACTTGTAAGATTTTTAGGAGACAAACCATGATAGCTGTAGCTCTAAAATTTTTATGGTAGCCTCTCTGTAATATTAACTATCTACTATAATTTTTGTAACTTCATATCAGTCTATTTGATAGTCCATCTAACTAGCTCCTTAGAATAAATAGAAGAAAATAAAGGATAACATGAGCTATTTAGTTTAGTCTATGGTTAGGGTTGTTGTAACTTTGTTGTTGGTATAGTCTGTTGGTACCTTGCTGTAGTTAGTAAGTGATGCTTTAGTACCTTGTGTGTTCACTTGTTGCTAGTTGTTAATTCATGCTAAGCATTGCATTATCATCGCATGCATATAGGTGACGAGCAGGAGGAGTTTGTGGTTGTTGGCGACCAAGAGTTTGAGGAGGTAATTGAGGAGTACGAGGAGGTGCTCGTGGTGCCAGAAGAGCTTCCACCACCACCGCCACTTACTGACTTTGCTCCAGTGGCGCCTGACCAAGGCAAGCCCCGGTGCATAACCTATATTTTTGGATATCTCTAAATGAATATATGTATGTTGTGCACTTATGTTTTTAGGAGTTATATGAAACCCACTTGCATATATATACATATCCTATGAGTTCTACTAGTATAGGTTTGAGTAGCGCTATGCTTAGGATGAACGGTAGCGTGGGTGACCTGTTGTTGCTCACAAAGTAGGTGCTCTACTTTAAACTGATGATGATGGAAAGAAACTGAGACCGGGCAGGGATGTGGTTTGGTTATGGTGGGTGTGACGAGTTATGTCCCGCATCCACGGGCTTAGCTTCGGTAGTAGACAAGTTCACTCCCCTCCTCAGATTCGCCGCATACCCATCAGGCAACTGTTGACTCTTGCTAACGTCGTCACTAGGAGAAGACTATGGAATCTATCCCTGGCAACGGCGCCAGAAAGGTTTGTTGATACTTCTTAATGTAAGAAGTATAACTAACTATTCGTATGACTATTGGTAGGTTCCGCAAGCGCACAGAATAAGTCTATTGTAGCACTTCACCCGGGAGTAACCGAGTATCGTATTTATTTCCACAGGGAAGCTACTATGGCAGAACAACTAGTGATTCTAGCAGGGTTGATCGAAATGTGTGAATGGGGGTTGGTTTTTACTACTACTAAAAAGAAAGAAAGAAAGACTAACTATTACTAACCTAAATCGGCGGGGTCTGGCCGATGAACAGATTAATGTTTTCCTACACACTTACGATCACAACTAACTTAGAAATAAAGGTTCTATCTAGTTCTTCGAACCGTACACACCCTCTGGACTATTTACCTCAGACATGCACAACGAGGTTTATGATTTAAGAACTAACCCAACTACGTGGTGGAATTCAAGGCTCCCAGGGCTGTCACCACCTGTTTGCTACCACAGCTATCCGGGGGGCTAGCCACAAACTAAGGTATAACTAGTCTAAGCACCATGCTTACACTAATATATACTACTCTAATCTTGCGTCCAAAACTAGAGCACTGATTACTCAGCGAAGAACCCAAACTAGATATAAACTAAACACTAAGCTATCTATGATCGAAAGCACTCAACAAGAACAATAAGTAAAGAACTTAAAGTAAATGCTAAAAGTAGAAGAACACTAAGATAAATGAAGGAAGACTTGGAATTATACCAGAGACTTGGAAGATCCTCTATTACAACTCCAGCTCTTCTCTTCTTCACTCTCGCTCTCACTCTAAGTCTCTCAACTAGAGTGTTCCTTCACCAGAGCTTCGCTTACAAGAGAGTGGGACTAATGAGGTGAGGTCTCAGTACAAATGAGCTAGGGGGGTCCTATTTATAGCCTAGGGACCTAGGGTTAGGTCAGGGGGGTGAGTGAGGTGGCGGGCGCCAGCCCTAGGTGGCGGGCGCCACCCCCCTGGCCCTTGGATCCACTGCCTCTTCACCAACGGCATCCAGGAGGTCCTCCAAGTCGGTTAGGGTTCGGTTAGGGTTGTCTAATAACCGTCACATGGGCAATTAGGCCTTGATCCATGTGACACTACTTCTTAGCCCTTGGATGAACCGACTTAGGTGAGCAACGGCTGCAAATGAGCGTGGAGTGCTTCCCCTGGATCAGTGACGTGGCAGGGGGGAGTTTGGGCTTCTCCCCCTTGGCGGCCGCCAGCTAGGGGTGGCGGGCGCCACCCCTCCTTGGCCCAAAGTGAGCCCAGGCAAGTGGGCTTGCTTCCTGGTGGGTCCATTTGGTCATTTTGCTCAAAAAACCCTGCAATTTCCTACATTCAAATAAAACTCAAGGACAAGTGGAAATCGTTAGTTTATAAAAGGTTTTTGGTTGATTTTAGGCCCTTGTGTTGCATTATATGACCTTGTTGATGCTAAGAATATGACACTTAGTGAGCGTCAACAGGAACCTTAATGCTTGGATCCATTGTAGTACTTTCTTCATATGGTCTCTTTTTAGTCTGTAATCGACCAGACTTCTTTTCCATTTCTTGCCGGCACTAGGAGCCTTCATCACTAGCTTTGGTCTATCGCACATCTCTTCCAGGTCCAGTCTAGCCTTAACGTTGTCCTTTGACTTTTCTGTGTCCATGAGTGTTGCAAAGAGTGCCTCGGCGACATTCTTTTCTGTGTGCATTACATCGATGTAGTGCGGACAAAGAAGCTCATTGAAATAGGGGAGTCTAGTCAAGCCCGATATATGGGTCCACATGTGTTCCTCTTCGTACCCGAAAAAATGACTGTTGTCTTTATCAAACTTCAGAGCCTCTATATCAGCACGGACCTTGGAACCGCTCATGAATTGAGGAATGGGGTTGGTGACTTGAACACCTTTCCTAAAGTGCTTGATGTCACGTCTGAACAGATGGTCAAGAGGCAAGAATTGACGATGCTGGTCGAATGAAGAATACTTGCCTCCCTTCTTCAACCAAGTGAACTTCACAGCTGCCTTGCATATTGGGCATGGGAACTTTCCGTGAACACACCAAGCGCTAAATAAGCCATACGCCAGGAAGTCATGCTGGGAGTACTGGTACCATACATGCATTTTGAAGTTCTTCATTGTTGCTCGGTCATATGTCAGTACTAGGTTTTCCCAAGCTTCGATCAATTCATCCCACAAAGGCTCCATGAACACACCCATATTGTTCCCCGGGTGTCCAGGAATTATCAGCTACAAGAATACGTTCTTAGGGTCAAACATAACGTCGGGGGGTGATTGAGGGGGATCACGAACACAGGCCAACAAGTGTACGGGGCCGACATCATTCCATATGGGTTGAACCCATCTGTTGCCAGCGCCACACGTACATTCCGAGCCTCCATAGCTTTGCCAGGATGCATGGCATCGAAGTGCTTCCATGCGTCACCATCCGATGGGTGTACCATCTTGTCAGGATTGTATCTTTTGTCATTCTTGTGCCATGTCACCTATTTCGCACACTCCTCAGTCATGTGCAGTCGTTGGATCCTAGGTATGAAAGGAAGGTACCGTAGGACCATCTTGGGGATATTAAGTTGTTCCTTCTTGCCATCTCCATGGTCTACCTCTACATACCTAGAGGCTTTGCACTTTGGATAGTGTGTTGCTTTCTCGTGATCTTTTCTGAATAGGACGCACCCTTTTGGACAAGCATGGATCTGCTCATATAACATCTTAAGTGCACGAAGAAGTTTATGTGACTCATACGTGTTCTTCGGCAGAATGTAACCCTCCGGCAACAGGGTGGCATCTCGACTCAAGCTATACTGTGACTTGAACCCCATTAGGTGTCCAATGGCATCCAGTTGTGAAACCATTATCTTTTCGTGAAGGGGCTTCTGTGCCGAAGACATCATGTTGTAGAACGCCTTTGCGGTTTCCTCTGGCTCCTCCAATCCTTCACCGAATTGTGCCTCTTGAAAGTCTCCCATCATGTCTGCTACCCCGGCATCTCCATCATACTCCTCGAGGCGTTGTCTCACCACCTCCTCTCTAATCCGGTCGGCTTTACCATGGTGGACCCAACAAGTATAGTTTTCAACGAATCTGTACTTGTAAAGATCTTGCCCCACGTTCTTCCTATATTTTCTTTTCTTGTTCCCACATTTTCTGCAAGGACACGGCATCTGACTCAACCCTTTAGCAGTTGTACCAAATGCATGCTCTAAGAAAGCATTGGTCTTAGTAACCCATTTTGTGCTCTTACTTGCGTGGCCCGTGTACATCCAGTCACGGTTATCCATCCTCTGGCATATACATATGTAAGCGAGTTGTAATAAAACCAGAAATTGCATCTACACGGCGTTCCTACCATCTAATAGGTGAAGGATACGTCCTAATCTCACCCGAGGATGCGTAGATGGGTTAGTTTCCATGTTATACTCCTACCCGAGATAGAATTTCGGCAGCACCTCCTCGCAATTCTCCCGATACACGTCCTGGCAGGGAGAGTGTGTATCGTAGAACAACGGGGAGGTGGTGCCAAAACTCCGACTCCGACAGGAGCAGAACATGGAAACTAGCTCATCTACACATCCGCGGGCTGTCCAAAATACGTGGACAATCCAAAATAGATACGGTCGCAGATATGCACAGGTCTGCATATCTAAGATTGTATCTCTTTCGAACAGGAGACGCCTAACTAGATTATGCGACCAATGACCAGATACCTAAGGATACGGATAGAGGGGTTATACCTAAGTTGTCGGTGAGGTCATGGTAGCGAGGCGATGGAGAGTTGGGGCAGTGGTGAGACGACGCGGTGCAGGCAGCCCCGAAACACCGACGAAGACGATCGGGGTCGACGATGTGACACCCTAGTGTCAAGCACTGCATTAGGCACTGCAATTAGCCACTAAGAAAGCATAAGCAATGCATTGCATCATTTCATGTGTATAAGTATGCCTTTAATCTTTGTTGTTTATTTGAAATTGGATTTCTATTTGACTTGATGCTTTGATTTTGGCTTTATTCTTGAGGAGGATTTAAAAATGGTTTTCAGAAAAAGTGTTCTATATGAAAGTTGTAGAGAAAAATATTTCGAGCAACTTTTATATTTGGGTCAAAGCCTGGTTTGGAGTTTTTCAAACTGTTTTTGAGAAGTCAAACTTTGGAAATTTCTGGAAAAAGAAAAAGAATAATTTTCTTTCCCGGCGCCAACCTTTCGGCCCATCCGGCCTTTCGGCCCACTTCCCCGCCTCGGCCCAGCGCTCGCCGCCTCGCCCGCGCGCGCGCCCGCCCGCGCACCGCGCGCCGGCCACCCGACACGGCCGCGCCGTACGCCGGCCGGCTTGCCGCGTGGCGCCCCTTCTCTGCGCCAAATCCATGCTGACCACTCCCCCTCCGATCTTCTCCCACCGGAGCACGCCAGCGATCTTCGCCGGCCACTCCCGCGCATCCTCGTCTGCCGAGCCGCCTGCCGCCGCCTCGCTGACCGAGCCGCCGTGGCCCCCGCCACGACCGGCCGCCCCTCCGCTCCGCCGGGCAAAAGCCCGAGCGCCTCTCCCACTCCCTCACTCACTCGCACACTCACTCTCGCTCTCGCTCCCCACTCTCACCCGCGCGCGAAGCGAACTGAGCACTCTCCGCTCGCTGCAACCACCGCCGCAAGGCCCCTTCCCAAATTCCAGTCACCACCTCCATCACCGGCCGATTAACCCCGGCCACTGCCCCGCCTTCGTCGCGGACACACGGTGCGCACCCCCGCGCCATCCGCCGAGCTCCACCGACGCCGAAGTCCGAAGAGCCCCGCCGCGGAAGCATTCAGCGCCGCTCGGAGCCCGGAACCGTTCGTCCCCGACCCGAGCTCCACCGCCTCCCTTCTTCCTCCTCCAGCTTCGCCAAGCCAAGGCAAGGTGAGAACACCAACTAGCCCTAACGCTATCGTTCCCTATCTCTCTGTTCACCACGGCTGAGCGCCATTGCCGCCATCGCGGACCTCACACGTGGCCAACACGCACCAGCGCACCTCCGGCCAAACCATCACCCCTAGGACTCCCTTCTAGGTTCACTGAGTCTCACACGCCCGCCAGTTTAGCCGGCGACCGCCGGAAACGGCGTAGCCGCGCGATGCCGTCGCCGCCGTGCGCTGCCGCTCGCCGCCGGCACGCTACGGCCGTGCGCTGGCCAATCCACCAGTACCGCCGGATGCGCCTCGTTGAGACGAGTCCGCAGGGCCCAGCCTCCGCGCCGGCGACCTCACCGACGGCGAGAAATCGCCGGACCAATCCCTCCCCTGTTTCCGTCTCGTCCGAGCCCCCGAGTCAGGCCTCGGACGAGCGTGCGTGTTCCGTCTCGCCCGAGCCCCCGAGTCAGGCCTCGGACGAGCGTGCGTGTTCCGTCTCGCCCGAGCCCGCGAGCCAGGCCTCGGACGAGCGTGCGTGTTCCGTCTCGGACGAACGTGCGTTCTTCCGATTCGCCCGAGCCGAGCCCTCGGCCGCGGTTTCGTCGAGCCAAGTCTCGGCCGGTTCGCTTTCCGCCGTGCGCCCGAGCCCGAATGGGTTCTGCTGACCCACGGGTCCCGCGCGTCAGCCCCTTACCGGTCCATAGACCGAGTTCTCGCAAGCCAGCCGGGAGAAATTAAATGTTTTTCTTTTCGGATTAATTTCCAGAGATGCTTGTTATTTTTGTGTAGCCTGTTTTATAAATCCAAATGAAGTGCTTCCAGTTTTATTAGCTTTCTTATGAATAGATCTATCATGGGAAAATATGAATGTATTTTTGATAGCAGTTTATTTTACTGTTTTCGTTTATTTCAGTTTATATGCTTTTGTTTAGATAAATGATTATAAGTGTTTTCTGGTTAAGATAATTCCTGGGAAAATTTTGTGTAAGTTTATTATACTGTTTGGCACCTGTGAAAAATATATGATGCACTGTTTATGTAGAAAAAGTTACTGTTATAGTTAAAAGTCTTTTTTTGCTGATTTCTTAGAATAAGTGTTAAGGTGTTTCATATGCTGAAATAAAATATGGGAAAATTTGTACAGTCTCTGTATGCCTTGTAGAATCTAAGAAAAGTATGAACTTGATCTGTTTTATGGAAAAAGTTTGTAGTTGCTTTACAACTGTGCTTTTCTGTATAGATCTTTAGAAATTCATGTAAGAAAATATATGATGGTTCTGGTCATGGAACTTCCTGGATAAATATGAAATGTGAAGCAGAATCTGGGAAAAATAGGAAATAGAGCTATGCACTCTTTTACAGTAGGGTTGTAGTTCAAAGTACCTTTTTAGGCAGTTTGCTTGTCATTTTTGTATCTGCAGCTCTGTATTTTATCTTTGGCCTGAAACTTGTTCAGTAGAGTCCAGCAAGTGTGGTTTACCCTTCTGGAATTTTTGTGGATTTTTCTGAGCCCAGAAAAATACACTTGCAGTTCAAATCTGAGTTTCCTTTGATGTATTTAAATAAGAAAGAGTTGAATACTCAGATTTTGTTTTATGAAATAAATGAGATATTGCCCCAATGTTAAAAGTGGTTCAACAAGTTGGCTTTGTTGGTTTGCAAGAGTTATTCTTTTCATGCCACTTCATCTTGCACCGCATTTATTGAATTATAAATTCATCGCACGCAATATGATCGACCCCGCCGGAGCTTCACCAAGAGCAGGAGCTAAACGCCGAGCCGGAGATCCAGGAGCTGCAGCAGCCAGAGGAAGTCGACCCCGTCCACGACACTAACCTGCCCGAGTGCCCCTCCCACGAGGCCTCGGTTTTCACTCAAGGCAAGCCCCGGAGCATTCTAAGTCTCCCAGTTTTTGCAATTAATTTACTTGAGTCCTTTTATATTGTGATGCATTAGGTATAGGAGTTGATTGAATCCTATTTGTTGCATTACCATTCCTTGATTATTGATTATTACCTGCCTTGTTATCCTGCTACTGCTTAATAATGTAGAATTGCTTAGCCTGCTTAATAAAAGTAGTAGTTAAGGATGTTTCCGTAATACCCCGATGGGTACTTACCGGATCACGGTTGGCTATATTTGCTATCGTGGAAAAGAACCTGAGTAATAATGAAATACGGTCAACTGGAAGGCAAGGCACAAGTTTGGAAACTTGGGGCAGTCCGTCCGTTGGATCGTGTAGGTTTGTATCGATGTTGGCCCTCGTTCATTTTTGAACGCGCCCTTTTACTTAGGGATATGTCGGTGCCGTAATCATCGACCCCAAAGCCGGTTAGAAGCTGTTCGGGCCGGTCTCAACCCGTGTCGTGCCCTCTAGTATGGAAGTTGCGATCTGCCGCGTGAGGCCATCGCCAGACTCTGATTGGGCGGTCCGTGCTTGAGCCGCGACGATTACCACCACGAACAAGCGTCGAGCGGTTGCCCAATGCATGGACCCGACGGGGAAAGTGTGGGCTGGTATTAAAGGTCTTTCACCAGCTGGTTTGGAATTCGATTCGAGTCGCCGTCTCCCCCGGTTAGTGGGAAACTATGGCGAGTTTCACCACGATACAACTCCATGTGATGTTTAAAGGTTCAACTAAAATGTGGATAAGTCAACTGGATATGGTTATATTATTGTTTGTTAGATTCAAGTGAGTGCTCTAGTACAGGTAATAACCTAGAACTAAGGAATAGGCTTAAAAGTAACAGCTCATCATCATCATTATTTATCCCTTATCTGGATTTGAGCCTTTCGCAACTAAGAGATCCCAGCTCCACCTCAAAAGCCTGGCATACCCTTGGAGTCTTTTATTTTCAGTTAGACGGGTAAGTCTAGCTGAGTACATTCCCGTACTCAGGGTTTATCCCGTTTGTTGCAGATGGCCAGGTCTACTTTGGCTATTGTAAGCACTGCCTCTACCCAGTGGAAGGTGATGAGGAGTAGGCCCAGGGCAGGGTCGTCTAGAAGCTTTCCTCCTTCTTTTGCCGGACTGAGACTACTGGTGGCACACTATCTTAAAAAAGAGGAATGACTTGTGTTGAGTTGGTTTATCAAACAATGTTTTATTTGGACCACGTGTGTTGTGGTCGTGTTTTAAACTTATTTAAGCTTCCGCACTTTTAAACTCAATGTTGTAATAACTCCGTTTTAAATTCCGCACTCTGATGTTTTAAATTCGATTTCGTTTCGCTGTAATGTATCTTTACGAATGTAACCTTGAACGATGCGATCCTGTATGTTCTGGTGTAAGAAATCCTTCGAGATTTCCGGACTACCGGGGTTATATGGGTTCAAGTGTGGATCGAAGTCAGACAGATTTGACTAAGATAATACTTGAGCTCTTATAATCAGGACGGTTCCGCCACACGTCCAGTCTGAAAAATTCCTCTCGGGAACCTTACTATTCCTGACCGGACTCACATGCAAAGAGCGTCAGGTCGAGAGTCGTGCGTCCGGTCAGCAGAAGATAAGCACGATGAACAGTAGGACCTATGCGTCCGGTCAGTGATCAAGCAGAGCGTCCGGTCAAGTCACGAGATCAACACACTGAGCATTCAACGACCGAACTCTCTGCCCGTGCGTCCGGTCATCTAGACCAAGCGTCCGGTCACCCTGAAACAGCACTGTTCGTCCACCGATTCGACTCGATCTCACCCAAAACAAATCCTCTAGGGATCAAACTTGGTCAGAGGAGTCACAAAGAGTATAGTGAGCTATCTCTAAGAGATCATGGCTCGAACCTATCTCCAAATTGCGGTTACATGGGTGTATGCTGGGTCTCTGAGTGTTGAGTGATTGTCAACTGGGATGATGCGCATGTTCTTTGGCTTGTGTTGTGAAGGTGTCGAGCACGAATACAGTGATCGACGGCGAGGTGAAGGTCAAGTTGAGACGTGCCGTGCTGACGGACCGGGTGCGGTGAAGGATGGGCGTGCCGTGCGGCGGACGTGCCATGCCGAGGTACCGAATGGTGAAGGGCGGACGTGAGGCTTCGACTGAGGGACCAGAGGCCCGAGGATCAGCTGTGGTGGCTGGCAGCCTGTGACGACGACAAGTGAAGAAATGCGGTCATGTGTTGCCTGAGTCGTAGACTCGGGGACACGTGTCGGTGGACTGGGTGCACGGGAGGTGCATCCCATCTACAACGTCGGTTTGGTGGTAGAGCCAGAGAAAAACCATCGGATGGACGGTTTCCAGGTTTGGGCCTCAAAACCTGGGCGTGGACGGTTTCCGAGTTTGGCCACAAAACTCGGGCTGAGGGTTTACGAGTTTGGCCACAAAACTCGGGCTGAGGACGGTTTCCAGGTTTGGGCCTCAAAACCTGGGCACTGAGGGTTTGCTGAGTTTGGCCTCAAAACTCAGATGCTGGTGGGCTGCTTTCCCGGTTTGGGCCTCAAAACCGGGGATTGGCTGGAAAAGGCTGGTTTCCCGGTTTGGGCCACAAAACCGGGGGTGCAGAGCGAGGGCGGCACGTGGCGGCGATCCGGAGGTTGCGTCGAGGCAACGCTTCGAATTGCGCGGGCGTGGCCGTCAGATACACCTACCACCGAGTTGGTCCAGAATAACCCTAGGGTTTAGCTGGTTCGCTCTGTAATTAGAATAGAGAGGGGTAGAGTAGGAAATAGACTTAGGCTAGTAGTAGGATAAGTAGTCGGGAGACACCCTCCTCCCATTCATCTCAGTCATTTGCTCTTTCGCACTTAGGGTTTCCTGCTCTCCCATCCCCTGCTGTAGCTAGCTGAGATCCGCAGAGAGACTTGCCTCTGTGTACTGTTGATTGTGAGGAAGTGAGACCGTAATCTCACTGTTGTGCAGTTCGTGGTTGTGATTCGCATTTTGTTCGTCCGCTGTCGGAATTGATTTCCGTCTTTTGTGTTGGCTTTCTATAGTTGTGTAGTGTCCCGCTGTGCTTCTTGGAAGCATCCACCCTACATCTAGGGTCGTGGACACTAGCAAGCTCTAAGGTTCGCTTTGGGGGTTGATTCTTGGGTCAGTGGCTACTAGTTTCTGAAAGGAAAATTTGAAGCTCCCATTCACCCCCCCTCTGGTCGCTTTCTGGTTGCTTCTCGGTCCTTCAATTGGTATCGGAGCAGGTTAAGGATCTTCCACCTTAGCCGGTTCCAGATCCACAGAAGGCGACATGGATCGCGGCGTGGGCAAACCGCCGTTCTTTGATGGGACGAACTATGCGTATTGGAAGATACGCATGTCGGCCTATCTCCAGAGCATGGGCTCTTCTGTTTGGGAGATTTGCAACAAGGATGATTACGTTGTCTTGGCTGCTCGTGTCACTCAGCTCCAGATCGATGAGCACGAGGCCAATAGCCGGGCACGTAACGCCTTGTTCTCCTGTTTGAGCATGTCTGAGTTTGATCGCGTTTCTCATCTCCCCACGGCTCGCGAGATTTGGGCGACCCTCATGCGCTTCCATGAGGGAACCACTCAGGTCAAATCCTGCCTCTATGAGTCGCACAAGCGGGAGTATGAGAACTTTCGACATATGCCTGGCGAGAGCATAGAGAGTTTATTCGCTCGCTTTCAGGTTATTGTCAACAAGATGAGAGCGAACAAGGAGCTGTTGCCTTTTGACGATCATGAGAGGGCTTTGAAGCTTTTGCACACTCTTGATCGGTCAGTGTGGGACTCAAAGGTCCAGGCGATTATTGAATCGTCTAACTATGAGACCCTCACCTGCGACGAGCTCTTTAGTAAGCTCAAGTCTAGTGAGATTGATGCCATGTCAAGGGCTTCTTATGAGAATCCTTCTGGCCTGACTATGGCTTTGGTTTCTGGCTCTTCTAACCCCTCTGGAGGTTTTGCTCTTTCATCTCTCTTTTCTGTCAAAGAGGACCAGCTTGAGTCATTGGGGTATGACGAGCTAGCGATGCTCGCCAACCGGTTCTCGCGGTTTCACAACAACCGCATGAACCGTCGCCGCGGAGGAGGATGCTCAGGATGCTATGAGTGCGGCGACCCCGACCACTTCATCGCCAACTGCCCCAAGAAGAACAAGCATTCGGGGAAGGGCAATCATGGGAACAAGTACGACTCCGGCAAGCGCAAGGAGAAGTACGTTCCCCCGAGGCACAAGCAGAGGGGCGGCTTCGACAAGGAGTACATCAAGAAGAAGTACTTGGAGAAGGCCCAGGCTGAGCAGCGTGCGTTCTTCGCCACGCTCAGCGACGTCGACGGCTCGGATGACGACTCCGCTTGCTCAAGCGATGACGAGTCCGAGAAGAAGAAGAGGATCGAGGACAAGCTGAACGGTCTCTGCTTCTTCGCCGACGATGACGGCTTCTGCACCATGGCGCTTGGTGATGAGGTCGACGGCAAGCTAGAGCACACCCCTCGGAACGACGACGACGACGACGACATCTCCGAGGTATCTCTCACCCACGACGAGCTTTCTACTGAGGTCGAGAAGCTTACTGCCGCGCTCCTTAGTCAGGACAAGTTGCTTAGGCGTGCCGCTAGAGAGCGCAAGGAGTTTAGGCAGAAGTGGGAGGACACGGTGAGGGAGCTTGAGTTTGCCAAGTCCACCGTGGTCGTGTCGGAGGAGGTTGAGTGTGAGATGTGCACCACGCACATGACTGACCTTCTCACTTTGAGAGGTAAGTATGCTGCGTTGGTAGGAGAGGTGGATGAGCTGAAGGCTAGACCTTCTCTGTTGGGTGCGTGCAAGACTTGTCCTGTCTTGCAATCTGAGTTGGCAGAGAAGAATGCCAAGATTGTGTCTCTTGAGGAGGCCAACTCAGGTAGCACTTGTGTGGCTAAGTGTGCTTTGTGTGAGGGTTTGGAGATGGAGATTGCGAATGTCAAGCATGGCAAGATGCAAACCGAGGAGGAAAACACATACCTTCAGACCATCTTGTCATGGGTCTCTTGTAGTGAGCCGCAGCTCGGGATGATGATCTCCCAATTTAAGCGAGCTGCTGGAGGTTTTGGTGTAGGTCTTGCTCAGGGTGTTGATCTTTCTGCTTTTGGGAAGATTGGAGAGTCGAGTGGTCTGAATCCTAGTGAGAAGCCCAACTCCACCACTACTCCCAAACTGACCAAGCTTCCATCCAAAGAGCCGGTCAAGTCTATCACCAAGGATGGGGTGATTGAGGAATCTCCGAGAGCTCCACCCAAGAACCAAGTGTGGCATCCCAAACCCAACCACCTAAAGAACAAGCTGGATACAATGCCACCTATCCAGGAGGAGTTGCCACAGAAGGGCAAAGTGATCCACACCCACAGCCATGAGTGCCAACAACCCCCTTTGCGTGCGGTGATGTACCATTGTGATTTCTGTGGGAGAGATGGACACTTGAGCGAGTTCTGCTTTAGGCGCAAGAGAGAGGCGCGCCGTGCTAGGGAGATGAACAACACGGACATGTACCATCCTTTTCATGATGTACATATGCCGAATGTTTAGAGGAGTGCTCCGAGGAGAGCAGCTAGGCCCAGCGGTCCAGACCCTCAAGTTCCCAGGCCTAGGCAGCAGAGAGCTCCGAGGAGAGATGCTAGGCCTAGAGGCGCAGTGCCACAAGTTGCTAGGCCTAGGCCTCGTAGAGAGCGTGCCCGACGGGAGCCTGCAGTTGTAGGCTATGGACCCCGTGGCGGAGGCTTTGTAGTTGAGCGTTTTCCACCACCGCGTTTTGAGTATCGCGATGGACGCTCCTCCCTTAGCGGACCACGTTTTCCTCTACGTGGTGATTGCTCCTCTCATAGACGTGCTAGGAATGGTTTTTCTGCTAACCGTTCTTTTGAGCAGCCGGCCCAACACTGGTATTCTTCCTACTTCACTAACCCCAGTGTTGGACCGTATGCTCACCCTATGTCTTTTTATTGATGCAGGTAAAACGGTTGGAGGACATTTGGTTGGTGGATTCCGGTTGCTCGAGGCACATGACTGGAAACGCCAAGTGGTTCTCCAGCCTTAGCCCTGTTGCCAGAAAGGAGTACATAACCTTCGGCGACAATAGCAAAGGTAAGGTATTGTCTCGCGGGTCGGTGCGAGTTAATGAGCACTTTGTGTTGTGCGATGTTGCTCTTGTTTCTAACTTGCATTTTAACCTTCTTTCTGTTTCGCAACTCTTTGACGATGACTATGAGATTCGTTTTAAACCGAATCTCGGTCGTATTTTGGATCCACATGGCAATCTTGTGTGTTTGATTTCGCCCTTTGGAAAAGTCTTTCGTGCGAATTTCTCCGAATCTTTTGGCACTTCTCGTTGTCTTGTGGCTGGACCTTCCTCCTCTGATCTTTGTAAGTGGCATAGGAGACTTGGACATTTGAGCTTCGACTTGCTTGCAAGGCTTAGTTCACTTGGCCTAATCCGAGGATTGCCCAAGTTGCATATGGAGAAGGATCTTGTTTGCCACTCTTGTAGACACGGGAAGATGGTTGCCGCTCCCCACCATCCAGTAACTCAGGTCATGACCAAGCGCCCTGGAGAGCTTTTGCACATGGACCTTGTTGGTCCCACTCGGGTGAGCTCGGTTGGGGGGAAGTGGTATGTGCTTGTGGTTGTTGATGACTTTTCGAGATATTCATGGGTCTTCTTTTTAGCTGAGAAGACCGAGACTTACTCCTTTGCTCGCAATCTGATTTTGCGTCTTCAGAATGAGTTCCCTTTGAACTCGATGCGAGCAATTCGGAGTGATAATGGTTCCGAATTCAAGAATTTGAATTTTGAGAAGTTTTGTAACTCTTTGGGTTTAGAGCATCAGTTTTCTTCCCCCTACACACCGCCACAAAATGGTGTTGTAGAGAGGAAGAATCGGACCCTTGTTGAGATGGCCAGGACGATGCTCGATGAGCATAGGACTCCTAGGCGATATTGGGCCGAAGCTATGAGCACTGCATGCTACATTTCCAATCGCATTTTTCTCTGAGCTTTCTTTAAAAAGACTTCTTATGAGTTGCGTTTTGGAAAACTACCCAAGGTGAGTTATTTTCGAGTTTTTGGTTGCCATTGTTTTATACTCAAAAAGGGCAACTTGGACAAGTTTGAGTCTCGTTCTTCTGACGGTGTGTTTTTGGGTTATGGCACTCACACTCGAGCTTATCGTGTACTTAATCTTGACACTAACCGAGTCATGGAGACATCCGATGTCACCTTCGACGAGACCATGGTTTGTCCTTCTTCTCGCTTTGAGCGTGCAGGTGATCATGAGGTTGGCGAGCCTCTTTTTGATGATGATGAAGAAGGTGCTGAAGGGATAGATGACCCAGCACCTCCTCCACCTGCAGTGCCGCAAAGAGCGGCTTCTACGATGACTCACGGCCCCGACACCTCTTCTTCCTGGGGGCCGTGGGATCCGCCACCCCGAGCAGTACCAGTTGTACCCGGGGAGGCACCAGCTGCTGTTGAGGGGGAGGCTACTTCAGCTTGTGAGGTGCCACGACACATCCAGCGCCAACACTCGCCTCAGCACATGATCGGCAGCATCGATGAACGGGTTACTCGGTCTAGGTCATAGCACATCTCTCACTTCGCTCATTCTGCTTTTGTTGCTAAATTTGAGCCCCGAGATGTTGGACACGCTTTGACGGATCCGGACTGGGTCAATGCCATGCATGAGGAGCTAGAAAATTTTGAGAGAAATCGGGTTTGGGTTCTAGTTCCTCCTCCTCCTAACTGTAATCCTATTGGGACAAAATGGGTTTTCGAAAACAAACAAGGAGAGGATGGCCACATTGTGAGGAACAAAGCGCGTCTTGTGGCCAAGGGTTATAGTCAGAAGGAGGGGATAGACTTTGAGGAGACTTTTGCTCCTGTAGCTCATTTGGAGTCTATTAGGATACTCTTGGCTTTTGCTGCATCCAAAGGTTTTAAACTCTTTCAAATGGATGTCAAGAGTGCCTTCTTAAACGGCTACATAGAAGAGGAAGTGTATGTTGAGCAACCCCCCGGTTTTGAAAATCCCAAGTTTCCAAACCATGTTTTTAAACTTCATAAAGCTTTATATGGTTTGAAACAAGCCCCTAGAGCCTGGTATGATAGATTGAAAACCTTTTTGCTTGCTAAGGGTTTTAAAATGGGATGTGTAGATAAAACGCTCTTTCTCCTCAGGCAAGGCAAAGACACTCTCTTGGTCCAGATTTACGTGGATGATATCATTTTCGGTGGCTCTTCTCACGCTATGGTTGCCAAGTTTGCAGAT
>VDCT01000174.1:0-21154 GCA_009763385.1 Coix lacryma-jobi var. lacryma-jobi
GTTGTTGAACTATTCTAACTTGTTCTTCTGCTTCCTTGACAAAATCAATTCCATAGTAACGACGTTCTCCTGGTTCAACCCAACTTACTGGTGTTCTGCATCTTCTGCCATACAGAGCTTCAAAAGGTGCCATCTGAATGCTTTCTTGATAACTATTGTTGTAAGCAAATTCGGCTAATGGCAACCACTTCTCCCAAGATCCCTTTGCTGAAATTACACAGGCTCTTAACATATCCTCTAAAATCTGATTTACCCTTTCCGTTTGCCCTGATGTCTGAGGATGGTAAGCTGAGCTATGGATTAACTTAGTGCCTAACCCTTTTTACAGTTTCTCCCAGAATGGTGCAGTAAATTGCGTTCCACGATCCGAAACTATGACCTTGGGTATACCATGTAATCGTACAATCTGATTGATATAAATCTCCGCATAGTCCGGTGCTCGATAACAAGTTTTAACTGGTATGAAATGAGCGGTCTTGGTGAGACGATCTACAATTACCCAAATCGAATCGTTTCCCTTCTGAGTGGTAGGCAAACCGGTGATAAAATCCATACTCACTTCTTCCCATTTCCATTCAGGTATTGATAAAGGTTGAAGTGTTCCTGCGGGCTTCAGGTGAATAGCCTTCACCCGACAACATGTGTCGCATCTGGCTACATATGCGGCAATTTCCTTCTTCATTTTGGTCCACCAAAATCTTGGACGCAAATCTTGATACATCTTAGTGCTCCCGGGATGGATAGATAATTTAGAAAGATGAGCCTCGTCCATGATCTGATTTTTCAGTTCCCTATTCTTGGGTACCACTAGGCGATTAGCAAACCATAACACTCCCTTATCATCAACTCGGAAATGTTTTACGGGTTCAGTGGCAGCCCTTAGCTTTTCTTTGATATAATAGATTCCCTTGTCTGTTTTCTGCCCTTCTAGAATCTGGTCAACTAAGGTGCTCTGTAGCTCGATGTGACGCAAGATCACAGGGTGTACGAGACTAAACTCGTCCTCTGGTTGTATCCTCAAGTTATTACAATGCGACTTCCGACTCAAAGCATCAGCAACCACATTTGCTTTTCCTGGATGATAATGTATCTGCAAATTGTAATCCTTAATCAATTCAAGCCATCTTCTCTGCCTCATATTCAACTCCGGTTGAGTGAAGATATACTTGAGACTCTTATGATCAGTGTACATATTGCAGACATTTCCCAGCAAATAGTGCCTCCAGATCTTCAGAGCGTGCACCACAGCAGCTAATTCCAAATCATGCGTAGGATAATTTATCTCATGTTTTCTTAACTGTCGTGAAGCATAAGCAATCACTCTGCCTTCTTGCATAAGAACACACCCTAAACCAACTTTTGATGCGTCGCAGAAGACGTCAAACGGCTTCTCGATATCTGGTTGAGCTAAGACAGGGGCAGTGGTTAACAGTTTCCGCAAGGTATAGAAAGCTGTTTCACACTTCTCTGTCCACTCAAACTTCTGATCCTTCTGAAGCAAACTTGTCATGGGCTTGGCAATCTTGGAGAAGTCGGGAATGAAACGACGATAATATCCCGCTAAACCGAGAAAACTCCGAATCTCCCCAACCGAAGTTGGAGCTTCCCAATCCATTACTTCTTGGACTTTGCTAGGGTCCACAGAGATTCCTTCTTCTGACAGGATGTGACCAAGGAATTGTACTTGCTTCAACCAAAATTCACATTTGCTAAACTTAGCATAAAGTTTGTGTTCTCGTAGCCTTGTCAGAACAACCCTCAAATGTTCTGCGTGATCATCCGGGTTCTCAGAATACACCAAAATGTCATCAATGAACACCACTACAAACTTATCTAGTTCTGGCATGAATACCGAGTTCATCAAACTCATAAAGTAAGCCGGAGCATTTGTCAATCCAAAAGACATGACTAAATACTCGTATAGGCCATATCTGGTTGAAAAAGCAGTCTTTGGGATATCTTGGGGTCGGATTCTAATTTGATGATAACCGGATCTCAAATCGATCTTGGAAAACACCTTGGCTCTGGATAACTGGTCAAACAAAATATCTATCCGTGGCAACGGATATTTATTCTTAATGGTCACGGCATTAAGCGGTCGATAATCCACACACATTCTCAAGGACTTGTCCTTCTTCTTAACAAACAAGGCTGGACATCCCCACTCTGACACACTAGGTTGAATGAAACCCTCGTCCAAAAGTTCCTTGATCTGAGTTTTGAGTTCAGCTAACTCATTGGGCGGCATGCGATAAGGTCTTCTCGAGATCGGTGCAGTCCCTGGTAACAGCTCAATGGTAAACTCTACAGCCCGCTTGGGCGGTAAACCCGACAACTCATCTGGAAAGACGTCTGGGAAATCCCGAACAACTGGAATTTTTGACAGGTCCTCTATAGATAAGGTGCAAGATAGATCAACAAAATCAGCCCCTCGAGGAAGAGAGATACGTAACTTATTGTTCCTCCTTGGATCAGTCAAGGTAAGAGTCCTATCTGCAGTGTCCAACACCGCTTTCCACATACTCATCCAACTCATTCCTAGGACTATGTCCATACTGAGCCCTGGCAAAACTACTAAATTAGCCCCAAACTTATGCCCTCCGATGTCGATGGTTGCATCACGAACCATCTGCCTAGACAACACACTACTCCCCACAGAGCTTACGCGAAACCCATAATCCATTTCGGACACCTCTTGATCATGCTTTTGTGCAAATGCTTTACTCATGAACGAATGCGATGATCCAGTATCAAACAAAACGACTGCAGGATGATGATTAACAAGGCACATACCAGCAGTCACGGGCTCTCCAGCACGAGCTTCTTCAGTGGTCATGTTGTGCAGGCGTGCGGGGTAATTGGCCTGTTGCTTCTTTGGGTAGGGACAGTATCTTGCAAAGTGCCCCTCTTGGTTGCAGTTGTAGCATGGTCCCCGAACTATAGGTTTATTTCCCGAAGAACTGCCTTGACCTCCACGAGCCTGAGCAGCAGCTATCTTGTATGGCTTCTGATTGCGCTGAGCTTGTGGCTGATTCTTCTTCTGCGGCGGCCTAAAACGTGCCCCCGGTGCTGGTGGTCGATACTGATTTCGCTGAGCTGGTGGTCCTCTGAGTTGTGATGATCCTGATTCAAAGGTTCTCTTCGGGCCTTGCTAGCAGCATGCTTGTTGTTATGATTCTCTTGAATTAGACAGTCACTTATGAAGTCATTGAAATTGGTACGGGAAGATGTACCCACTGACTTTCCCATTTTAGTGTTCAAGCCTCTCTTGAAACTAGCAATTTTCTTAGCGTCTGTGTCAACGAAGTCTGGGGTATAGCGAGCCAGTGAATTGAACATGTGATGGTACTCCGTAACAGATCGAGTCCCCTGTGTCAGGTTCATGAACTCTGCCACTTTCATCTGGGTCAAGCCTGGCGGAATGTAATGACCTCGAACAGCAGCAGTAAACACTCTCCAAGTGATAGGAACATTAGCAGGATAGGTGGTGCGGTGATGTCCCCACCAAATCCCGGCTGGTCCCTGCAACTGGTGCGCGGCATATTCTGCTTTCAGCTCCTCTGTGAGCCTCAGCAAACGGAACTTCTGCTCCAGAGTATGCAGCCATTCTTCTGCCTCCAAAGGTTCTGTAGCTTCCCTGAAGATAGGTGGTTTAGTATCCAGGAAATCCTTGAAAGAACTATACTGGTTTAGCTCTTGGCGTTGGTGTCCTTGCGCCAAGTTCTCCCTCAGCAAAGCTTCAATATTGCGTTGACTTCCAAGGAATTGAGCAAAAAGCTGCTCAGCCGTTGGTGGTGGAGGAGGTGGTGGATTGCGGTTTTCCCTGGGGTCCTCATTTCCACCACTACCGCCCGCTCCACTACGAGTTGTCGTCATCTGCATATAGTATAGTAAGCGACCATTAGGCGAAGTTGCAACTTGTAGAGAACAATAATCATACCCACTAAAATTATTCGGAAAAACGATTCACCAAACAATGACAGAGGTATAATAAATTTCAGTCCACATCGCATCAACACATAACAAGATCACTTAACACATCATGCAAAAGATAACATAACATCCAAAGTTTTGCCCATACATATGGGACTTTCCAAGGTCTCACACACATCACATAAGTCTGCCTCACATGCTTACATCCAGCCCATAACAAAACAAAAGATCGGGCGTGCCAACATACGCAAAAGATCTCTAGGTGCTAAGCATACGATCTAGACTACTCTCTAGCGATCTCACCAACGTCACCGTCCTCACTAGACATATCTGAAGAACTACTAGAAGAACTACTCGGCTCCGGATCCTCCTGGGGAAAGATGGGGTTCCTCTCATTCTCCCTGCGGTGGATCTCCTCGTGCAGACGAACGTTGTAGTCCTGTAGGTGATGGAGTTGGAGCTCCAGGTCTCCCACTCGCAACCTCAGCAACCTGTTCTCCTCTGAAACACGAATGCCCTCAACACAAACTCCTCGAAGCGCCTCCTCAGTCTCCCTCATGACCGAGGCCAAGAAGTAGTCGACCCCTGCTGAATGGCAAGCTGATGAGCAGTCTCCTGCTCCCTCTGAAGTGCCTGGCCCCTCTCTACTGTCAACTGAGCTAGCTGTGTAGTGAGGAGGTCTATCTCTGTAGTATGCTCCTCCTGCCGGCGATGCTGTGCAGCCATCTCCTCACTAAGGGTATGATCCAGATGATCGTAGCTGCGCGATAGGCACCCATAAGTAGCCATCAGAGCAAGCCATAGCACTCCCTGCTGGTCCAGCACAATGCTCCCTCTCAAGAGAGCTAGCCTCAAGTACGGTAGCGCCTGGCTGACGCCACACTGCCTGGTAAGGGTCTGTCGTCGGGAAGATACTAGCAGTAGCCTGGGCAACCACCTCCGGATGGTCCTCCATGATATCCCGGAGAACTGTATAAGCAACCTGGTTGGCTGCATCCCAGGGGGTCCTCCCCTGCAAGGCAAACACCCGTCGGCACCAGACGTGATCCTGGTCCTCACGGCTAGGCACGTCGACCTCCACCGTGTACACATGACGATCCTCTGACAACTGCACACGGTGCCAGTCGTACAGCGGCTCCTGACCCTCCTGGTACCCCACCAGGTGCAAAACTCTCCAAAGAATAGTGGGCATCCCAAATTCTCCCAAGAAGTCCTCTGACCCCTCATCGGTCCATGGCCCCAGCATGTAGTTAGGCCTCTTGCCTCCCGTGGACTTGCGAGCAGTGCGCTTGGTGCGTGCCATCTGTAAGAAGTTTATCCACACAGTTTTTAATTAGTTGAAACAACTTTTATTAGAGAAACGGGACAGAAACCATAAGGAAGGAAGTAAGATTAATGCAAAGTTGTATGATCATGATGCATGAGCGTAACATACGTCCTCACTGCCTAACAATCTATCGGCTAGACGGTGGCATACACGCTCACTCATAACGTTAACTAAACGTACTACACGTTCGCAAGTTAGCGTACCTGCAGAAAAAACCATTTCAGCCCTTCCCACAGTATGAATATCATGCATTGCTGAAATTTAAATCTAATACTACTTAGGCGCATACCCGGTATACACGTAAGCAGTATATGCACCCATCAGAAATTATTACTCCCACAATCATACTTTCACATATACTTGTGTGGAACAGGTATACGCGTCAGCATCATATAAGCACTTTCCCTAGATTGGCGGTTGTCCAATCATGCTCTCACAACTCTCATTACCTTTAGCGTAGAGGCAATTGATCCATACATTACTATTCCGAGAATAGCATCCATACAATTTCACCCTTGCCGTATGGACGACAAAATAAACAGAATTTAAATATGATGCACGACCCCCAAGTTAGTACCTAAATAGCCACCTAAAAACCTACTGGGCATAAGGACTTGATCACTGGCACACCTTAATCTTTATCAATAAGATTTTTCAAATCCTATAATAGTTTATAAGTTTTAGCAAATAAATTTTTGATTTGAAAATACGATTTTTCAAATACACTCATGAACAGTAACGCCAACCATGCTCCGATGCCAGCTGTAACAGAACCGACCAATTTATACCAGATTAAGCACTGAATCCCCGCTTTCACAGAGATTAACAGGTACTTAAGCTCGTACAAACCCGGTAGTCTGGAAATCTCGAAGGATTTCAATCATTCAACAATAGCCAAGATCGTAATAGATTAGCGTACATGTCCACGAGGTACATTCAGTTCGCACATAGTTCAAATACATCGGAGTTTAACAGTTATTACAAACCATAGTTCGGAATTCAAAAGCGGAAGCAGCATAGTTTTAAACATAAGTTCTTAGTTCATAATACGGTGCCATTGCCTAATCAGTCCACAAAAGCATCAGGAGAGGATAAGAGATGACCATGCCCATGGTCTAATCATCACCCGCGACGGGGTACAGACAGTTCTCGCAATAGCCATAGAAGCACTGCCCATCTGCAACAACAAGGGATAAAACCCTGAGTACGAGAAGGTACTCAGTTAGACTTACCCGTCATAAACCAGAAATAAGGTGACACCAAGGAGTATGCAAGGCAGTATCTGGGTTTGGCCATACTTACCTTTTTGCATAAAAGCACTTTATTATTAAATAACCATCATTAGAGCATTAGCAGTCAATTTTATGTAATCAACCTGATTAACTAGGTTTGCACCTGATCTAGAGCAATCACTTGGCTAATTAATCAAGCAAGAGTGACTATTTCATCAATAGCCTTTCAGATTCAGTACCATAACCATCTTTAATTCCATAAGTTACTACGGTAACACATGCCCAGTCAAGTTACTCACTAACCAGGAGCGATGGCGATTATAATCGATTCCTACCCAGCTGGGGATAAAATGTCGCACACTCGCCCGATCACACCTTGCCAGGCAGCCGTCGGCGACCACTTCAGGAAATTCGAGAACACAATGCGCGGGACGGTCATGGGCCCTTCTACACCGGGCGTTATCTCAATGCCAGGTCGCTCAAGCTATAACTGCCCACGGTCATGCCAGGTCAATCAGGCCCTGCCTGTCCACGGACCATGCCAGGTTGATCAGAATAGATGCCCACGGTACATATAAGGCCCTGGATGTTAGGCGTCAACATCTCCATCACCGGCTCCAATAACCTTACTCGGCTTCACGGGAGGTACCCGCACCTGCTCCGTTAAGTGATTGACGCGTTCAAAATGACTGAGGTGTGCCTTCGTCGGGTCCTAATCGACACAGACGGGAGACTACTAGCACACAGAACCCATGTCATGCTGCTCCTACATCCTGCCCGTTCTCAAATTAATTATCACATTGTTATCTCCATGATAGCACGAGGCTAGTCCTGATCAGTATCCACCTATATGCGGGAGACAGGAAAGCACCCGACTTTTACCGGTCTAAGCAGGGCTAAGTATAAACGAGCCTAGACTTAACAGTGATATCAAGATAATAATTGCAGGTGGACAAGGATAAGTAAGTAATGCATCAACGGTATCACTCAACTCCTATAACCTAATGCAATAAACATATCAGGTTAATTTCGTAATTGCATTTGCAAACCATAGGAGTGGGATGCTCCGGGGCTTGCCTCTTTCGAAGTCGGAGGGTCGATGGTCGCGGCACTCAGGCACGTCCTCGACGTCTCCTTCTTCGGTCCTCTCGTCCTGGGTCTCCTCCGGACACGGCTCCTCCGGTGGCGGGATCTGGGCTTCCACTACCGACCCTGTATGATGCATAACACATATAAATAAAAATGAATGCACATGGGATGCATTGGGATGCAACATAGAACAAGGTAACTCAAGAGATAAGCACATGTCATCTACTTTATTTTCTTCAACAAGGTAGTCAACATCATCCGATTATTACTTAACCAATTACTACCATTTAATCATTTTATTTAGCCTAGAACAGTAACCCTCAGATAACAACTTCCGAAAAATCTACAGAAATTACTGGAAGTTGACAGCATGCAATCTAATCCCCTGTCCAAAATTCAACCCATTTGGACTTAAACTCCATCCTCTATGAAAAAGACAAATATTACCATGAAAAGGTGCGTTGAACTACACACCCTAGCAAAAAGTGTCAAACAACAAATTTCCCATTTTCTACTGAACTTCTTAGCACAAGAGCAGTGTATAAAAATTTGCAGGTTCAAATTCCTCATACTTTAATTACTACAATTTAAACAAGAAAACAACATTTAATCACTTTAATTGCTACTGCCAAAATACTTCACAGAACAACATCATATTATATTTTTCCAAGAAGCTATTCATCAATACAAACCTATCAAAACAAGAATCACATTTTTCTAAGCAATACACAGATTACTATGCATTTAACTAGATTTCAGCCTAAACATGATTTAAATATAACTACACATAAATTTATCACAAACTGGACATATTATATTTTTCATGCATAGAACACATCACAACAAACTTAACAAAACTTATTTCACCTCTCTAGCATTTACAGAATTCAAAATATGAATTAAACAAACCACATAAGCATTTCTGAAAACTATTTAAACAAAACCCTGAAAAACTCTCCAGCCTAAACTGCTACACGCACCCAAACTACTGCACCCAGGTCCGCTGACAGCCGGGACCCGAGCCACTAACTGGCGGGACCCCGGGTCAAACCGGCCCCACTTGTAAGCCACACAGAAGCAGGGGAAGGGTTGACCGCGGCGGAGCTCGCCGGCGGCGACCTCCCCGGCGAAACCAACACCACCGGCGGACTCCCCTCGACTTTCCGCACCTGACGGTGCCACTAAAAGGCCTAGCGCACGAACGGAGCAAGCTTCACTGGTGAGAATGGCGGCCGCGGCGGCGGGAGCTCGCCACGCCGGCCATCTCCGGTCTTCCCGAAGCAAACCGACGGCCATCTCACACTCCCCAAACCCTAGCGAACCCTAATCGAAGCAAAGAAGCGAGGGTTGCCACGAGAAACGGCCGAGACCGCGGCTCGTCGTCCATGGCGAACAGAGCCGATGGCGGACGGCGACGTACGGCCACTACCAAACCCTAATCGGCCAAACCAACACCACCATCGTCTTTTACGGGTCAAGGCGTCTCGCGAACACTAGCTAGGACAAACGGACGAGCTCGGAAAGCGGGTTGGCCACGGCGGACCAAGCTCGCCGGCCATGGCGGAAAGGCGGACGTGTGCTTCGTGGCTTACCCAGAAGCCTTCAGCTCAGGCTAGCTAGCGCAGGAGGTGGCGCGGGTCACGGCGACTTGGTTTGGCGGGATGGTTGGGGTGGAACCGCGGCAGAGCGGCGGGAAAACGCCGGCGGACTCGCGGCGGCGCTTACCTGCTCGGGCGACGGCGAGAGCGAGAGAGGGACAGAGCGGATGGAAGTGGAGCGGCTTGGCTGCGCGAGTGCAGGCGGGCGGGCCATGTGCTCGCCACGCCGCACGGGGACGCGGGCTCGCCAGACGTCGGGCGCCACGCGGCGGCCAAGCTCTGGCGCGGTCGGCCACGACAACGGCGCCGATTCAAACTGAATCGCCGGATTCTGTCGCTGATGGCCCACTGACGTCCGGATTTTGCGCGTGATTATCTCCTAATCCACTCGATGAAACAACACACCGATTGTTCCTTTGGTTAGAGCTACATGCCGACTACAACTTTTGTTACAAGATCAAGCTTTGGTTCGGCCTAGATTGTTCTCAAGAAAGCTCCAAAGATCACTCAGTGAAACTGTTTCGGCAGTTAGGACTTAGAAGAATTTTTCTAAGTCTAAACCCCTCCTTTTCTGCCTTGTGGGTCCTAAAACACCTTGCTATACCCATTTTCATGAGTTGGCCCTTAAACAACTTTTGTTCTACTCTAAATTCTACAAACTTTTGATTAAGGGCCCACAGCCATGCAAAGCTTCTATCAGGGAGGTCTTGATTAGTCAAACAAAAGGACTCCTAGGGCTCTATTAAGGCAACTAGGGTTAGAGACTTGGTTAGCCCTAATGACCAACACAACCCTAGCCTCGTTTTGACTCCTCAACAAGGTTTAACTACTTAGGAGACTCAAACACTCCAAAAACAAGTCAAACAAGCATCACACCAAGCATAACATTAGAAGCCAACACATGAAATGACACTTTACAAAAAGAATGCAACATGTGTTGATGATGCTTATGCTCATGAGATGTCAAGTTATGCATTTAGGGTTGCTTAACACCAGGGGTGTTACAGACTTCAAGAGCTGGTGAAGCAAGAAGACGTCCCACTGTCAAAATTTTGTTAAATAAATGGCAACGTTAGAAAGAAAGAGATCAGGTGCATAGGCAAAGAGACGAGCAAGAATATCAATAGTGGCTTGAAGAGGAGGAATATAGAAGATCTCGAGAAGAGGAAAGGCGTATCAGGGATGAAGAGAAGAATCATTGGGATTGCCCTTTCTTCAGACATTGTTGGAATGAAGGTTTAAAGCTTCCTACTCTTCGTAATTGCCCAGAATGCAGTGAACAATATAGAGAGTATAGGCAGTCGAGAGACAACCATCGATCTGTGCATGAAAGATTAAGATTTGAATGATCAAATAGGCGTGTAAAAAATGAAAGTATTCATGATCGGCTTGGAGTAAAATTAGCCAATCAAGATCATCCTTGGCAAGAAAGACAATGGTGTCCAGGTGGTTTGACTAAGAGCCAGAAACGGCAGGTTCAGAGATTGAGGAACGATGAAATTCAGAAAAAGAAACCCAAAGTCTGGCAGGTGAAACAGATAGCCGATAAGAGAGAGTCATCGGCTAATATATCTGCTTTGTTCATGTTACATGCTGAGTTTAGATCTTCTGATTATAGAGAAGAATTTGATGATGAAGAAACGGTTGCACATTGGATCTATCAAGCAGAAGGGGATACATTTCAAAAGCCTAAAAAACATTCTCATCTAAAAGCATTGTATTTGAAGGAGTTTGTCGACGGAAGGCCTTTGAGCAAGATGTTAGTTGATGGAGGTGCAGCTGTTAACTTAATGTCGTATGCTACCTTCAGAAAGCTTGGGAAAACTACAGAAGACTTGACTCAGACCGATATGAGGTTGACAGACTTTGCTGGGAACGTATCGACTACTAAGGGTGCTGTATGTGTCAAGTTAACAGTTGGCAGCAAGAGTTTGCCGACTACTTTCTTCGTTGTCGATGCAAAAGGGTCATACAGTGTGCTTCTTGGAAGGGATTGGATCAACGCTAATTGTTGTGTTCCATCTACCATGTACCAAAATGTGATACAGTGGATCGGAGACACTGTGGAGGTGGTACCAGCCGATTCAACTATTAGCATTGCTTACTTTGATCCTAACGATTGGAACTTTGACAATGTGGAGTGCTTCTCTGGAAAAGTTCACAAAGAAGGTTTTAGCAAGATGTTTGATGATGGCCAACAGCCAATCCAAGCAGTCGGCTTCAAAAAATATATTTAATGGATTGTCCGATCAATGAGGATGAAAGCAAGATGGGCAAGGGTTTTACATCAGCTGATGAGCTAGAAGCAGTTGATATTGGAAGTGGTGATAAACCAAGATTGACGTATATTAGTGCTAAGTTGGATCCTAAGTTTAGACAATAACTTATTACTTTGTTAAAAGAATACAAAGAATGTTTTGCTTGGGATTATTCTGAAATTCCTGGTCTTGATCGATCATTGGTTGAGCATCGACTACCTATCAAACATGGTGTTAACACCAGATTTTTGCACACATGAAGATGTGACAAGTGGACCCAGCCAGCAGTAAGGAAGAGATTCGGCAAACGATCGGACGATCAGCTGACTCTCAAGAATTCGGTGAACAACCAGGGATGGTTAGCCTTCGGAGTCTATGCGGTCGGCTGTTTTGCGAAGCGGCGGCTCCATTCGGGAAATAGATATGACATGCAAAGCCGGCTTGCACAAGAAGGCACGTAACGTTGAAGGACACTGAGAAGAATAAGAATAAGGTTTTGCATCTTTCCAAATTTTATTGTGTAAATCATAATCGTCTAGGACTCGTGTTTCGTCCAGGGTATAAATATAAACCCTCGACCATTGTAAAATTGTTCACAACCATATCAATACAAACCGGCCCCGTGCCACCTTCGAGTCCTTTGTCGTGTCGTCGAGTTCTTCGAGAGGAATCATCGATCCGTTGACCTCCGTAAGTCCCGACAACCTTGTTATCATGTCTAGTATCATGCGGTGGATTTAGATATGATGCAAGTAGTCTCATTTGTTAAGCTTAGTATCGTGCGGCAGATTTAAGCTTATGACGGGAGGTTTTTGCTTGTGCCTTGTATCGTGCGGCGGATTAAGTCTTGGGTAAAAATAGTTATCGGCTCTGTTAGATCTGGCAAATCTGATAGATTAATTAAGTTATCATGTGTTATGTGTTTTATTACTTAATTCTTGTAACACTCTTTTGCCCAATCTAGATCGATCTTTGTTCGGCCCTGTTTCACAAGCTTGCTTGTGTTTTGTTAATCATAAGATCATGACGGCCGGATCAACTTTCAATCTAGATTGTCACATGTTGTGGGTTCATGCATGTCAATCACGGTTAGACTTTGATAAGACTAGGTATCGTGCGGAAGATGCAGGTTTTAGATTGGCTTGATCGTGCTTGCTTGTATGTTCCTTCTTCATGGACCCCAACTCGGCTAGTTTGCCGATCTTGGTTAAGCTTACGTGAGTAATGAGCTTTTATAGATCTGTTCAGATACATGCATGCTTTTAGCTTGTTATAATTAGATTGTATCATGCGGTGGATTAATCTAATTATAAGAAGTGGCATAGACTTATGGCAAGTGGTATCATGCGATGGATTAGCTTTGCTTGAGTTTATGCTTGACGGGTTTATGAAGGCTAGACGTGCGGCAGACTAGTTGGATTAACCTATGCATGTGTTATTTGAATAGATTTATATTTGCATGTTACCTGTTTACAATGTTTTAATATTATCTTTCATTTGTTCAAGCATGTCTCTCTTTACATATGCATTCGGCAGTTATTATGCTTTACATGCTCTATTTCTCATACTAGCCGAATGATTTTATAAACATGCTCTGACAGACAGCTTCTATAGCTGTATGCTATCGTGATTGGCTTTCAAAGCCGTACATATGGAACTGTCTGGTCTCACCCGGCATGTTCCAGTGGTATTCTCACAGTTTTATCCCTTGTTGGTTTTCAGGTCAAACCGACTGGCACGTCTCCGGATTCAACACACTCCGGGCACCCGATTGAAGCTAGCTTTTTTGGCTTGCTGTGTGTGTTGGTAGTTCTTAGCTACACCTAGGATAGGGTAACTAAAGTAGCTATCTACTAATGCCAAGCAGGGTTGTCAGTCCCGACACTAGTAGGAGCTAGCTAGCGAGAATGCAATCTACCAGGAGGAGATTCTGCAAGCGCACAGAACTATCGTAGTAGCACTTCGCCTGGGAGTACCAGGTGTCAATTTATTTGATCCCAAGGGATGGCTAGGGTGGTGTATGAGTTGAGTCAAAGAGGGGATGAGAGTCGAAGAAAAGAGAAAAGGGAAAAAGGGTAGAAGAGAGGAGATGAAAGGCTAGAAAGAATATGTGGGTGGACAGGTAAGGATGAAATGGATGGCTAAGGTAAGGTGGATGACTAAATAGATAGATAGAATGGGATAGGATAACTAAGGGTAACTAAGATAACTAACTACTAACTAATGATAACTAATCCTAGATAACCACAAAGCAAGATAACTACGAAGCAAGATAGTTACGAAGCAAGGCAGGCAAAAGACAATAAAGTAACTAAGTTGAGTATAGCTTTATTCCTATCTTGTCAAGTATCGAGGCGTACTAGCCTTTACCACTTACTTAGGTTGAACGCTAGCACAACGAGCCTTACTGTTAAACTGGGCCAACTACGTGGTGGAATTCAAGGCGCACAGGGCTGTCACCACCTGCTTGCTACCACAGCTATCCGGGGGTACAGCCGTATCTGAAGGTAAGTCTATAACTAAGCACCACGCTTAACTATATTCTAACTATCTCTACCCTAGCTTTGAATAGAGACACCCTTCCGGACGTCAGAGCAAACACTTGACTTAATAAGATAAACACTAAACTAACTAAGCAACCTATTGGCAAAGATCAAACACTAAGCTCACTAGAGATTAACTACTATGGCTAAGTGAATTGATCTGTAGGATAGCTAGGCACTCAAGCAATCAATCAAGTATACCACTCAACACTAGTAAGTAGAATAAAGTAATACTTGAAATGATGAACTAGAATATAGTAAATGCTTGAGTAACAAGAGCAAAACCTGAACTGGAGATGAAGGAAGACTCTTCCCAGCTCCAGGACCGATCACTCGCACGCCTCTACTCTTGAGCTAAGCCTTGAGCAGCGCTACCGCGAGGGCGAAGATGCCTTGCTCTACTAGCTACCTACTTGCCTAAGCTCTCTAAGCTTCTAACCTAACTCTCACTTGCTTCTCTTGCTTTGCTTGGGATGGTACTTGGTGTGGGATGGTGTTGGTACCAGGGGGTATTTATAGCCTTGAGGAGTGAGGGGGGTACTTATAGGGGGCAGCCCACCGACCTAGGGTTAGGTCAAGTGGCGGGCGCCACTCCCTACTGGCGGCCGCCACTCCACTGGCCATTGGATGCACCGCCCTTGATCCAACGGCCTCTAGGTGGTTGTCCAAGGCGGTTTGGAGGTCGGTTGCATGTCCTAGCAACCGCCATTCAGCCTTGATCCACGCCACTCTCTCCTGAGCCGTCCGATGCCACTGACCTAGTGACCAAGGGCCGAGATTTGGCCTTGGGGAGGTCACACGGATCGGTGACGTGGCAGGGGGGGCCAACCCAAGTGGCGGGCGCCACTTAGAGGTGGCGGGCGCCACCTAGGGGTGGCGGGCACCACCCCCCTTAGGCCCATTTGGGCTGTGCTGAGTGGGCTTGGCTCCTAGTGGGTCCAAATGTCCAAATTTGGTTCAAATCCTGCATTCAAATAAAATTCTATGGACATGTGGAATTTGGTTAGTTTGAAACCTATTTGACTACATTTCATGCCTTTTTGGTGGACTTTAGGGTTAAATGTTGATGGTAAAACAGGTGTTTAAGGACCGTCAACAAGCTCCCCCAAGCTAACCTGTTGCTCGTCCTCGAGCAACAATGCGGTTTAAGCATTGAGCATGAAATGGATAGCAACTTAAGATGTCTGCAAGTGCATATTGTATAGTGAGAAATAACTTAGCATATATCATAAATCATAGCAATTTGGGGCTTATAGCTTTTCACTTCAAACATGCAAGAGTGAAATAAAGCAATAGATAGGAAACTTTTATCTTGCTTAGGTTTAACTAGGATTCTGTCTGGAGGTTTTTCAAGGTTTTCAAAAGATAACAACTTGCTTAAGTCCTCCAAGATTCACTCAATCACTCAGTGGTGTTTAAATCCTCACTTAGGCCAAAATGTAGCCTTTCCTACTTCTAAAGAATGATATGTGGAGTTATAGGTAGGCTAAGAACCATTAGCAAATTGCCTGATGTTTATTGCTAAGCTAGACACTCAGATCATAAGGAGCAGCAAATCATAAAAATTGATCAAGATGTGCAAGTGTGGTTATGTGGAAGTGTATAGAGAGATATTTCATAATCCTTCCTAGTTAATTTCTGGGGTCTAGAGCTAATGATAATTCTCTCTCTTTTTTTTTGGATACATAGTGAGTAGACAAAAGATGTGTCCTCACATTTTCTTAGGACATAGTCCTCTTTTGAGCTACTTTGCTCACTTTTTTTTCACAGGACATAGTCCTTTCTTGAGCTACTTTGCTCATTTTTCTCTCTCTCTTTTAGCTCTAGATTTCCCCAGATATCTATAGGAAAGGATTTTTGAAATGAATAGGGAAAGGGAGAGAAATGCTTATTCCCAGTGTAGGAATAGCATAAGGCTAGCAATGGGATGTTTGGCAGGGTATTGCATATCTCCGGTGTAGAGAATAAGCAATTTATTTGGTGGTTGCAAACTTCCAAAGTGGAAAGTAGGCAAATTATGGTGGGTGTGCGTGAATCTTGATTCAAAAGATATGATAAGCTTCTCTACTAAGATCTATGAGGTCTAACAAAGCTCAACACAAACAAAGCTCTTTGTGGTTTTGACTAATGACTAACAAATATTTGGCTGGTGGTGGGATGGGATACAATCTAGGAGGAACTTTTAGCAAGGTTTTCATAATTTTTAAAGAAATCCTCCAGATTAGGTCCTAATTTCACCTTAACAAGTTTAAAGAATTACTCCATTTCTTACTAACTTTACTCACTGAGCATGATTTCAGTTAAAGCATGTTTAACCCACAAAAGCTACAACTTAGATAAGACCAGTTATTCAAACCATAACAATAGCATTTGCATGACATGTTTCAAATCTTATTCAGGTTTCAACTTGTTTAAGCAGATTTTATCAATTTTATTCATGGAGTGGTTATTTAGGCAAGCATGTGACATTCAAAAGATATAGAATTTAAGAACTGAATGTAAAGTGTAGGCTTGAGACATACCTTATTGGAGCGGGAGTCTCCCCCAAGATGGCTTCTTGCTTGGTGAAAGATCTTCTTCTTCTCAGTCGGAGCTCTTGTTCTCATTTTATTAAAAGGGAAACTATCTAATGTTGTGAAAAGGGAAACTATCCTATTTTGATATTTTATTATTCTAACTAAGTTAACATATACCCATGCATATAACTAATGATAACTGGTGATATATTTTTTTTAGTTACATGCATGTCATATGTTATTTATTTGAAAAAGGGAAATAAAAATTAAAAATAAAACCATACCTTAGGTCCATGGAGTTCATCCTTATCGGGTGGATCTTCTTCCTTGGGCACTTCTTCTCTTAGCACTCCATCTGGTTCTTCTTCTTTTGGCACCTCTCCCTTGTTATGTGAGTCACACAACTTAGGAGGAGGTGGTTCTCTCTTTCTGCTCCACCCTGTTCTTGGGCGCCTCTTCTTGGTACGAACGGGTTCTGCTTCCTGCATGTTAGCGGCATATGCCGGGCCACGGGAGAAGGAGAATATTTCCTTCCTCCCTCCTAATGTCATATGAATTTTACCACTTCCCACATATATGCAGGCATCAACAGTGTTCAAGAAGGGTCTACCTAAGATTAGAGTCACATCTTTCCTATTTCCCATATATTATGAAATCTGCAGGAACATAGGAGCGTCTAATATGAACAGGTAAATCATTAACTATTCCTTCTACATAGCAAGTGGATTGATCAGCTAGCACAACATAGGCAGATGTGGATGACATGGGTGGAAAGAACGAGTTTTCATAGAAATCTTTAGATAAAATGTTCACACTTGATCCTAAATCACACATGGCATTTTTAAAGATTTCACCAAAGATTGAGCATCTAATTATGGGACTACCAGGATCACTCTTTTTAATAGTCATGGTTTGATCTTCATAATAGTTAAAATATTTTATTTCAACCATATTAGCAGTTTCCATGTCAGGTTTAGCAGGAATTTTGCCAGATTCAAAAGATGGTATGATAGCAGCAAGTTGAGCTAATTGGGTTTCTAACATCTTATTAAAGCTTAATTGATTTTTCAGAGCAGATGAGAAATCTTCCAATTTAGCATTTAATTTCTCAAGGATTTTATCATTCGCCATTAATCTCTCTTTCAAGAAATCAGTAGTTTTACCTTGTGAGTAAACTAAATTCTTCAGGAATGAGAGATTATCAAAATTATGAAAATTAGAGCGGGGGAATGAATTGTTACCTTGAGAATTGGAGTGCTGATTCCATCCTTGATTCTGTTGACGGAAACCGTTACTGTTGTTGATGAAGTTCAAATCTTCATGTAGCTCGGGGCAGTGGCTCCCAGAATGTCTGGTTTCTCCACAGACTTCACAAGTCATGTAGGATTCCAGAGATTGGACACTCTCATGTTGGTTCATCTTCTCACAGCTGTCCAGCTTCTTTGCCAGCAGGTCCATCTTGGCCACGATCATGTTGGCTTCCTTAAGGGAATGTATACCTCGCTTGCGGGGCTGTAGCCTTTCGTCATTCCATCATTGGTTTGACACCATCTTCTCTATGAGAGCCTTAGCATCTGCAACATTTAGAGAAAAGAATGCACCGCCGGCGGCGGCATCCAAATGGCTTCTAGAGAGAGGGGTTAGGCCATGGTAGAAATTCTGGATCAATAGCCAGTCCTCCATACCATGGTGCGGACAAGGAGCGACATACTCTTGCAACCTCTCCCAAGCCTCGGGAATAGATTCCTCGGCTTGTTGCATAAAGCTGGAGATTTTGTTGCGCAGAGCATTCGTCTTGCCCATAGGAAAGAATTTAGCGAGAAAAGCATTGGAACACTTGTCCCATGTGTCTATAGCGTTGCGATCGGTATAGAACCATTGCTTCGCTTTTCCTAGCAAAGAGAAAGGAAAGAGACGAAGACGGATGGCTTCTTGGGTTATCCCCTTAATGGTGAAGGTGCCGCAAATCTCCAAAAATTGTTGGAGGTGAGCATTGGCATCCTCATGAGCCTTGCCACAGAATGGGCTAGCTTGGACCATTGTGATTAGAGCCAGTTTTAACTCAAAGTTGAGGTTGGCATCTATCACATTTGGTCCTATTGCTACATTAGCGGCAGAAGGAGCAAAAAATTCACGAATGGTCTTGTTGGCCATCGTGAAGATAGAACGAGATAAGAAAGAAAGAAGTTGAAGAAGATGAAGGAAAAAGATAAGAAGAACTAAGGAAAGAAAGAATGGGGTAAGATGGGATTCGCTAAGAGGGAGCTTAAGCGAAGATAAATTCGACACGGACTCAACCGATAAACCGATTGCCTTCCCCGGCAACGGCGCCAGAAATGCTTGTTGGTAGTTCTTAGCTACACCTAGGATAGGGTAACTAAAGTAGCTATCTACTAATGCTAAGCGGGGTTGTCAGTCCCGACACTAGTAGGAGCTAGCTAGCGAGAATGCAATCTACCAGGAGGAGATTCTGCAAGCCCACAGAACTATCATAGTAGCACTTCGCCTGGGAGTACCAGGTGTCGATTTATTTGATCCCAAGGGAAGGCTAGGGTGGTGTATGAGTTGAGTCAAGGAGGGGATGAGAGTCGAAGAAAAGAGAAAAGGGAAAAAGGGTAGAAGAGAGGAGATGAAAGGCTAGAAAGAATATGTGGGTGGATAGGTAAGGATGAAATGGATGGCTAAGGTAAGGTGGATGACTAAATAGATAGATAGAATGGGATAGGATAACTAAGGGTAACTAAGATAACTAACTACTAACTAATGATAACTAATCCTAGATAACCACAAAGCAAGATAACTACGAAGCAAGATAGTTACGAAGCAAGGCAGGCAAAAGACAATAAAGTAACTAATTTGAGTATAGCTTTATTACTATCTTGTCAAGTATCGAGGCGTACTAGCCTTTACCACTTACTTAGGTTGAACACTTCCGGACGTCAGAGCAAACACTTGACTTAATAAGATAAACACTAAACTAACTAAGCAACCTATTGGCAAAGATCAAACACTAAGCTCACTAGAGATTAACTACTATGGCTAAGTGAATTGATCTGTAGGATAGCTAGGCACTCAAGCAATCAATCAAGTATACCACTCAACACTAATAAGTAGAATAAAGTAATACTTGAAATGATGAACTAGAATATAGTAAATGCTTGAGTAACAAGAGCAAAACCTGAACTGGAGATGAAGGAAGACTCTTCCCAGCTCCAGGACCGATCACTCGCACGCCTCTACTCTTGAGCTAAGCCTTGAGCAGCGCTACCGCGAGGGCGAAGATGCCTTGCTCTACTAGCTACCTACTTGCCTAAGCTCTCTAAGCTTCTAACCTAACTCTCACTTGCTTCTCTTGCTTTGCTTGGGATGGTACTTGGTGTGGGATGGTGTTGGTACCAGGGGGTTTTTTATAGCCTTGAGGAGTGAGGGGGGTACTTATAGGGGGCAGCCCACCGACCTAGGGTTAGGTCATGTCGCGGGCGCCACTCCCTACTGGCGGCCGCCACTCCACTTGCCATTGGATGCACCGCCCTTGATCCAACGGCCTCCAGGTGGTTGTCCAAGGCGGTTTGGAGGTCGGTTGCATGTCCTAGCAACCGCCATTCAGCCTTGATCCACGCCACTCTCTCCTGAGCCGTCCAATGCCACTGACATAGTGACCAAGGGCCAAGATTTGGCCTTGGGGAGGTCACACGGATCGGTGACGTGGCAGGGGGGGCCAACCCAAGTGGCGGGCGCCACTTAGATGTGGCGGGCGCCACCTAGGGGTGGCGGGCGCCACCCCCCTTAGGCCCATTTAGGCCCTGCTGAGTGGGCTTGGCTCCTGGTGGGTCAAAATGTCCAAATTTGGTTCAAATCCTGTATTCAAATAAAATTCTATGGACATGTGGAATTAGGTTAGTTTGAAACCTATTTGACTACATTTCATGCCTTTTTGGTGGACTTTAGGGTTAAATGTTGATGGTAAAACAGGTGTTTAAGGACCATCAATAGTGTGTGAGGCGCGGCGCGTCACGTTTTGCGTCAACACACTTTTTGGCATGCCTGGTGGGATAACTCTATTTCAAGATGCCTGAGATCAACGACGATCAGATTCTGGATGTGACCATGGATGACTTGCCGCCAGATTTGAAAAGTTTAATACAACAAACTTGTGATGAACTTCAGCGCGAGTGTCTGATGACTTTTTCCAAGAACAAGAGCGGCAAGGTCTTCCAGAAGCAACCGTTCCCAAGGATTCTTCCTCGCCACCAACCCGAGCCATCCGACAGCACTGAAGAGGAAGCTATTCAGAAAATGACCGGAATAATGTACAAAGTTGTATCAGAGGCCATGACCAATCATCAGTCGGCTTTCTTGAACACTTTTCGTGCTATCATGGTTAGTGTTTTCGGTCCAGCAGTGGCTAAACGCTTTGAAGAAGCTGCTGGTCCAACGCAGGGACCACTGTTATTCCTAGTACCTCAACGTCGAAGGATTGCCGAAGACGGCGGAGCTAGTACAAGTGCAGGTGGGATAGTCCCTCATGAGGCACAACAACCTCCCACAACTTATGGCCAGCTCGCATTCGGTACAACAGGGAATGTCCCGCAATCTGCTTTCAGAGTGTCTCCTGCAGCGAACAGAATACAAAGGAACATGTATGGAGATGGATATCA
>VDCT01000175.1:0-18900 GCA_009763385.1 Coix lacryma-jobi var. lacryma-jobi
TCTAGAGCTTTTATTAAAGATAAGAGCTCTTCATTCAGTCTATTACCCAATGCATAGTTGCTTACTGAACCTGATTCACACCAATTTCAAGCAAGGAAATGGGTTCATGTTCAGCATAACCATGATTTAATAATTCAAAATAAAATCCCCAACATTGTGCATACATTGTAATGGCATGTCATGACCCAGACAAACCATGATTCACCATCCAAGTACTTCTAAGCAGTTCTGTTATTCCTTAAGTAGTTTTACATAGTCTACTCACTTAAGTAGTTTTACATCAGTCTACCCACATCGAGCAGAAATGACATGTCTTCCTAGTGTTTTCTTGTTGCAGCAACATGCCATTTCTTTCATGTGTTCTGTTGCAGTATCCATGTCATTTTTCATTAGATTATCAGCATCTGTGTTATTTCTTCATTGGATTGTCTACCAGAGATGAAGATTCAGCTTATGGAAACTATACATGCCTGCTTAATAGTTCCAAACTGAGGATGTTTTAGACCCAAATCGTATGACGGTTTTGTTTTTCTCCTAAATCAATCTAACATAATTTGATCAATATCTAGTTTTAGCTTTAGATTGGATCAACATCCATAATTTGATCAACATCTAGTTTCAGCATTGACAGTATATTTATATGGTTTAGTAAATGTTAACAGTATTTGTCTATGAACTTAATTAAAATTGAAGAAGTTTTTTTAGACAAAGTGCCTAAAAAAACTACTTAACTGATGTGGCCTACTATATCTCTATGTTATTTCCTTAAGATGCTTAGTTAATATAGCTAACTGATATGATGTCCTGTACTACTACTACAACTCTCACCCTATATATGATTATTCAGTTATGCTTTATTACTCCTCTGCTTTGGGTTTCAGGGCATCTTTGGATTTGTGAAACTAATTTGACCACATTTTTGTTTCTGCTCTCCCTAACTCCTCTCTCCCTGTACTACTACTACTCTCTGTTATGATCTCTCCTTGTACTACTACTCTCCCTGTACTGCTACTCTCCCTGTACTACTACTCTCTGCTACTCCCTGATCTTATTTGCCTACTCCTCTCTGTCTACTACAACACCTCTATCTACTACTACTACTTACTCTACTACTACTACTCTCTCTGCTACTCCCTGATCTTTGCCTACTCCTCTCTGTCTACTACACCACACTCTACTCTACTACTACTACTCACTCTCTGCTACTCTCCCTGATCTTTGCCTACTCCTCTCTGTCTACTACAACCTCTATCTACTACTGCTACTTACTACTGCTAACTATTACTGCTACTTACTACTTCTCCACTACTTCTCCACTACTTATGCAGTTTTAGTAACCATGGAACCATACTGTTGCCGGTTAAAAATGGCATGACCATGGAACCATACATACAATACTCTGGCTTCTAATTAGTAACCATGTTGTTGCTGACCATGTGCAGTTTTAGTATTCTACGCATTTGCTTTTCCTGTATTTATTGATTACATTGTAAACCTGATATATACTCTGCACTCTGCTCTACCTACTCTTATGCATAATATACTCTATCTTACGTCTCGTGATTTCAGATGGAACCTATCTTATGTCTCGTGATGCTTTAATTCAGAGTTTATTTGCTGCCTATGATACACTTTGATGCCTTTTTACCCTACTATGCAAATGCCACTACCTATGATGTCATCTGATGCTTTTTTTATTTGCGGCCTATGATGCCCTGCGATGTTTTTTTTTACACTATGCAAATGCCCTACTCTCTACTACTACTACTTTGTACTAGTGCTTCATTACTACTCTATATACTACTACTACTACTCTCCTCCCTACTACTCCTCTCCCTACTACTCTATACCCTGTACTACTCCTCTCCCTACTACTCCTCTCCCCTACTACTCTATACTACTGTACTACTCCTCTCCCTACTACTCCTCTCCCTACTACTCTTACTATTGTACTACTCCTCTCCCTACTACTCCTCTCCCTACTACTCTATACTACTGTACTACTCCTCTCCCTACTACTCCTCTCCCTACTACTCTATACTACTGTACTACTCCTCTCCCTACTACTACTCTCTCCTACTAGTCTATACTACTGTACTACTCCTCTCCCTACTACTCTCCCTACTCTCTAGCTAGTCTCTGTACTAGTCCTCTCTAACTACTCTCTATACAACTCTCCCTACTAGTCCTTTGTTACTACTATCCCTACTCCTCTCTTTATACTCCTCTCCCTACTACTACTCTCTGTTACTACTCTCCTCCCTACCCTTACTATGGCATTTGCATTGATGATTTTTTTCGAACTTGTAAGCTGAGGTAGTGGCAAATGCGATGATGTGACCCCTTTCGATCTATGCTGAGGCAGCGGCGATGATGATCAATTGCCCCCCTACTTTCTATGCTGAGTCAGCTGCTAGACTAGGATGGCTAGTATTTTACAAGTAACCAGTTTAGCAGTGACGTGTTGATCTAGGGGCAAATCTGAGCCAAAAACTTATACGTGTTATTTTTTTTATCAAAAGCTTTGAACTGATCATATTATATATGTGTCTGTGTATATGTAGAACTGAAATGGCGGAAGACAAAACAAACGAATGGAGGGACCCTACCCCAGCTCCTCGTCAACCAGCTTGATGAGTGAGGTGTCCGTGACTCCACCGCCGAAGAAGCAGCGTACAGAGGAGGGCAACGATCCCACGTACGAACCAGGGGCGGACGAAAGCAGAGAGTCTCGAGGTTTACGCAACACGCTGGCTTTCTAACATGTACAAAGACGCGATTGAATCACTAAAGGGTCGTGACTCTTGTCAACAGCTGCCGATTGTGCCTCGTCAGCTCGAGTTTAGGGACGAAGACGCGGTCAGGGAGGAAGAAGCCCCCGCTCCCTCTACGGCAACCTCTTCGTCCAAATCTAAGGGCCAGAAGAGGGTGAGGGGACAACACGGGAGGCACAAGTTGGACAAAGAAACGAGGTGCATGTCATCGATGCGGTGGGGCCAGAGGGAAACCCAATAGCTCTAGATATAGTCATTGGCAAGTTCAGCAATCAAGTGGCGTGTATAGCCAAGGAGAAGGTGGAGATCACTTGGCCCAACTGGCACGATGTACCAAAAGACATAAAAAACAATGTATGGGGTGAGGTGACAAGGAGATTCAGATATCCGCCCTCAGCTGACATGGAGAAGTGCCAGGTGGGGGCTTTGCACGTGGCGTCGACTGCGCTTCGCAACTTCAGGTCCATGCTGACCAGAAATTACCTGAAGAAGAGGAAGTCGCCACTGCTGAAGTACAATATGGTCAAGGCACACGTGTGGACGCTTTTGCGAAATGAGAAAGACTCAAGAAGCAGAGGAAAAGAGCGCTAAGTTCAGTGAGCTCGCAAAGAGGAACAAGAATCCTCACCACTTGGGCATGACTGGCTTTGCCGGTCAGAGGACCAAGTGGCACACAGAAGAACAAGCAAGACAGGTTGCCGGGGTTCCAGATCCGTATGAGGGCATCGACCCAAGGGCAAAGGACTACATGAGGGCCCGCATTCCAAAGAGGCTGAAGCCCGGGCGACCAAGTTTAACAAGCCCCACCTCGAGGATGTCGAGAAGACTTTGATGGAGAAAGCAAAGCTTAAGGACAGCATCGTGGTCCGCCGGGGCCACGACTTGCTCACCGAGGTCCTAGGAACCCCCGAGCACCGCGGCCGCGTTCGTGGTGTCGGGTCGAAGATGAGCTGGAAGTAAGTTGAGTCGTGGCAATCCGACGCGGCAACATACAAGTCCAGGCAGAGGTATAAAGATGAGCTATATAACAAGGGCTTCAATGAGGCGTGGCTGAAATGATCAAAAGCTCAATAAAGGAAGCCTTCACGAGCAACGACCCGGAGATGGTCGCGATGAGGTCGAAGATGTTTGATCACCATGGCCTGCCCAATCCTCAAGCAAAGGAAAAGAAAGCCTTACTGCCGATGAACGAGGATTGCCTAAGGGTCTCAAACGAGGACTTCGAGGAAAACCAGCACGTCCAACTCCTCCTCCCGTTCGGAAGGTCCAAGAAGATGGTGGTGGCCGAGGGATGCATTCTTGCACCCCACGATATTCACGACTTCAACAAAGACAACACCGCTGAAGACTATGTGGTCGTGAGCCCTTTATGGCACGTTCTCGACTAGGAACATTTTGAATTGGACCATCCCAACCTACAACCGGCCATGCACCTAGGGCAGGCACTTGGATTGGAAGTCCTATGGAACCGTGAGGACATCGAGATCATTGCTCGGACACCAACTCCAACGCCGACACCAGCATCACAACCATCAGTCGTCGGATCTTGTCCTCCGGAAGATCCAGATCACGACAGCGATGATGACGAAGAAAAGGGCGGGGACAAGGGCAAGGGAAAGGACAAAGGAGAAGGCGGTAGCGAAGGCGGGGACAAGGAAAAAGTAGAAGGTGATGGCGGGGAAAAGGAAAAGGGCACTGACATGGGAACTGTGTCTCCCCCGCCTCCAAATAGTTCCCCGATCAGCCCGGTCCATGAGGCAAGAAGCTCAGAGGCCGGTAAGGGCGACAACACGACAACGACAAGCCAGCCAAGCACGAACGAGCAACAGGGAGGCACGACGGGGGAGGCAACAGGGACGAAGACACCTCCCCCGTCAACCACAAGCTAATGTCCTCCCCCGCCCACCAAGAATCCAAGAACGTCCACCGACAAGCTCCCGTACACGCTCACGTTCGAAAGGTATGGTAACATTGAGCATAATACCACGTCCATAGTATATATGCTACTAACATCCCTATCCATCGTTTGCCAGGCCTGAAACTACCCATCAACTATTTGATGAGGCCGAAGACTGCCCTAGCCACTATGTGTGCGTGAAGTTCATGATTCCCAAGGCCCTCATCGACGAGGAAAAGTGGGATACAAGGAGGTTCCATCTATGGTACATGGAAGCTGCAAAAGCCGGGATGTCAAGTTTTAACGTCAAGATTCCCACGGAGTACTTCCACTTGCCCGCTGGTAACGAAATGCACCTACCCGTCGACTTTAGGGACATGTACAACCTGATGCGGGAAGAAGACCTGGACATCGTTTAAATCACCCTATTCACACTGTAAGCGATGAATGCAACTTCCACAGATCACTACATTCGTATTTTCCATAGTTCTATACTTATTATGTCACGATGACTTGTCCGTGCAGCATGACGGTCACTGTAAGTAATAAAAAGACACATCATGTACTCTACCTCTCTCTCCTGCACATATTGCCGAAAGAGTCATCAAGGGATTTCGAGTCACTGATCCGAGATGACAGTTTTCGACAGCGAGAGAAGAATATGAAGAAAATATGAAAGCCGAGAAGACTAAAGTTTGAAATACATACTAGAATGCATGAAGAAGATCAAGCCAGATGGGCCGAGTGTATATGGTTGCCTATCACTTTGGGTCAGTCAAATACATGTACGTACACCTAAGTCGCTAGCATATCATGCCTTCTAGTCATCATAAATCTATTTTGTTGCAATGGTGCAGCCAGGGCCCTCGTGGGTGGCCACTGGGTCGCTTTTATCATACCCTCAAGATGGCAGGGCTTGTGTGTTTGACTCCTTGAGCGTACCAAACAAGCAAAGGTACAAGGCATTCGAAGATTGTCTGAAAAAGTAAGTCATCCAGCTTTTTCATCAGTTACGGTTACATATGTTTTTTTTAAATTGTGGCTAAAACCTATTATTTTGTACACACTTATAAGGAATACCAAAGGTGCCCGGATTCTGGGACCGAAGAACTCAAAAGTTCAAGGACAAGCATAGGTACCACCTCAAAATCCGACGAGATTTCCCGGTAAGTATTTCAAAGGTTCATTCATGTTCATACATATATATGGTTCTAATGCTTGTGTATCAATCGTGCAGTGCGCCAAACAGCCACTAGGATCGAAGACATGTGGCTTGTACACATGCGAGTTTCTAAGGGAAAGCAAGGAGTACACCAATAGCTGGAAGAAGCTCAAGGAAGGTGTCAAGTATTGGGGAGAGCAGCAGAGCCGCAGGATGTGCTTTAAACAAGTCAAGGTGGACATATGCAAGTTTGTAATGAGAAATGCATTCTCGAAGAAGAAACGTTCTTTGACAACGAATCCGAGCTGGCGTTTGCTACCCCAATACGAGAAGCTCCGCAAATGGAACACAATGCTTCGTCCGACAGATTATGCTCATCAAGTTGAAATATGAATTGTAATTTGAATTTGAAATCAACTAAGTCAATGTGTATATGATTACAACAAACAACTAAGTCACTTTGTATGTTATGTCCAGATGGTTTATATGTGCATATATATATATATATTTATTACAAATCTGAATTCTGGAATTATTTGAAAACTGCAGATTTGAATTCATATCCTGCTGTTTCTGCTGGCTGCATTATTATTTTTTTTAAATCCAAAATTAATAACCGTGGCGGGCAACATAAGCTGCCCGCTACGGTTAACGCAACTACCACTACCACGCAGCGGGCAACCTAAAACGACCGCTGCGGTTAATAATTTACCGCGGCGGACACTTTTAGGTTGTCCGCTGCGGTAAATGCTATTAACTTCAGCGGGCTTCTTATGTTGGCCTGCGGATACATGGGTGTATGCCGAGTCTCTGAGTGATGAGTGATTGTCAACGGGTTTGATGCGCATGTTCTTTGGCTTGTGTTGTGCAGGTGTCGAGCACGGAGACAGTGATCGAGGGCAAGGTGAAGGTCAAGTTGAGACGTGTCCGTGCCGACGGACTGGGTGCGATGAAGGATGGGCGTGCCGTGCGGCGGACGTGCCATGCCGATGTATCGAGCAGTGAAGGGCGGACGTGAGGCTTGGACTGAGGGACCGGAGTGCCTGAGGATCAGCTGTGGTGCTGGCAGCCTGGGACAGCGACGAGCGGAGACTTGCGGGGCACGGTGTTGCTCGGGTCGAGGACCTGGGGACACGTGTCGGTGGACGGGGTGCACGGCGGTGCATCCCCTCTACAGCTCCGGTTTGGTGGTTGAGCCAGGAAAAACCACCGGGTGGACGGTTTCCGAGTTTGGGCCTCAAAACTCGGGTGCTCGGTTTCCAGGTTGAGCCACAAAACCTGGGCGCGGATGGTTTCCGAGTTTGGCCACAAAACTCGGGTGATGGGCCGGTTTCCGAGTTTGGGCCTCAAAACTCGGGCGCTGCGGGTTTCTGAGTTTGGGCCACAAAACTCAGGCTGGAGGCTGGTTTCCCCGTTTTGGGCCTCAAAACCGGGGTTGCTGGAAAAGGCTGGTTTCCCGGTTTGGGCCACAAAACCGGGGGTGCAGAGCGAGGACGGCACGTGGCGGCAATCGGAAGGTTGGTGTGAGGCAACGCGGACGAGTTGTGCGGGGCGTGGCCGTTGGATCTACCTACCACCGAGTTGGTCCAGAATAACCTAGGGTTTAGCTGGTTCGCTCTGTAATTAGAATAGAGAGGGGTAGAGTAGGAAATAGACTTAGGCTAGAATAGGATAAGTAGTCAGGGGAGACACCCTCCTCCCCTATCTCAGTTATCTCAGTTTTAGCCATCTCATTTGCTTCCTGCACTTAGGTTTCCTGCTCTCCCATCCCCTGCTGTAGCTGAGATCCGCAGAGAGACTTGCAACTCTGTGTACTGTTGATTTTGAGGAAAGGAGGCCGTAACCTCCTTGTCGTAGCGTGTGTTTGCGCTTCGGCTTGCAATTCGTGGTGTGATTCGTGTTTTGTTCGTGTTCTTCGCGGAATCCTTTTTTCCCACGATTTTCCCGTCGCTTGATCTCTTTGCTCGGTTCATCTTTTGCAATTCCGTTTGAACTGGTTTTCTAGATCGTGAGGCACTTCTTTCCACCGAAGGAATCATCCTCTAACCTCACGGTCTAGGAGATCGATCGATTTTTCGTTTCGGGTCAAGTTTCTCCCTTCCCCCGAAATTCTTCGATTCATCGATTTGGAGATAGGTTCGAGCCATGATCTCTTAGAGATAGCTCACTATACTCTTTGTGACTCTTCTCACCAAGTTTGATCCTAGAGGATTTGTTTTGGGTGAGATCGAGTCAAATCGGTGACGAACAGCCTGAATCGGGGTGACCGGACGCTGCCTTTTCAACGACCGGACGCTGTCAGTGAGTCCGGTCGATGAACACCTTCGCTTGTTCGGTTTGTGACTTGACCGGACGCACCTTTCGCTAAGTGACCGGACTCGCCATTGTACTGTTCACTTGGCTTGTATTTTGTGACCGGACGCACTGCTCTCGACCGACGCTCGTCTCTGTGAGTCCGGTCAGAACAGTAAGCTTCCGAAAACTGTTTTTGCACGACCGGACGCGTCCGTGGTCAGCGACCGGACGCAGGCAGAGTCCGGTCAGTGCTGTTTGACGCGTTTTCGTCCGCATTTGTTCGTTCGTCTTTCGATTCGGATTCGTTTGTTGCGTTGGATTCCTACTTCGTGCTCTACAGAATTTGGACTTCCCGCTCTACAAAATAGCCTGAATCCCCCTCGCGTGCTCGGGGAGGTGAGGTTACCCAAACCATCCCGTCACTTTGACTTGCTGAACTTGGGTGGGAGTTTTTGTGGTGCCTCGCTGTGATCCCAGGGATCATCCACCCTCTCCAAGGGTCGTGGCATCACGTTTTGGTAGTAGCTCTTGGGATTGATTTGGGACACTTGGCCAAAGTTTCGAGAGAAATTTTATTGGCTCCCATTCACCCCCCCCCTGGTCGCCTTGCTTTTGCTTCTCGGTCCTTCAATTGGTATCGGAGCAGGTTAAGGATCTTCCACCTTAGCCGGTCCCAGATCCACCGAAGGCGACATGGATCGCGGCGTGGGCAAACCGCCGTTCTTTGATGGGACGAACTATGCGTATTGGAAGATACGCATGTCGGCCTATCTGCAGAGTTTGGGTGCTTCTATTTGGGATATTTGCAACTCTGCTGATTACGTGGTCTTGGCTGCTCGTGTTTTCTTCTCAGCAACAGATCGATAGGAGACACGATGCCAATAGCCGAGCCCGTAATGCTCTCTTTTCTTGTGAGCATGGGTGAGTTTGATCGTGTTTCTCACCTTGCTACGGGCGGGAGATCTGGACACCCTCATGCGTTTCCATGAGGGCACTCTCAAGTAAAAACCCGACTCTACGAGTCGTTCAAGCGTGAGTATGAGAACTTTCGACATCAGCCTGGCGAGAGCATAGAAAGTTTATTCGCTCGCTTTCAGGTGATTGTCAACAGGATGAGGGCTAACAAGGAGCAGTTGCCTTTTGACGAACACGAGCGTGCTTTGAAGCTCTTGCACACTCTTGATCAATCGGTGTGGGATTCTAAGGTTCAGGCGATCATCGAATCCCCGAACTATGGGACCCTCACTTGCGACGAGCTCTTCAGTAAGCTCAAGTCCAGTGAGATTGATGCTATGGCGAGGGCTTCTTTTGAAAACCCTTCTCGCCCGTCCATGGCTTTGGTTTCCGGCTCTTCCTCTAACCTTCAGCTGGCTTTGCTCTTTCCTGTCTCTTTTCTGTTACAGAGGACCAGCTGGAGACGTTGGGAGACGACGAGTTGGCTTTGCTTGCCAACCGGTTCTCGCGGTTCCACAACAACCGCATGAACCGCCGTCGTGGGGGGAGGACGCACGGGATGCTACGAATGCGGAGACCCGACCACTTCATCGCCAACTGCCCAAGAAGAAAAACAACCTTCGGGGAAGGGCGATCAAGGGCGCAAGCGCGACTCCAAGTACAAGGAGAAGTACGTCCCCGCGAGGCACAAGGGGAGGGGCGGCTTCGACAAGGAGTACATCAAGAAGAAGTACTTGGAGAAGGCCCAGGCTGAGCAGCGTGCGTTCTTCGCCACGCTCAGCGACGTCGACGGCTCGGATGACGACTCCGCTTCATCAAGCGACGACGAGTCCGAGAAGAAGAAGCTAGAGGACAAGTTCACGGCTGTGCTTCTTCGCCGGCGACGGAGGCTTGTGTACCATGGCGCTCAGAGATGAGGTCGGAGGCGAGCTGGAACATACGCCCCGGAACGACGACCACGACGACACCTCCCAGGTATCTCTCACCTACGACGAGCTTTCCTCCGAGGTAGAGAAGTTGACCGCTGCCCTCCTAGCCAAGATAAACTGCTTGGCGTGCCGCTAGAGAGCGCAAGGAGTTCAGGCAGAAGTGGGAGGACACGGTGAAGGAGCTTGAGTTCGCTCGGTCCACCGTGGTTGTGTCGGAGGAGGCGGAGTGTGAGTCGTGCACCGCGCACATGACTGACCTTCTCACTTTGAGAGGTAAGTATGTTGCGTTGGTAGGAGAGCTAGATGAGCTGAAGGCCAGACCTTCTTTGCTGGGTGCATGCAAGACCTGTCCCGTCTTGCAATCTGAGTTGGCAGAGAAGAATGCCAAGATTGTGTCTCTTGAGGAGGCCAGCTCAGGTAGCGCTGGAGTGGCGAGGTGCGTTTTGTGCGAGGGTTTGGAGCTGGAGATTGCCAATGTGAAGCATGGCAAGATGCAAACCGAGGAAGAAAACACATACCTTCGGACCATCTTGTCATGGGTCTCCTGTAGTGAGCCGCAGCTCGGATGATGATCTCCCAATTCAAGCGAACTGCTGGGGCTCCTGGTGTAGGTTTTGCTCAGGGTGTTGATCTTTCTGCTTTTGGGAAGATTGGAGAGTCGAGTGGTTGAATCCATGTGAGAAGCCTAACTCCACCACTACTCCCAAGCTTGCCAAACTTCCACCCAAAGAGCCTGCCAAGCCTACCACCAAAGATGGTGTGGTTGAGGAACCCCCGAGAGCTCCTCCCAAGAACCAAATTTGGGCACCAAGCAAACCACCTCAAGAACAAGCTTGATGCTATGCCACCCATTAGAGAGGAGTGTTTGCCTCAGGAGGGCAAAATGAACCACACCACAGCCCTGGTCACCAACAACCCCCTTTGCGTGCGGTGAGGTACCAGTGTGATTTCTGTGGGAGGGATGGTCACTTGATCGAGTTCTGTTTCCGGCGCAAGCGAGAGGCGCGCCGTGCTCGGGAGATGGAGAACCCGGACATGTACCATCCAGCTCATGGTGGACATGTGCCGAAGGCTCAGGGGAGAGCTGCTAGGTCGGACGTCAAGGTCCCCGGCCTAGGCAGGAGAGAGAGCCCTAGGAGGGAGACTAGGCCTAGAGGTCCAGCACCTCAGTTTGTTAGGCCTAGGCAGGAGAGAGCTCCGAGGAGAGACGCTAGAACAGTTGAGTCCCAGGCTCCTAGGCGTAGATCTCATAGAGAGCGTGCCCGACGGGGTCCTGCTTTTGCATGTAATGAACCCCGTGGCGGAGGCTTAGTTGAGCGCTTTCCCCCACCGCAGGTTGAGTACCGCGGTGAGCGCTTCTTCCCCAGCGGACCACGTTTTCCTGTACGTGGTGATCGCTACCCCGTAGACAGGCTAGGAATAGTTTTTACACTGACCGTTCTTTTGAGCAGCCGGCCCAACACTGGTATTCTCCTTACTTCACTAACCCCAGTGTTGGACCGTATGCTCACCCTATGTCTTTTATTGATGTAGGTGAGACGGTTGGAGGACATTTGGTGGGTGGATTCTGGTTGCTCGAGGCACATGACCGGAAACGCCAAGTGGTTCTCCAGCCTTAGCCCGGTCGCCGGAAAGGAGTACATAACCTTCGGCGACAATAGTAAAGGTAAGGTATTGTCTCGTGGGACGGTGCGGGTTAATGAGCACTTTGTGTTGCGTGATGTTGCTCTTGTTTCTAACCTGCATTTTAACCTTCTTTCTGTTTCGCAACTTTTTGATGATGACTATGAGATTCGTTTTAAACCGAACCTTAGTCGCATCTTAGATCCTCAGGGCGATCTTGTATGTCTGATTTCACCCTTTGGGAAAGTCTTTCGCGCGAATTTCTCGGAGTCGTTTGGTTCTTCTCGCTGTCTTTGGCTAGTCCTTCTTCCTCCGATCTTTGGAAGTGGCATAGGAGGCTTGGTCATTTAAGCTTCGACTTGCTTGCAAGACTTAGCTCACTTGGCCTAATCCGAGGATTGCCCAAGCTTTCGATGGAGAAGGATCTAGTTTGCCATTCTTGCAGACATGGGAAGATGGTTGCCGCTCCCCACCATCCAGTGACTAAGGTCATGACCTCGCCACCCGGAGAGCTTTTACACATGGACCTTGTTGGTCCGGCTCGGGTGAGCTCGGTTGGTGGCAAGTGGTATGTTTTGGTTGTTGTTGATGACTTTTCGAGATATTCAGGTCTTCTTTTTGACTGAGAAGACTGAGACTTTCTCCTTCGCTCGCAATCTGATTTTGCGTCTTCAGAACGAGTTCCCTTTGAACTCGATGCGAGCTATTAGAAGTGATAATGGTTCCGAATTCAAAAATTCGGATTTTGAGAAGTTTTGTAACCGCTTTGGCTTGGAGCATCAGTTTTCTTCCCCCTACACACCGCCCCAAAATGGTGTTGTAGAGAGGAAGAATCGGACCCTTGTTGAGATGGCCAGGACGATGCTTGATGAGCATAGGACTCCTAGGCGCTATTGGGCCGAAGCTATGAACACTGCATGCTATATTTCCAATCGCATTTTTCTGAGAGCTTTCTTGAAAAAGACTTCTTATGAGTTGCGTTTGGCAAACTGCCCAAGGTGAGTTATTTTCGAGTTTTTGGTTGCCATTGTTTTATACTCAAAAAGGGCAACTTGGACAAATTTGAATCTCGTTCTTCTGACGGTGTGTTTTTGGGTTATGGCACTCACACTCGAGCTTATCGTGTATTTAACCTTGACACTAACCGAGTCATGGAGACATCCGATGTCACCTTCGACGAGACCATGGTTTGTCCTTCTTCTCGTTTTGAGCCTGCAGGTGATCATGAGGTTGGTGAGCCTCTTTTTGATGACGAGGACGAGGGTGCTGAAGGTATGGATGATCCAGCACCCCCTTCACCTGCCGCGCCGCAAAGAGCGGCCTCGACGACGACCCACGGCCCGACACTTCTTCTTCCTGGGGGCCGTGGGATCCGCCACCCGAGCGGTACCATTTGTACCCGGGGAGGCACCAGCTGCTGTTGAGGGGGAGGCTACTTCAGCTCGGGAGGCGCCACGACATATCCAGCGCCAGCACCCGCCTCAGCAGATGATCGGCAACATCGACGAACGGGTCACTCGGTCCAGGTCACAGCAAATCTTGCACTTCGCTCATTCTGCTTTTGTTGCTAATTTTGAGCCCCGAGATGTTGGACACGCTTGACAGATCCGGATTGGGTTAATGCCATGCATGAGGAGTTAGAAAAATTTTGAGCGAAATCGGGATTGGGTTCTAGTTCTACCTCCACCTGACTGTAAGCCTATTGGGACAAAATGGGTTTTCAAAAACAAGCAAGGAGAGGATGGCCACGTTGTTAGAAACAAGGCCCGGCTTGTAGCGAAAGGCTATAGTAAGAAGGAGGGGATAGATTATGAGGAGACGTTTGCTCCTGTAGCTCATTTGGAGGCTATTAGGATACTCTTGGCTTTTGCTGCATCCAAAGGCTTCAAACTTTTTCAAATGGATGTCAAGAGTGCCTTCTTAAACGGCTACATAGAGGAGGAGGTTTATGTTGAGCAACCCCCGGTTTTGAAAATCCCAAGTTTCCAAACCATGTCTTTAAACTTCATAAAGCTTTATATGGTTTGAAACAAGCCCCTAGAGCCTGGTATGATAGGTTGAAAACCTTTTTGCTTGCTAAGGGTTTTAAAATGGGATGTGTAGATAAAACGCTCTTTCTCCTCCGGCAAGGCAAAGACACGCTCTTGGTCCAGATTACGTGGATGATATCATTTTCGGTGGTTCTTCTCATGCTCTGGTTGCCAAGTTTGCAGATACTATGAGCAGGGAGTTCAAGATGAGCATGATGGGCGAGCTGACATTCTTTCTCGGGTTGCAAATCAAGCAATCCGAGAGAGGGGACATTTGTGCACTAGGCAAGTACACCAAGGACTTGCTGAAGCGGTTCGATATGGGTGAGGCCAAGCCTCTTCCAACACCCATGTCGACGATGACTGCCCTGGATGCAGATGTGGATGGAGAAGCAGTGGACCAGAAGGAGTACCGCAGCATGATCGGGTCGCTCCTCTACCTGACGGCGACACGCCCGGACATCCAGTTCGCGGTGTGTCTGTGTGCGCGCTCAGGCGTCGCGCCGCGCACCTCTCACCATCAGGCGGTGAAGCGGATTTTCAGGTACCTTCGTTTCACGCCTGAGTTCGGGATTTGGTATTCTGCTTCCTCCACCCTCTCCCTTTGCGGTTATTCGGATGCTGATTTTGCTGGTTGTCGTATTGAGCGCAAGTCCACTTCTGGGACTTGCCAGTTTATTGGTTCTTCTCTTGTTTCGTGGTCTTCTCGCAAGCAGTCTAGCGTTGCTCAGTCCACTACGGAGGCTGAATATGTTGCTGCGGCTAGCTGCTGTTCCCAGTTGCTTTGGATGATGGCCACTTTGCGTGATTTTGGTCTGAGCTTTTCTCACGTGCCTTTGCTTTGTGACAGCACGAGTGCCATTAGCGTTGCTAAGAACCCCGTGCTTCACTCGAAGACCAAACACATTGATGTGCGCTTTCATTTTCTGTGAGACCACCAGGAGAAGGGTGATATCGACCTTCGCCATGTCGATACTCATCATCAACTGGCTGATATTTTCACCAAGCCTTTAGACGAATCAACCTTTAATCGGTTGAGGGGTGAGCTTGGTGTGTGTTTCCCCTTTTAGGTGGGAAACATTTTGGATCTTGTATATTTGACTGACTCTTTTGTCTTTCTTTTCTTTTGCATTTTAGCATACGCATTTACATTCTGAGCTTCATGTTTATAATCACTAGAATGTAACTATGCTCTATTTAGTATGCTCCGATGCTTATATGGATGCTTGTAGCTTATGCTCTTCCTGATCACTAGTACATGTTATGAGCTGAGCTATTTTGGAATGGTGAATTTACTTAATAACTTACAATCTGAAAATGTTCACCATTGAGATATGCAACTAGCATGTGTAGGATATGTTGAGTTCACTCGTGCTTTTCATATATGCTAGGTTGCTATGTCTCTAGTTATGAGTCATTCACTTGCTTGGTCTGTTCATATCATGTATAAAATTTGAACCAAGTTTGAGTGAATTGAAAAGATCGAGATGGGATTGCTTGTCAACACCTCATGGTATCGAGACTGTTTCTCATTGCACTTTGAGTTAAGCTTGAGGCCTGTATGTATGAACCGAAACCGTTTTGCTTTAAGCTTCCGATTGCATATGCATAGGGCTTCGCATGGTTGAAAAGTTAGGCAAAGACAAGCGTTTCAACCTAAGTCTCGCAAATCACATGCTGTAAATTAAACTTGTGTAATTCCCGCTGCAACTGCAACTAACTCATGAAAATGAAATCACAAGTATATGCTTCATTCCTATGCATGATGAATTGAAACGTTTGCTTAGGGGTAGTTCACCTTGTATACATGTTTAGCACTTGTCTGGATTCCTATCTATACATGTGTAGTGCTATTCTGATGGTGACTATCTCTTTGGCTAAAAACTGCTCACTTGCTCATATGCTTCATATTTCGTATGTGTGATCAGTTTGAGCCTTCGCTATTTGAGTGCTTAGTTGTGCCATTGGAGCTATACCGATTAGAGCATTTTTGCACTCTTTGATTATATGCCTGAAGTGCTAACTTGCATTTCTGACTTCATATGCATTTTAGAGGGGGAGTTTTCTTGGCTCAAGGGAAGAGTTTGTGCTTGATAAGTGCATTTTCAACTAAGGGGGGAGAGTTTTTGCAAATCATATGTCTCCTGGCGTTCAACTAAGGGGGAGCTTTTGCTAAGGGGGAGATTTTCAGATCCTTTTGCTAAGGGGGAGATTTTCAGATCTTTATGCTCTTCTCTTGTTGGACCTAAGGGGGAGTCCCTGGCTGCTTGCACTTGTCGAGGGAAGTGTGCTAGTTGTGTTGAGCCGTTGCCTCTGTCTTGAGGGACTAGCAAACATTTTCCTCAGTTGGCGTCGAGGTTGATTTTGATTGGTTCGGAGACTTTTCGATTGTTTTTCAATTGGTTCGGAGTGGTTTTCGTGCTAGTTGTGTTGAGCCTCTGTGCCTCTATCTTGAGGAACTAGCACTTTGCCATTTTTTAGCTCCGATTTTCAATTGGTTTTCTGCTAGCGGTGTTGAGCCTGTTCTACCTCTTCTTGAGGGCTAGCTTTGCTTTGCTTGGTCGCGTCGAGCCGTTGCCCATGTCTTTGGGGACCAAGTTCTCGCTTCTTCCACTTGACCTTCTTCGGCTTTGCTATGCTTTTGGGTCATTTGGTTGAGTTCTCTTCCTCTCCTTCCTCCTACCTTCTTCTTTCATTTTATGAATTGTGTGTGTAGTTGACAATGCACTCATCAAGGGGGAGATTGCGGATACATGGGTGTATGCCGAGTCTCTGAGTGATGAGTGATTGTCAACGGGTTTGATGCGCATGTTCTTTGGCTTGTGTTGTGCAGGTGTCGAGCACGGAGACAGGGATCGAGGGCAAGGTGAAGGTCAAGTTGAGACGTGCCGTGCCGACGGACTGGGTGCGATGAAGGATGGGCGTGCCGTGCGGCGGACGTGCCATGCCGATGTATCGAGCAGTGAAGGGCGGACGTGAGGCTTGGACTGAGGGACCGGAGTGCCTGAGGATCAGCTGTGGTGGCTGGCAGCCTGGGACAGCGACGAGCGGAGACTTGCGGGGCACGGTGTTGCTCGGGTCGAGGACCTGGGGACACGTGTCGGTGGACGGGGTGCACGGGCGGTGCATCCCCTCTACAGCTCCGGTTTGGTGGTTGAGCCAGGGAAAAACCACCGGGTGGACGGTTTCCGAGTTTGGGCCTCAAAACTCGGGTGCTCGGTTTCCAGGTTGAGCCACAAAACCTGGGCGCGGACGGTTTCCGAGTTTGGCCACAAAACTCGGGCGATGGGCTGGTTTCCGAGTTTGGGCCTCAAAACTCGGGCGCTGCGGGTTTCTGAGTTTGGGCCACAAAACTCAGGCTGGTGGGCTCGTTTCCCGGTTTGGGCCTCAAAACCGGGGGTTGCTGGAAAAGGCTGGTTTCCCGGTTTGGGCCACAAAACCGGGGGTGCAGAGCGAGGACGGCACGTGGCGGCAATCGGAAGGTTGCGTGAAGGCAACGCGGACGAGTTGTGCGGGCGTGGCCGTTGGATCTACCTACCACCGCGGGTTGGACCAGAATAGCCTTAGGGTTTAGCTGGTTCGCTCTGTAATTAGTTTAGAGAGGGGTAGAGTAGGAAATAGGCTTAGTCTAGGTTAGTATAAGTAGTCCAGGGGAGACACCCTCCTCCCCATCTCAGTTATTTCAGTTTTAGCCATCTCATTTGCTTCCTGCACTTAGGGTTTCCTGCTCTCCCATCCCCTGCTGTAGCTGAGATCCGCAGAGAGACTTGCAACTCTGTGTACTGTTGATTTTGAGGAAAGGAGGCCGTAACCTCCTTGTCGTAGCGTGTGTTTGCGCTTCGGCTTGCAATTCGTGGGTGTGATTCGCGTTTTGTTCGTGTTCTTCGCAGAATCCTTTTTCCCCACGATTCTCCCGTCGCTTGATCTCTTTGCTCGGTTCGTCTTTTGCAATTCCGTTTGAACTGGTTTGTTCTAGATCGTGAGGCACTTCTTTCCTCCGAAGGAATCATCCTCTAACCTCACGGTCTAGGAGATCGATCGATTTTTCGTTTCGGGTCAAGTTTTCTCCCTTCCCCTGAAATTCTTCGATTCACCGATTTGGAGATAGGTTCGAGCCATGATCTCTTAGAGATAGCTCACTATACTCCTTGTGACTCATCTCACCAAGTTTGATCCCTAGAGGATTTGTTTTGGGTGAGATCGAGGCGATTCGGTGGACGAACAGTGCTGCTGCGCATCGACCGGACGCTCCATCGGGGTGACCGGACGCACTACGCGTGAGTCCGGTCGATGAACAGCACGTAGCTGTGTTCTTCACTTTGACCGGACGCTCCGTTCACGTTTTGACCGGACGCATCGCTTCCACTGTTCATCGTGCTTGTTCGTTTCTGACCGGACGCACTGCTCTCGACCGGACGCTCCGTACTCGTGAGTCCGGTCGCGAACAGTAAGGTTCCAGAGCCGATTTTTGTTGACCGGACGCGTCCGGTCCCTGCTGACCGGACGCTGGCCAGAGTCCGGTCGATCCAGTTTCGCGCGTTTTCGTTCGCGGTTCGTTCGTTCTTGATCGGATTCGAGTTCCGTCTTTTGCGTTGGCTTTCTAGGGTTGTCTAGTGTCCCGCTGTGCTTCTAGGAAGCATCCACCCTATATCTAGGGTCGTGGACATTAGCAAGCTCTAGGGTTTGCTCTTGGGGTTGATTTTGGGACAGTGGCATCTAGTTTCCGAAAGGAAATTTATAAGCTCCCATTCACCCCCCCTCTGGTCGCTTTCGGTTAGCTTCTCGGTCCTTCAGAATCTCAGACGATTTGTTCGGTGGCGATCGGCGTTCGTAGGACTCGGCGAGTACACAGGGACAGCGATTTATACTGGTTCAGGCCGCTAAGTAGCGTAATACCTTACGTCCAGTGCAGCGTGTGCCTTGTGTATTGTTATGATTAATGATCGATTCTCTAGGACCTGCGCCTGGTTCCCCTTATATATCCGGTGAGCCTCAGCGCAGACCGAGTCCTAGCCGGTTACAACAGTGGAGTCCTATTCTAATTACATGACTTCCTTTTACAACTCGGCTAAGTTACAAACTAGAGTCCTAATCCAAGTACACTTCATTACAAGTCTTTGGATCTCTAAAGCCGTCCTGGATTAGTCGGAGTAATCATCGATAGATGATATCTCTGACATCCTGGTCCGTCAAGCCCCCGAGCTCTTCATCATCTCTTCACGACGTTATCTTCTAG
>VDCT01000176.1:0-20569 GCA_009763385.1 Coix lacryma-jobi var. lacryma-jobi
GCAAGAAGTCGCGGTCGACGCACGCGGGTGGACGATCTCCAGGCTGGCCATGGCCTGCAGCAGCGCGCCCGAACGCTGCTCCCGGTCCGCCACCGTCTGGTCCCGATGGCGCTCGTCGAGGCGGTGGGCGTATACAGCCGCAGAGTTGTCGAGGCCGACCGGGAACCGCTGGCGTCGAGCGCGGCGCAACCCGTGCGGGAGGACGCTGAGTGGCGTCGACGGCGCACGGCTCGGAGGCCTCTGGCCTGGTTTCTGGTCCATACGCATGATGAATGCGAAGTCGCTGGGCAGGCGCGGGTGCGCCCTGGAGGTCTCCGGCCGTGCGCCGGGCTGGTTTCCCCTTGGGGACCCTGCACCGGCTACGGGGGCGTAGGTGTTTGCCGCGGGCGCCGCCTGCGCCCGGCGACGACGGCGCCGCTCGCGATGTGGCAACGTGTGGTGGTGCGGGCGACGCGTCACGCCCCCCGCGCGGGGTGGCGTGACACGCACTCCGCTCGGGCCCTCGTGGAGAGCAGAGTCAGCTCGTTGCCGTTGCCTGTGGCCAGGAACTCGAGGCTCCCGAACCAGACGACGGCACCAGCCGAGAACGGAAGAGGGGATGAAGCCATCCAGGAATCAACGAGAAATCGGCTCGGACACGCGAAGCCCCCTACCTGGCGCGCCAACTGTCGGTGTTTCGTACCCGGGGGTATTACACCAACGAGTGATATGATCGCGTGCTTCTCTTCCTGGATGGTGATGCAAGAGGACACAAGGATTTATCCTGGTTCGGGCAAAGAAGGCCCTACGTCCAGCGGGGGGGGGATGTTCTTGTATTACTTGCACCTAAGTGCTTGTACAGGGGAGAATACAAGCTCAGTGAGCGTGGACCGGAGTCCGGACTCGTGCCTGTGTGTGGACTCGTGTGTTGTGTCCGTCCCCTTGAATGAGGGCCCTAGTGTCCCCTTTTATAGAGCAAGGGGAGGCCAGGGTTACATAAAGGTATTACAGGTGTCGGGGCGTATGGTGCCCCATACGGAGAAGGGTAGGAACCCTGTCTTGTCGGGGCCACTGGAGCCGATGTGATCGTTGCTGTTGAGGCGTCCTTGGGTCGTGGCTTCCATCCTGGGCGCGGACGTGGTGGCGCGACAAGGCGGGAGCCGTACAGCACCCATCCCGGAATGTACAGTACGAGGCGGGGTCCCTCCGGGTCTTGGGGTACCTGTCCTCCAATAGCATGAAAGTAGTTAGGGCTCGAAGGACGCGGAGCCGGCTTCGAGGTGGTGCCACGGGGGCTCGAGGGGCGCGGAGCCGGCCTCGAGGGGTTACAGTGCGGGGCTCGAGGGGCGCGTAGCCGGCCTCGAGGGGTAACAGTGCAGGGCTCGAGGGGCGCGTAGCCGGCCTCGAGGGGTTACAGTGCAGGGCTCGAGGGGCGCGTAGCCGGCCTCGAGGGGTTACAGTGCAGGGCTCGAGGGGCGCGTAGCCGGCCTCGAGGAGTTGCAGTGCCTGGCTTGGCCGAACAGTGCTGTACTGGTGCCCTTTTGCCCATGCTTGTGGTGAAAACGAGACTTGACCTTTACACCGAGTTACTGTGGTACATGCTGTGCACTAGTGAACATGACCGGAGTAGGTGAAGGCATTAAATGCGTGGTATGGGCTGGTACGGCTGTCTGTACAGCTCGAGGTCCGTTCGTTAAGGCTCGAGGTGTGGGGGCGCGCTCGCCCGAGGCCTGGAGGGCTCGGGCGAGACGGAGAGCGATCGTGCTCGCCCGAGGCCTTGCTCGGAGGGCTCGGGCGAGGCGGAGAAAGAGCGTTCGCCCGAGGCCTGGCTGGAGGGCTCGGGCGAGACGGAGACAGAGCGTTCGCCCGAGGCCTGGCTGGGAGGGCTCGGGCGAGACTGAGATAGAGCGTTCGCCCGAGGCCTGGCTGGGAGGGCTCGGGCGACGGAGATAGAGCGTTCGCCCGAGGCCTGGCTGGGAGGGCTCTTGCGAGACGGAGATAGAGCGTTCGCCCGAGGCCTGGCTGGGAGGGCTCGGGCGAGCGAGGAGATAGAGCGTTCGCCCGAGGCCTGGCTGGGAGGGCTCGGGCGAGACGGAGATAGAGCGTTCGGGTGTTTGCGTTGATTGGGGGTACCCTTTTTCGTACCACCGACAATTTCAGCGAAGGTGATCACGAACCAAGCGGCGGCGGGCGCGCGAAGAGCAAGCTAGGGTTTTGGCCTAGTTGTGTTTGTACGATTCTGCCCTCCTGTGTTTACGACGCAGAGGAATCTTTTCTGTACCCTTTTATAATTTGGTCAGCACCCCTTGGTGTCCCCTATAAATACCGGGGGGAGAACAGTGTATCGGGCACGTTTTTGGGGGAATAGAGCCACATAAACACTGGTCTCGCTTCCTTAAACATTGTCCTCGCCTTCTTGAACCTTCGCACTGGTTTCGGTTCCTTTTACACTCTCAGTCCAGTTTAGACAATTGGTCACCTTCGCCACTCCCCGCACATGAGCGGAGGTAGGGCAAGTGTGTACCCAATAGTTTGGCGCCGTCCGTGGGGACCGACTGAGTTCGAGATGGCGGGAAACAGAAGAACCACCACCACCAGGGACCTTCGCGCGGCTAGAGAAACAGCGGCGGTGGTCCCACCCGTCGAGGAGATACCGGAACCCTCGAGAGCAGGGGACGTCACTCCGAACACAGAGGTCTCGGGCCCACAAACCCGGACCGTGGCGCAATTGCACCCTCTCACTCCCGGAGAAGGAGAGGGAGCTGATGAAGAGGAGTTGGGCCTCGAAGCCCTCGAAAGCCTTCAAGCTGAGTTGCAAGAAAAAAAGAGACGCCTGGATCAGCTTGAGAGGCACAACCGGCTCCGCGCCATCAGGCAAAAGGCAGACGAGGCTAGAGAACAGCTTCGCCGAATGGAGGAGTCCCTCGCAGCGGTCGAAGCTGAAGCCGAGGGTTGGAACAACAGGGAAATGCCCCCGCTGCAAGAGGGAAATGAGGAACGGGATCAAGACAACCTTCGTCGCCATCCACCACCCCCACCACCACCAATTCACCAAGAGCCATATCCCATGAGACAGCAAAACTTTCGCTAACTCTACCCAGACGAGAGAGAGCTAAACCTCCGCAATCAACGAAGAGCCCAACAATACCAGATGCCCTACGACCCAAAGTCACCACTCTCCCAGATACTCCAAACCCAACCCTGGCCACCATGCTACAATCCACAAAATCTACCCCGCTACGACGGACTCACCAACCTCGCCCCTTCCCCTTTCCCTGCTGCCCCTGCTTCTCTCTCTTTTGTCCTGCGTCCACACTAGTCTATTTATCTTTTCGACTGGCTCCCCATTCTATCGCTGTCTTCTGTCCTTTCTTCTTCTCAGAGTCGTCGTAGGCCCACTCTCAGGCTTTGCTTAGTGTTAGGGGTTAATAGAGGCTTGTTAGCCGACAGTTCCTCTTTTTCCTTCTTTGTTGCCCTTCCTTTCGTCTTTTCTTCTCCTTCTTCGAATGTTCCCCGCTCTTCTCCTCCTGACTTGTGGCTCTACTGTACTTTAGGATCGTTAGCCACGTATTGCCTTGTCGAGGTTCACTTCTCGTCAAGTTCTATTGTATTTTCGCGTACTAGGGGTCCAATTTATTTTAAAAGAAACAAGATGGCTTTTATTTTTGCCTGATTCTTCGAGGTGTTGTGTTTTGTCTATGCCCCCGGTTCTTTCGCGATCGCCCGTCGTGGGATCTGCTTTAGGCTCTCGATCATTCTACCGAAACACTGGAGAGGAGAGGCTCGGCATTCTATCTAGCAGGTCTCCTTAGATGCGAATCTCGACACGAACGATAATCAGTGAGTTTGTCAAATAATCATTTTTGACATGTTTTCGTACAAGGCTTGGATAAAAGAACAAGGCCATCGAGGCCTTCTAATGGTAGAAGCGACGTAACTGATTGTTCCACCCCGTATGTGGCCAGGATCCTGCCTTGGGTCGCGTGGAGACTTGTCGTGGCCTGGCTGAGGTGCTTTGGCCACGGTTGTAACGGGCCTTCCCACGGTAGGGGTGGGCTTAGGCGCCCTCGATATCTTGCAGTCGTCGAAGCACGATGTCCCCACCGCCAGATGTCCCTGTTTTTCGGCACGTGCTTGTCCGTGGTAGCATCGAGCTTGTTTGCTGGTAGCGGTGCAGAGTTGATGAGCGCCACTCTCGAGCCTCCTCGAGTCTGGTCCCTTTGGCGTTGGCGGCCTTTCGGTCACTGTGTGCTCGTTGAGGCTGCGACGTCCGAGGTGAGCCGGACTCTAGTCCTGTAGGTAGACGGCCTCGGCGCCGTAGGTTATGTAAAACGAGATGACCCGGTGGCTCGACTCGCGGTAGTCGTGAGGGCGCCAGCATGCACGAGGGGATCTCTGGTATGCCCACCCTTTTCCTAAATTCCTGACTGGTTTTGAATAGCCCTTTGGCTTCAGCCCGTTAAGTATCATTGCCATTGGCGCGCTCTTGGACTGCATGACCTGCGTTGCATTGGGGTAGGTTGCGTGACCGGTCCGCAGGGTCTATGTCGAACGTTATTGTCATCGCAAATTGTGACTGTTTTTGGCCCGGTAGAAATGGGTCAATTGTCGGTGAAGATATGACATGGCAGCTACCCCGAACCGGTACATGATGTTGGCGATGACCTCGACAGCCTTCTCGGGGGTGGGCGTCTCCGTATCGGCTTACCTCGATCCACTTTGGGTGAACTTGTCACGGGTCCACGCATATGTGTGTGTATCCTCCACTTGTCTTTTTGAGGGACCCACTAGGTCGACGCCCCCATCGGCAAATGCCCAAGATATGGATCATCTGCAAGTCGGCGTGTGGCGGCTTGGTTTTTGAAGCGTGTTTCTGCTTGGCGTAGAATTGACAATCCGTGGGCACGCATTGGACCAAGAGCGCTTGGCGTCCCACATGGCGGTCGTCCAATAGAGCCTTAAGGGCGGAGGCGTTCCCAACCAGGGCCCTTGGGGCGCGTGGTGGTGCACGCAAGCCCCCGAGTGCATTATCGTCGAGGGAGCTCTTGCCCATTCCTCCGTGGGATGCACGCTGTGACGGATCCCCGGTCGAGTGCTTCGTCGGGTACAAGGCATCTCTCCTTCCGTGCGCCGTAGAATGACGTTAGGCTCTTGGCTCTCCGACGCGACGCTCGGGCTCCGTCGTTGTCTTCTGGAGCTGTCGCCTCGGCTCAGGTAGTCGAGGTAAGGCTTGTCCGCCTCATGCGAGGGGGTTTCGTGATGAAGAAGAGCGTGTGGGGTTCGAATCTGCATCGACCTCCGCGACATCAGGGGGTCCTTCTCGGGGGTGGTTAATCGAGCTTCTGCGCCCCCGTTGCCTTGCCTCGGGGGTGTTGCGTTCGGGGCCAGCCTTTGGTTCAATCCGACGCGGAATGGCCTCGAATAGCGTCCCTCGAGAAGGACATCTGCGTCAACCCTCGCGTAGGAAACTTGCAGCTCGTCTGCGCCTCGTTTGACTAACTGTTTCGACTCGTTCTTGACGTCCTGCGTTGCTTTTGCTCTGTCCCGTAGAAATTTTGTCTTCCAGCCTTGCGTACCCCTCTCCCTGCAATACGCCTCCATTTTGGATCGCACGCAGCTTGAAGCCTTCATAACCACTGGTTGGATACGGCGCTCAGTCTTCCTCCGGCGTCGGGCGTCGACCCCGAGCTTCTGCATGTTGCGAATACTCCGGATGCGAATGCCCATTGACTGCTGCCGGCTTCTCGTGCTATCCTATTGGCGACTTGTTGATGGCGGGGACGTGCAAAGCGTAGACAGGTAGCCCGCATGTTCACTTGTCCGAGGTGTGTAGATGAAGAGCAGGCCCGGCACCTCCTCCCCCTACCGTCATTCATGAGGGATCCGTCGAAGTACATGGTCCAGAGCTCGGCTTGAATCTGCGTCGGCGAAGTTGATTGTCGGTCCATTCACGAACGAAGGTCTGCACACGGCTTGCGTGTTGAGTGGTCTCTTGTCGGGGGCGTAGGTGATGGTTTCCCCCATTGAGCTCGGCTGACCACTTGGCGACGCGCCCCCGTGGCTCCATCCGTTGTTGATGATTTCACAACGAGGGGGAAGGAGACACACTGTTGACGGGTGAGGGTCGAGGAAGTAGTGCTGGAGCTTGCGCCTCGTGACAATGATGGCCGTTAGACGCCTTCTGATGTGCGGTACCGGCCTTTGCCTCGGGAAGGTCACCTCACTGTGAAGTACACATGGCCGTGACTTGGATGCATCCCTACCCTTCGACCTCTCGCGACATGACCTAGACCTCGCTACCACCTGAGTGGTTTGCGCCACGTAGAGGAGGAGAGGTTCGGGGGATCACCGTCCTGGGCTGGTTGCGGGGGTCACGAATTGGTGCAGAAGTAGCATAGCCCCTCTTCACTTGATTAAGGCCTCCTCGGCTTCGGTCGGGTCCCCGCAAAGTGTTCCGTCTTTTTGAGTAGCGGTAGAGGGTGTGGCTTGTTCCTCCTAGCCTCGAGAGTGAATCTGCTGAGAGGTGCTAGGCAGCCTGTTACCTTCTGTACGCCTTGAGGATCAACGAATCGGACCCATCTCGTGACGGCTGAGATTTTTTTCAGGGTTTGCCTCGATCCCCGTTGATCGACGCTGAACGATGTAACCAAGTAGCATGCCTCGAGGCACACCAAGACACACTTCTCGGGGTTGAGCTTCACATTCTTGGCCCGGAGGCACTCGAACGTGTCTCGAGTTGGCTGATGAGGTTCCCTACTTTTTTTAGTTTTACCCACTGTCATCGACTAGCCTCGACGGTCTTGCCTATATGCTCGCCAAAGATGTGCTGCATACAAACGTTGATCGTTGCCCCGGCGTTTTCGAAGGCCGAAGGGCATCGTAACGTAGCAGTACATACCAAATGGCGTGATAAAGAGGTCGCGAGCTCATCGGATTTTCTCATCCTGATTTGGTGGTAGCCGAATACGCATCAGGAAGCGAAGCACTTCACACCCAGCATGTGGAATCGCCGATCTGGTCAATTCTAGGTAAAGGAATGGAACTTTTGGGACATGCTTTTTAAGACCAGTGTAATCTGACCACATCCCGCATTTTTCCCATCTTTTTACCTAACCAGTACAGGGTTAGCTAGCCACTCTGGGTAAAATACCTCCTTGATAATCCTTGCCGCCAAAAGCTTGTGCAACCTCCCTCGCCGATGATCCTGCGCTTTTCCTCGTCTAAGCGACGCGGGCGTGCTTCACCGTCTGGATCCAGCCTGGATTCTCCAGGCTGCTCGGCGACTTCCCTTAGTGCCCGCCCATGTTCCGGGGTTCCACGCAAACATGTCGATGTTCGCGCGCAGAAAGTCGACGAGCACTGCTTCCTATTTGGGCTCGAGGCTGGGGCTGATGGTCAGCGTCTTGCCATTGGCCGAGGTGCGGGCCGACGGTTATTTGCTTGGTGTGCTCGGCTGGCTCGAAGTTGCCGGCGTGAACCGCTTTTGCTTCTTCTGGGGCTCCCTCGGTTGGCCAGAGCTGCCAGGAGCCTCGAGCGAGTCGAGGTGGACGTTGGCCTCCCCCCCCCGCTCGACGCACTCCACGTCGGCAGTGGTATGCTGCTCGTAGGAGGTGTCACGGTGATGACTCCTTTTGGCCCCGCATCTTGAGCTTCAAGTACGTGTAGTTAGAATCCGCCATGAACTTGGCGTAGCCTGGCCGGCCGATATGGCGGTGGTAGGTGTCCCTTGGAAGCCGACTACCTCGAAGGTGAGTCGTTTCCTGTTCGGAAGTTTGCCGGCGTGCCGAAGCAGACGGCAGGTCGATGCGCCCGAGGGGGTGGGCCTTCTTTCTTTCCTGTATTACTTCCGGGAACCCCCCGACACTGGGTTCGAGCTGTCCTTCTGAATCCCCCAGGGTCGAGGTCTCGAGGTATATGGTTTGAGGCTCGAGCCCCCTCCATCAACCACCTTGGATAACCGAACGTCGACTATGACGGGTGACGACGAGGGGGTATGCCCCCGGTTTTATGACTTGTCCGGTGGTCGTCATGCGGTCCGAACTGATTGGCGCCATCGACCAGTCAAGATACCGGGGGTGTCTGGTTGAGGAAAAGATTTCCCGGCGCTCCTTCTTTCTCTCATCGAGCTGAAGGACCCGACGGTCGGTCCCTCGCCTCAGATCATAGCTTCCTCACGCGCACCGGGGAAGTCGCCATCCTTTCGTTTCTGCCGCCGCGTCTATCGCAGAATCCTTTCCCTTAGAGGCGCTCCTCTCTTCTTATCGATCCCGGCTTGGAGTAGTACCCTCAATAGTCGGCAGTCTTTCACACTTGTGTGGTTTACGGGGCCCCGGTGATAGGTACAGGGATCCTCGAGCATTTGGTCGAAACAGACCAGCCCATCGGGGGGCCTCGAGCTTCTTGGCTCGAGGGCTGGCCCGCGAGCACTTCTTTGGTCGTCGTCGTCTTCGGCGCCACGCTTTCGCCTTCTGGCCTTTGCGCTTGTTTTTCTTCCTTTTTTGCCGCCAATGTTGTCTTCTTGGCGTCGTCACCCTTGTTGGAGCCCTCCGGTACGCATACACTCCTAATACTTACATCACTCTCTCGCCTTGCCTTTGTTCGTGCGCGGCCAAAGAGCCCCCACTGCTTCTCGCCCGAAGCAAAGCTTGTGACGCGATCCATCAGCCCTCGACCGTCCCGGACGGTAGCGTCCCGCTCATGAACAACTCTTGGCATGTTGTGTGCCTGCGAGGAACGCTGAGATGGACGTCCTCGTCAGCACGTGGTGGGATGCGCGAGGCGCTGCTTCGAGAACCATCGCGAAGTCTGCGGAGGCTTCTGTCCCGCCGCCCTGCCTTACGCCGTGGAGTCCCAGGGGTTGCCTGGGCGCACGCAGTGTCCCTTTAAAATTCCCGTCGAAGACCCTGGCTAGGTCGGCCCGTCGTGGATCCGATCCTCGGAGCCCCTCGAGCCACCGGCGGGCGTGTCCGAGAGGTAAAGTGGGAGTTGACGGATGATCATAGTCGGTCGTCGTTCCTTCGCTCCGCCCAGTTGGCACCAAGGCGGAAGTCCGAGAGCCAGAGCTTGGGCTCTCGACCTCCCCGTCGTATTTTACGCATGTTGGTCGCGTCGGTCAGCGGCGCGGGGAGGGTCGAGCTGGCGTATGGCCCGCTGAAGACTCGGGGCCCAGGGCTCGAGGACCCTGCCGGTCCTCGTCGCTGTCGTAGTCGCCCTGCCTCGTGGGCGCTATAGCCGCTCTCTCCTTGGGCCCCCTTGTCTTTGCGCCGTCGGTTTGATGTCGTTGCGGGCGTCGTTGGGGTCTCGAGGCGGCCGGTGTCGACGATCCGTTCGCGGACTGGCCTAGCCCGAGAGCGTCGGTCTGGTGGACGGTACGGCCTCACACGTCTGGGCGTGTCCCGCGGTTCCCCCCGAGTTTCCCCTTCCTGCCGCGAGTCCGGCCTGCCCTCGATCGCCTGCTGCAACCGCGGCTGTCTCGAGAGGTTTTTCATTTCTCTCCGCCGTCGCCTGGCGTCGGGGGTTGGAGACGGCGGGCAGGTATCACGGAGCATCTGGCCTCGCCGCCACCACGTTCTGCCAGCTCGTGGGAAACATACCTCAAGGCGTTTCTGGTTGCCCCGTCCTCGAGGATCGCACGTGGACCTCTCGAGCTCGCCTGCGCCTCAGCGCTCCTCGGGGCTGGGTTGGTGTCCTGCATCCAGGTTGTGCCGGAGCTGCAGCAGGTGTCGCCGTTCCTCCTGCGGCTTTGGCGATTGCCTCACTTTGTCACATGTGCGAGTTGCGGCCCGCCCGGGAAACAAACCACACAAAAAAAAAACCCCTACAACGAACATCGTAAAGCTTGGGCATAGCGCGACCGATGCTCGAGTTTCGTCCTTTCCCGGATCGTGATACCTCCTGACCGCTCCACGTCGACGATGGTCCCTCAAATATGTCGAGGGCCGTGCCCTGTTGTCGTCGCCTGTCGGCCTCGGGAATCGCATACGACTCCCATCGAGTTGGAAATCACATCTCTGGTGGATCCCATGGTCGGGAGTCGGGTAGTCGTATTCGCGAGTCAGAGCCTGTCTGAGGGCACGCCGACCGCTTGGCCATGCTGGGATTAGGGGTTAAGGCCGGCTCCACAAAAAGGGGGAAGCCCAAGTGGATCGACCTATCTAGCAGCGTCATCTCTCTTTATCCCGATTCTCGGAGGCCACTCACTATTCACTCGGGTCGCGCGCTGTTTGCTCTATTGTCTGCAAGAATAAGAGTTCAGTCTCAGTGTTTATGCACTTATGTGAGCTCTTTTCCGATACACCTGGTGCCAATAGCTGTTGCGAGCAGCGTCTCCGGCCTCGTGATCTGGCTTGGACCCCCCGGATTGTCCCCTCCTTCTGGTCCTGTTTGCGCTCGTCTAGGTGGTGGGTGAAACACCGCATAGCTGTCGCGACCTACCGGAAAAAACAACCACACAAAAACGCATTGCGTCGCCGCGCCGAAGAGCGCGACGCCGCTGTAGTGTGAGGTGTGTGTGCTTCCGTGAGACTGGATTTTCAGTACCTCGGCATATTCAGCTGGATTCTATCGGAGGTGGGTTAAACGGAAAAGATTTTATGGAGGAATGGTGGCGGGAGGGAGAAGGCTATAGAGGCAGAGGATTGCAGACCGGGAGAGGATGAAACGGATGAGAGAGAGGGTGTGTTTATGGGAGGTGGGGACGAAAATTTATACGGGACTGGTATGCAGAGGACAATTATGCGTCTTCGAGTATCTAGGACGTGAGATCTAAACGGGTGCGGAATCCTAAGACCTATGTGTGATTAGACAAACGAAGTTGCAACGTCGATAGTATAGGGAAGGAGCGAGATTTGGCTGTCTCCTTGTATGTTTGCTGATTCGTTGGGGATTGAGTGTAAGGGGTGAATTGAATGAGCGTGGACTTACGTGGGTGCCAGAACCGAGGAAGACTGATAGAAATGGAGATGAGGGAGCGGATAGCAGCAAAGTGAGTGAGTCAAAATCGGAGGAAGAAGGAGAGGAAGAAAAGAGATGTCCTGTGGCCCGCGAGAATGGAGCAGCAGAGAATAGGGGATGGAGGATCGTGAAGGTGTCGGCCAGGACGGATCGGAAGGCAATCATGGAAAGAGGTGAAGGGGGGTACGTCGCTCATTGTGCGGTCTAAATTATGGTGGGAGGCGGAATACAGTGGCCGACGCCCATGTGGTGGCGGAACGGGAGGTGGAAGTCCGTAAGTTCGATACCTGTTAAACTTGGAAATTCTGTTAGCAGGAGAAAACAAGGAAGACCTAGAGAACGACTTGCACGAGGAAACTATCCGGAGAGGAAAAGGAAGAGTGACACATGATAGTGACGTCTTGAATGGCAGAATGGGGAATGAAGTCCGGGGAGAATTGCGTGGTTGATAGGCTGCTGCAGGCTGAGGCGGGCGGAGATGTTTTGGTATGGGTGGTTTTGGCTCCAAGCGGAGTTGTGCTCATGGTGATTGTGGACTCTGAGTCGTTTGTAGCTACTATTAGCGGCGCCTTGGCTCCTAGATAGTGATTAAGACGGGAGCTTTTGGTGGGTTTGACTCAGGGGTTTCAGTTTCGTCGACGCCAAACAATCGAGCGGCACGTATTGGGCGTGGGTTGGGACGAATGGCGTGGGTTGGCCTTAAGGTTGCGTGACGGCAGCGCAGTCAAGGGAGCGGGGTTCTGGAAGGCTCTTGGACGGCTTGCCACATGGATTACTTTCGCTCCTGGAGTCGCGGATACTGGTCGCGATTAGGAAATTACGATTGGGCACAAAGATCCAGTGATTCTTGTGATTTTTCTTAGGTACTTCGGATCTGGGGCTGCAAGGGGTTGGGGTGGCGGCGGGAGTTGAGAACGGGCTCCGAGTAGAAATGAGGTGATTGTATTACCGGGTGATTCATGTCGTACAAGGCTCCGACGGAAGACGGTTAGCATCTTGGCGAGGGGCTAAGCATCGCTTATGCCTAGATATCGCGTGGAACTTTATTCCGACGTGGGATGGGAGACCGAGGACTCTGGACGATGAGTGGAAAAGTTGGGTTACCCTGCGGCGATTAGGTTACACGTGAAGCGGACCTTGGGGAAAGTACGGTTGTTAGTTGGGGGTTCGGAGGAGAGCTCTAGAGTGTAGAGGGTCATAGAAACGTCGAGAAGATGGAGGGAGCGGAGAAGGGAGCCAGAAGGGAGTAGTGTGAAAGAGTTGGGGGTGAGCGGTAGCGCTCTGCGCGATATACGAGAGGCGGGTTGACAGAATTGGCGAGGTCGTGAAGGCGAAGTCGCGAGGAAGAATTAGGAATAACATGGGCGGGCTTGGATGACAATAGGTAGATGCGTAGGCGAGGAGGCAGGTAAAACGGCTGACGGGAATAGAAAGTGGGAGGGGTTAGAAAACGACGAAGATATGGGGAAGACAGCCCGTGGGGGTGTGAGACGGCAGGGTGTAGAAGGGAGGGAAGAAATCGTCTCGGGGAGAGTCCACGGTCCGAGTAAATGGGCACGGGCTGTTCTGCTCTGCTTTCGGATGAACTACGGGGCAACAGTGACAAGGGGGCGGTGGTTCCTGGTGCTTGCGGAGAATGTGCTTTGGAGATGGGGGGTGAAACGGCTGCTGATGTCTTTGTGATGGGGGCCTAAGAGAATAAGGTCGGGATGTTTGGAGTGTTGCGACATGTGGGTCCTGTTGAATGGCGGGCTGTGTACTGAGATCGGTTATTGAGTGTGAGATAGTACGCGGGCGTCTTGCGTGGTGAACGGAAGGTAACTTCGGGAGTGCGATGGAGAGGTACCTGCCCAGTTCGGGGCTGTGGCGTTGAGTCGAAGTCGCCGGGGGGTTGGAAGAGTGTAGGATTACACTCAGACGGTAGGTGATTGGGTTGCCGTGTGAGTGATCCTTATATGGAGGGCTGTCTTGATTGGTCCTTGAACGTGAACCTGGTAGGTCAGAAAGACTTCAAACAGTTTGCCTGCAAATTGCAAGACGAGCGCCAGTCCGTCAGTGGTCAATAGGACACCAGGCGCCGTTGGGCAGCTAGGAGGAAGTACGACGGGAAGTAAAGGTATCTTGGGGAGGCGTTGCGAAATGGGATAGCTGGGAGGTGTGAGAGCAAAAGCCATACGAAAAGGGTAAGTAGGGAGGATAATACGGAATACACCTAGATGGGGGAGAGGGACGGGCCGCGGTGGGTAGAGAAGAGTGTAACCCGATTGCCGGTGGCAGGTACTCGTGGGTTTGGGGTTAGCAAAGGAGCGCGACGGAGGGAGCAGGTAGGGTGACGGTAAGTGGGAGAACGGTCAGGAGTACAATTGAGTCGCACTTGTGTTAGGTTGGCGTAGGAAACGAGAGGCAGGAGTAAAAGGTATGGCTAAGGACGAAACGGGGGGGGGGAGAGGAGAGGAAAAAAGTTGGGAAAGGGAGGAGGGGAAGCAAAGAAGGGGGACGGAATCAGTTGAGGGTGTAAGGGCAATTCTGATGGAATAGGGAGGCGGTAAGAAAGGAGGGAAGGAGGAGTCGGGGGAAGCGGTGAGAAGAGGGAAGGGTCAGAATGGATAGAGGTTGGCCTAAGGGTGATGGTTAATAGTGGTTGGGAGAGATTAGGGTGAGGAGAGGTAGGAGATGCAACGCGAGATTGGTGAGGTGAAAAAGGGGAAGGGAAGGTGATGGGAAAGGGTAAGCGGAAGGAAGGGAGAAAACGAGAATATGGTGCCGGGGAAAGGAGAGAACATCGAGAAAAGGAGTTTTGTGCTTAAAACGTAATCCGAACTTGACAGTCAAGGAGAGATAAAACGAGGGTTGTGACCGGATCAGGAAGAGGAACCGGGGTCGTGGGGAGAAGCAGAAATAGAATGGATAGTGAGGAAAGTGTATAGGAAGGAAATTCAACGGAAGCAGAGGGTTACGTGTAAGTAAAGGTCGGCCATTGGATGAGAGTAGGGAGAACGTGGTGAATGTTACTTGGTCCTTAACAATCAATGTTCTCGTATTACCTGGTGAGATCGGGGGTGCGTTGGGCCAGGTCAGTAGGTGGGAAGGGTGGGGAGTGGGACTAGAGAGAGCATCATGGGGCTTATTCTACGCGATGAACGCGCAGAAAGCGGGTCTTACTTCTTTTCTTTCTGTAACTCTCCCTTCTTTCTCCTTCGTCTTTCTCTCTTCGGGTTTCCCTTGGGGCCCTTGCACCGCTACGGGGCGTAGGTGTGTGGCCGCGGGCACCGCCTGTGCCCGACACGACGGTGACGATGGCGCCGTTCGTGACGTGGCGCGTGGGGTGGTGTGTCGAGACCGTCACGCCCCCCGCGGTCGGGGTGGCGTGACACGCACTCCGCCCAGGCCCTCCGTGGAGAGCAGAGTCAGCTCGTTGCTGTTGCCTGTGGCCAGGAACTCGAGGCTCCCGAACCAAACGACGGCACCAGCCGAGAACGGAAGAGAGGGTGAAGCCATCCAGGATTCAACGAGAAATCGGCTCGGACACGCGAGCTTCCCTACCGGCGCGCCAACTGTCGTGTTTCGTACCCGGGGGTATCACACCAACGAGTAATATGTCGCGTGCTTCTCTTTCTGGATGGTGATGCAATGGACACAAGGATTATCCTGGTTCGGGCAAAGAAGGCCCTACGTCCAGCGGGGGGAGATGTTCTTGTATTAACTTGCACCTAAGTGCTGTACAGGGGTGAATACAAGCACAATGAGCGTGGACCGGAGTCCGACTTGTGTATGTGCGTGGACTTTCGTGTGTTGCCTTCCGTCGTCCCGAATGAGGGCCCTAGCGTCCCCTTTTATAGGCAGGGGGCTAGGGTTACAAAAAGTATTACAGGCGTCGGGGCGCATGGTGCCCCACGGAAAGGGCAGGAACCCTGTCTTGTCGGGGCCCTGAGCCGATGTGATCGTCGCTGTTGAGGCGTCCTTGAGTCTTGGCTTCCATCCCGGCGCGACGTGGGGGGCGTGACAAGGCGGGAGCCGTACAGCACCATCCGGATGTGCAGCAGTACGTGGTGAGGTCCCTCCTGGTCTTGGGGTACCTGTCCCCCAAGCACAAAAGTAGGAAGGGCTCGAGGCGCGGCAGCCGACCTCGAGGTGTGTGCCACGGGAGCTCAAGGGGCGCGGAGCCGCCTCGAGGTGGTGCAGTGCAGGGCTTCGAGGGGGCTCGTAGCCCGGCCTCTGAGGGGTTCATTACAAAGGTGTCGAGGGGGCGCGTAGCCGGCCTCGGAGGTGTTACAGCAGGTTCTTGCTCGAGCGGGGCGCATAGTCGGCCTCGGGGTTACAGTGCCGGCGTGGCCGAACAGTCTGCACTGGTGCCCTTTTGCCCATTCATGTAATGAAACGTGACTGACCTTACAAAACACGGGTTATACTTTGGTCCATGCCGTGCACTAGTGGACATGACCTAGTAGGTGAAGGCTAAATGCGGGTATGGGCTGTCGCTCGTCTGTCTGTACAGCTCGAGCCGGAGTGAGTTCTGGGCGATTAATGTCCGCCGAGTGGTTTGCTGGGCGGCGTCGGCCCAGTAGGCCCTTGGCTGGTAGGGCTGACGCGTGCGAGACTTGTGACAAACAGAGCGGAGTCCGAGGCCTGGCGGAGGGCTCGCGAGATAGGCTGCGAGGCCGGCTAGGCTCGCGAGACGGAGATAGAGCCGGTAGCTCCACAGAAAGACTGCCGGAGGAGCGAAGGATCCGAGAACTGTAAACAGGATATGTTATTAATCCTCGGCCTCGCCCGATCTTTGGCTTTATTTTCTACGGGCCTAGATCTTAGGATAGAGCCGGTTCACGCTCCGAGGCCCTTCTTGGGATGTGCGCTTCGGGCGAGACGGATATATGAGTGCTTTGGGAAATGAGGTACGATCGCATCTGGCAGTGTTACAAGAATTCAACGAAATGAGAGTGTCGCAAAATTACAAATTTCGAGGAGTACGTCTCAAATGCGACACAGTAGCTAAGATGGGGTAGCAGTTTGGGATGAACAGTGACTATCTAGTTACGTGACATGAGCTTGGAGTGAGGGGAATGCATGACCGCGGTGGACTGCGAACGAATAATAAGGCGAACTGGGGATAGAAAGAGCGGTAACACACAAGAACAGCCCGCACCAAAACCAGCCTACCCCAACCAACCCCCAAACCATCCGTGCGCAAAAAACACAAAGGAAACGAAATAACACAAAACCCCCAAACCCAAGACGCAAAAACGCTACACGCCCCGAGCACGCACCCCCCACACCACAAAACAAACACACATCCCACCGACCGACGACCCAAAGCCCAAACACCGAGTGAACCCTCACACCAGACCACAAAAAAAACAAAAACACAAACAAAAACCCCCACCCCAAACACACACCAACAAGCAAGGAAGAAGAAAAGAAAAAAAAAAAGAGGAAAAGAGACAAAAAAAGATAGGAAAAAAAGAAGCACAGAAAACATACGACGATATTGTGATCAATCAGGGCAGAGAGTCTGACCGCCTGTCGCTGAAAGAGGGGGTAGAATGGAAGACGTTAAGGTCCTTAGGTTGCGAGCCCTGTGCAAGAATGTTGATTGGAGTGGTACTGCCGGTACGACAAGGAGGAAGGACCGCCTTGCGAGTAATATTAGGAAAGGGGGGAGATGATAGGGGCAAATGAGGCAGGAAGAGCTTGTTAAGCCGGGTATGGTGAAGTGATCAGTAAGCTAGGACGTGAGGGTGAGCGAGGGAGTCGGAGATGTCTAGTGGCCCGTGTAAGGCGGAGGTGGGGTTCGAATAAGTGGGACCAGAGTGGTGGTGGGGAAGGCCGGATAGGATGCGATGGCGTATAAAGGGAGGGGGTGACAAACAATAAACCGAAACATATAGGTAGGTAACCACCGGACCATCTTGACGGGAACTGGAGCATGCCTCAGACCCCTACTTGCACCGCAGGCCCTGGCCTCCTGCGTAATTAGGTGCCGGCGAGTGTCTGGTGGACTTCTGTCAATGCAGTCAAGCATCATACTCTTATCCGTCCTTCTGTGACGTTGAGACTGTTCTATACTATCCTATATCTTGCTTCGCGTATCATCGTCCGCTCAGAGGTGTCCGTGGCTGGGATATGCTTAGGTCTCCGATGAGCTGAGATAGAGCTTGGCATTTCGTCGGCTTTCGGCATTTTGTGGATTCTTCTGGTTTTCTGCGTTGAACACTTTGGGGGTAGGCCCATTTTTGTACACACCGCCATAATTAAATAATAAATTAAAGCAAACAATCCAGCTAATAATAATAAAAACCGCTATACTATTTAAGTGCCTTGTCCCCCCAACAGATCTAAATCATGTTTAGCTCCCAAGGGCTAAAGCTGAACCTTTAGTCCCGGAAATGGCTAATCCGCCGGTTAAGAAGATGCCCTCCCTGTAGTAGTGGCTTTCTCTCCTGTATTTTTAGGAATGAGAATGTGAGAGGGTCCATGTCATATTGACCTGCAATTTTGAAATGGTTTGAATGGATAACTTATTGTGTGTGTCAACTAGTTGTTCTAAGTTGAGGCGTAATTAAATAATAAATCCTAAAAAAAGCAAAACAATACAAAACAGCTAAATAATGAATCAAAATTAATAAGTCGTCTATTGCATTGTCCCCTCATCACCAAGCCTAACAAGTGTATAATCTCATACTAGTCGATAACCGACATGACATATAAACAAGTATCGGACAGTGGGGCCGCCTGGTGACCCGAGTTGGAGATAGGGGGACCGTGACTCCAATTTTTTTGTGCTGTGTTCCCCTGCAGCTCGAATAAAACCATTCTGGACTGCTATCTAGTGTGGGGTTAATTTTAGCACTGCTCCCCCACTGATGCCCAGCGCTTAGGACTGTGTTGGACCTGCCGCGGTGACGGGGCATGCCAGTATTTTACTATTCATATATTGCCGCCTCACCCTGCGCCTTTATTTCATCGTTTTGCCCCGCTGCCTGCCTCTTGCGGCCCATTCTCCCCTCCGTTACACCTGAGACTGGTGGCCCTTCTTTTTTGGTGTTGTTTGATTAGGACTATTCTTAACAGCGTTTCAGCGAGAGATACCCTGTCTGTCTTATGTTGCGTTCTTTACCTCTTTCAGCTTCGGTTGCTGTGCTAAGTGATACTCTGATATTAGTGCTAGGTGACGCAGATGTTCCGTGCACCATATTCCGTTTTGTCATGTCGGTAACTATTCGCAATGTGATATCAAGTTACGTCACTATTACACATAGACTAATTAACTTCTAATACTCCTATAAATCACAGCACCCCGACCAAACAACACGCATTTAACCAGTCAATAAACTGCTATTCAGTGCTCAAATAATTTCACTCACTAGTAAAATGTTACCTGCAGCACTACACGATAATTGTGCAAATCTAGATTGACCGCTAATTAGGGGTAATTAGACTTCCGTCTGCGCAGTAAATAATTTACCTTACTACTAATTCGTAGTTTTATAATCGTTAGATTCTGTCCTATTTTTAATTAGATATCCCCACATTGATTAGTACTCGCAATAACATCGTATCGATATGACAGGTAGGTTAAACGCAGACTATAGGAGAGCAATCACGCCTCAAATAAATGGCCCGCCAATCCGAGCCTTCTTTCCCCAGCCTGTCTCACTCCGGTGGTAGTTTTAGCCATCTCCCGAATGTTGGACTGTTCCGTAAACGACTACCAGGTGGGTTCGGCCCTAAGGTGCGCCAAGCTAGTTTAAGCACCAAGGCCATGGTATCGGTACAACACAATACAGGCCCTTCTACCTTTATCAACTCATATCATCTATTCGGTAGGGAGGTTTTAGACACCAGGAGTCGAATTGGACCAAGCTACTCTGCAGAAGAATGAGGACATCAGTCCTTTTTTGTAGGGCAGACTCGTTAGGAGGGGAAGCGTCACTAACCAAATTCAGTGTATTTGTTTTCCACTTTTTTGTTTTTTTAATTCAATGACTAAATTAATTATTTATATTGTATAGTTTTCCATAGTTCTAGTACTTATATAGTCGTGTTTTTTTTAATTTAGGTGTTAGAATTTAACAATATTATTTAAGAAACATTTGTCAAGGGCTGAGAAAAGAAAACAAAAAAGACTAGAAAATCAAGTTTATTGAATCAAAAAAGATGCTCTATATATGTATCTTTTTATGAGAAGTAATGAATATTATGGAGTACAAATATAAGGTAACAATGTTCCTCGATAATTATCTATCATGTTAAATTTAAAATATATCAATAAATTTGTTTTCGTTTTGCAAGAAAAAGCATATTATCAAATCCTAGGACCGGCAGGGGCGGATCTACAGGGGGGCTGGGTGGGTTCCAGTCCCTCTACAGTTGGTACATCAATGTAAAATTAGAGATAATTAGGGAAAAAATTGGTGAAGAAAAGAAAAAAAAATAAAAAAGTAGCGGAAGAACAAGAACCCCTTTGATCGTGTTCTGCATCCGCCACCGAGGACCGGCGCTGTACATATGTATGCAAACATTTGCCACCGATGCCGCAACTTTTCTTTCAGCGCCACACATCTGCTGTCGTAGCAGGTTTGGCAGCAACCACCAAACTATATTTGGTACACAACTTGCGCTGCATCTGTTGTGCAATGGTACGTTATCATACATGCGCACCAAACTTTGCTGACAATTGCGCCTATATGTCCTGCTAGAGGTCGGTCTATATATGGGCATGAGTACATAGGTAGGTGATGCATCCAAATTAAGCCATTTTAGGGAGTTCACATGTTAAGTTCATTGGGGGTGAAATTAAACTTATCTGTAGTTCTTTTGATCGTAGTTGACATACCTCATACCCTGTCCGTGTGGTTGTAGAAACTACAAAATTTGTGTATCCAAACACCCAACGTCTTTTAGAAACTAAAGCACCTACAAATTATAGTATATATTAAACACTCTAAAATTAATTTTTTTGTTTACACAATTAGGGGAAGCTAATAAAACTCAACCCTAGTCGGTTTTTTAGTCAATCCACACTCTAATTTGTGGCCTCCACTTTGTACCTTCGTTTTTGCTTCATGTGGTTTCCTCCAGTGCAAAGGGAAATTCCGGTGTCTAAAATGACACTAGGGCTTGAGTAACTGCAAAACCACAGAAGCACCAAGATAGGTAGTGAGGCCGTGAGGGCATTAAAAAAGAGAAGAGGAAGGAGGCTAGGATGATGCATGGCTGCAACTGGCAATGGCGATTGGCTAAGGTGGCAGGGACAATGAGAGCATGGGCTCAAAGTTTCAGACCATGGACGCTGAAGGGTGTGGTGTGGTCACGAAGATTGGTAAAGCATTGTATGGTAATAGTAGACATCATAGTTTATCTTAAAAATAAATCATGATTTTTTCCATCATTATTTTGATAGGTGAGGACATCAAATAATAAAATAAAACTAAAAATAAAATTGTATGAAATAGATTGATGGAAAATCTACAATGAAAAACTTTAATATAAAATATAATGTTCTTTACCACCACACAAATTGAAAATAAAACTAAATTGGAGCTTGGAGAAACAAAACAAAAAAAACAAGTCTTGTTCAAGGTAAATTGGACCAACTGAAAAAGTTAAGTGAGTAAATTGTCGAGTGTCTCACGGTGTG
>VDCT01000177.1:0-37519 GCA_009763385.1 Coix lacryma-jobi var. lacryma-jobi
CGAGGAGATTGAACCTGCCGCGAACATCCACGCCGAAGACGAGGACGAGGAGGTTGAGCCTGAGCTCATCCTCGAGGAAGACGACGATGAGGACATGATCATCATCGACGAAGACTAGACTCGTTGTTAGAGGATGGAGGTCCCGTGTGTCTGTACCACCTGCTTGCCAAACCCTTAGCCTAGGTTCGGGAGCGCTAGTCTGTCTTTTGATAAGTCGGGTCTGTATCTTTCTTTTTGTATCTTTTCCCCTTATCAGTCTGTTGTGATCTGTCAGTCATCTTTATCAATCATCTACCTTTGTACCAGTGAAGTTTTTCAGTCAGTTGTTTTCAGAACTCAATCTATGAATACTAAGTTCCAAGTTACTTAACAGATGTTTGTGAACACTCGCACTGGAGCTGGAAGTTCTCAGGAGGCTGACCTTCCAAACCCTCCACCTGTACCTGCTACGCTAGCAGATGCCATCGCAGCCTTGGCAGCTGCTGCTAACCTGATGGCTCAAAACCAAGGGCAGCAGAACAATGACCACCGTGGTCGTCGCAACAACAACCTCATCAACAACGAGACCACATATGTGGATTTCACCGAAACTCGTCCACCGATCTTTACGAAGGTCGATGAACCCCTTGAAGCTGATGATTGGCTCCGCACCATGGAGCAGAAGTTTGGTCTTCTTCACTGCACCGACACCAAGAAGCCCCAGTTCGCTTCTCAGCAGCTTCGTGGTCCAGCAAGCGCTTGGTATGCCAACCTGTTGGCTGCCCAGCCAGAGGGCCATCAGTTGACCTGGGAAGAGTTCCGCACAGCTTTCCGTGCACATCACATCCCTTCTGGAGTGATGAAGATGAAGCTTGATCAGTTTCTGGCACTACAGCAGAAGGACTCCACAGTGATGCAGTACGTGGGTCAGTTCAATCACATTAGCCAGTATGCCTCGGAGTACGTCAACACGGACGAGAAAAAGAGGGACTGTTTCCTTAGGGGACTGCACCCCAAGATCCGCAGAAGTATGTCCAATAACCTGACCGGCTCGTATCATGATGCCGTTGACCGGGCTGTTGCTTTTGAGGAGAGCAATCGCCAGTACCAAGAGGAAAAGAAGAAGAAGAAAGCAGGATCTAGCAGTTTCTCTGGCAGTCAGAAACGCCAGAGGGTCATTTATCACCCTAGCCACCACCAAAATCGCCCACCTTACCCCCACCAGCAAGTGGTCGTCCGTACTGCGGCCACCACCCACAACGCCAACCAACAAAGTGCCACGCAGCCGAACGCCCCAGGTGTTCGTATCACCACCCCACAAACCGCCTACAACCATCCCTGCTACAACTGCGGCCAGACTGGCCACTGGGCTCGTGAGTGCCCAAAGCCCAAGAGGTATGCTCAGAACGCTCAGAAGGGTCCTGGAGGACCTCAGCAGTAGCAGTACCGTGTCCAGCAGCAGCATGCTCAGAAGGGCAAGGTTGTCAAGAAGCACGGGCAAGTCTACTACACCACTGTCAGCGACATCCCAGAAGGGGAGCCCGTCATGATCGGTAGGTTTCCCGTTGCTAATTATCCCGCAGTCGTGCTGTTTGATTCTGGTGCATCGCATTCCTTCATCAGTCGTACATTTGTCTGTGAGCATGGGATATCAATTGGGGAATTGAAAGAAAATTTCTGTATATTTTCGCCTGGAGGGCGTATACGTACTAAGGAGGTGGTTCGCAATATACCAGTGATGTTGGGGGAACATGTATTTCCTACCACCATGATAGTGCTACATGATCAGGAAATAGATGTTATTTTAGGCATGAATTGGATGTGCCAGTATAAGGCCATGATTGACATCCTGAATAGGGTTGTGAGAGTGGACATTCCTAACAGTACCTCCAAACTCCTTCTCCAACTCCCAATGCCTCTAAAACCAGCAGCCACACAATTGAATACCACCTATGTTCAGGAGACCAGAGACATCCCTGTGGTCTGTGAATTCCCTGATGTTTTTCCAGAGGACTTACCTGGTTTGCCTCCTGACCGTGATGTTGAGTTTGCCATAGAGCTTAAGCCCGGGACTGCTCCTATATCCCGCAGAGCTTATCGAATGCCTCCCAGAGAGTTGGCAGAGCTAAAAATCCAGTTACAAGATTTGCTGGATAAGGGCTTCATTCGCCCAAGTTCGTCTCCTTGGGGTTGTCCTGCAATCTTTGTGAAGAAGAAAGACAAGAGTCTCAGATTATGCATTGATTATCGCCCACTCAATGAAGTCACCATCAAAAATAAATATCCCTTGCCTCGTATCGACCTTCTTTTTGACCAGCTAGCTGGAGCCAGAGTATTCTCCAAGATTGACCTCAGATCTGGCTACCACCAAATAAAAATACGTCCCGAGGACATTCCTAAAACAGCTTTCACTACTAGGTACGGCCTATATGAGTACCTGGTCATGTCCTTCGGTTTGACCAATGCCCCTGCCCACTTCATGTACCTCATGAACTCCGTATTCATGCCAGAGCTCGATAAATTTGTGGTCGTGTTCATTGACAACATCCTTGTCTACTCAAAGACCCCTGAGGAGCATGCCGAACATCTTCGTATCGTTCTATCCCGCCTCAGAGATCATCAGCTTTATGCCAAGTTCAGTAAATGTGAGTTCTGGTTAGATCAGATACAGTTTCTTGGTCATGTACTATCCGCTGAAGGTGTGTCAGTCGATCCCGGAAAGGTGGCAGACATTCTGGATTGGGAGCCACCTACCACTGTTCACGGAGTCCGCAGCTTCATGGGAATGGCTGGATATTATCGCCGTTTTATTCCGGATTTCTCCAGAATCGCCAAGCCTATCACTGAGTTATTAAAGAATTCTGTGAAGTTTGTCTGGTCACCACCTTGTGAGCAGGCCTTTCAAACATTGAAGAAACTGTTAACCACATCACCAGTGCTAGCCCAGCCAAACATAGAAAAGCCCTTTGATGTCTTCTGTGATGCATCTGGTACTGGTTTGGGCTGTGTTTTGATGCAAGAAGGTCGAGTGATCGCTTATGTCTCACGGCAGCTTAAGCGACATGAGGAGAATTATCCAACCCATGATCTTGAGTTAGCAGCAGTGGTGCACGACTTAAAGATCTAGCGTCATTATTTGTTGGGCAGTACCTGCAATGTGTACACGGATCACAAAAGCCTGAAGTATATCTTCACTCAAGAAGAACTGAATATGAGACAGAGAAGATGGCTTGAGTTAATTAAAGATTATGATCTCGAAGTACATTACCATCCAGGTAAAGCAAATGTAGTCACCGATGCGCTCAGTCGCAAGTCGTACTACAACTGTCAGATGATGAAGCCCTGTAATTCTTCCCTATGTTATGAACTAGAAAAGCTGGGTATTGAGATGGTTCCACAAGGAACGCTGAATAATATCAGAATAGAAACACCTATCAGGGAACAGATCATTGTGACTCAAAAGGATAACCCTGGAATCAAGTACATCGTCGAAAGGATCCGAACCGGAAAAGCTGATTGTTTCAGGATTGATGATGCAGGAGTGGTTTGGTTCAAGAACCGACTGGTAGTTCCCAAAGTGCCTGAGTTGAGGCAGTTAATCCTTGATGAAGCACACTTGACTAGGTTCTCCATCCACCCCGGCAGCAACAAGATGTACCAAGACTTGAGGCAGAGATTCTGGTGGACAAAGATGAAGATTGAGATCGCCCGGTATGTCGCTCGATGTGATACTTGCCAGAGGGTCAAAACTGTGCACATGAAGCCCGGAGGAGAATTGCAACCTTTACCTGTACCTGCTTGGAAGTGGGACGATATCAGTATGGATTTTATCAATGGACTACACAAAACACCAAGGGGTTTTGATTCCATCTGGGTGATCGTGGATCGCCTCACTAAGCAAGCTCACTTCCTGCCAGTCAAGACCAGCTACACCGTCCCCACTTACGCCACTATGTACAAGAACAACATAGTAAAACTCCATGGCATACCCAAGACCATTGTCTCTGATCGTGGTACCCAGTTCGTCGCAAAATTCTGGAAAGCATTCCATACCTCACTTGGAACCAAGCTCTTGCATAGCACGGCATATCATCCACAAACGGATGGGCAAACTGAGCGAGTCAACCAAGTGTTAGAGGACATGTTGAGAGCCTGCGTGCTCACCTTCGCAGATACTTGGGATGAGTGTTTGCCCTTGGCAGAATTCTCATATAATAACAGTTACCAAGAAAGCATTAAAATGGCACCCTTTGAAGCACTGTACGGTCATCGTTGTCGTACACCTCTCAGTTGGTCTGAACCTGGAGAAAGGGAATTCTTTGGAGTTGACCTAGTAAAAGATATGGAAGAAAAAGTCAAGCAAATACAAGAGAACATGAAGATTGCGCAGTCTCGACAGAAAAGTTATGCTGACAAAAGACGTCGACCTCTGAAGTTCCAAATCAGGGATTATGTGTATTTGAAGGTCTCACCCACCAAAGGAGTTACTCGTTTTGGAGTCAAGGGGAAATTAGCACCACGCTATATTGGTCCCTTTGAAATTCTGGAACGTTATGGCAAGGTAGCTTACAAGCTAAGATTGCCCGATCATCTTTCCGCAGTCCATAATGTTTTTCACGTCTCCCAACTCAAGAAGTGCCCCCGAGTACCCGAACATGTGGTGGAAATTGAAGGTGTTGAGTTAGAACCTGATCTGTCATACTCTGAGTATCCAGTCCGTGTGTTGGATTACAAGGACCGTGTTACCCGGAGGACTACCACAAAGATGGTACAAGCTCCAGTGGAACCAACACTCTGAAGAAGAAGCCACTTGGGAATTCGAAGACTTTTTAGCAAAGAACTATCCCGACTTTCTCGATACTCTGTAGATGTAAAGTTTTGTCTTTGCCTCTTAAGGCGCGGAATCTCGGGGCGAGATTTCTTTTAGGGGGGAAGGCTGTAACACCTCTGGTGATTATTATGTAATTAACCTGACATGTCATCATCATTAGTCATTAATCATTCTTGCCAAGCATTTATGTTTGCCTAATGCTTGTTTTGCATTTACCTTTTTCTGAGGTGACTTGTGTAGTGATCTTTTTTCAAAAAAAAAACCCTAAAGGCCCAAATCTTCCTATAAGGGCAAAATGGTAATTTCATCTCCGTGTCTAGCTTTGTGTGAATCTTGTTCAGTTGAGTGTCTTGATGATTTGTTGTGTTGATCAAAGTTCAAAATCAGAAATAGAATTTAAATTCCTTTTGAAAAACCCTAAAATTCCAAACTCTAGTTTTACCCCTCTTTTTCTGATTCAAAAACTATTCAAAATTTGAAGTTGGCCCAATGTGAAAAGTTGTAGATCTTGTGAAAAGGAACAACTTTGGTATTTGCAGATTTTCAAGTTTCAATACAAAATCAGAAGTAATTTCAAATTCTTTCAAACTTCAATTTTGTCCCCTTTTCAGTTTTCAAAATTATCTCAAAAACTTTTGAGTTTCAGAAAAAGTTTATATTGGCAAAGTTGTAGATCTCAAAATTTTAAGCAACTTTGGTATTTTGAGTTTTCTTTGTGTAGTTTAAATTTTGGGAGTTATTTCAAAAATCCTGAAAGAGGGGAGGATGATGTCACTGTGCACGAACTTTAAAGCAGGGGGGGCGGCCGCCGGCGGCGCAGCGCCGCCCACGCCGAGCCCGGCCGACCCGCGCCCGTGCCGCGCGCAGCCAGCGCTGGCGCTCGTCCTCCCGGCCCCTACCTCCGACCCGCCCGTTGCCTACCCCTCCCTCTTTCCCCTTCGGCCGCGGACAGCGGGCAGCTGCCGGCCGCCGGCAAGCCGCCGCGCCGCGCGCGAGCTCCCCGCCCACACCGAGCCGCCCTACCCTGCTCCCTACCTCCGTTGATGCCGCGCGGACGCTCCTCACCCCTCGCCCGGACCCCCCCAGCGCCACCCCGAGGCTATAAAAGCCGCCGAGCGACCCGCCTTTGCCGCCATCGGCGCCACCTCGCCAACCCGAGCCACCGGACCGCCCCGGAGCCCGCTGAGCACCCCATCGCCTTCGCCTTGAGCTTCTCCACCTTCCCGAGTGTCGGTGGTACAAAAAAGGGTACCCCCAGTCAACGCAAACACCCGAGCACTCAATCTCCGTCTCGCCCGAGCCCTCCCAGCCAGGCCTCGGGCGAACGCCCCATCTCCGTCTCGCCCGAGCCCTCCCAGCCAGGCCTCGGGCGAACGCTCTTTCTCCGCCTCGCCCGAGCCCTCTGAGCCAGGCCTCAGGCGAGCACGATCGCTCTCCGTCTCGCCCGAGCCCTCCAGGCCTCGGGCGAGCGCGCCCCTACACCTCGAGCCTTAACGCACGGACCTCGAGCGGTACAGACAGCCGTACCAGCCCCATACCATGCATTTAATGCCTTCACCTACTCCGGTCATGTCCACTGGTGCACAGCACGTACCACAGTAGCTCGGTGTAAAGGTCAAGTCTCGTTTTCACCACAAGCATGGGCAAAAGGGCACCAGTACAGCACTGTTCGGCCATACCATGAACTGTAACACCTCGAGGCCGGCTCCGCGCCCCTTGAGCCCCTGCAAACGCCACCTCGAGGCCGGCTCCGCGCCCCTCGAGCCCCCGTGGCGCCACCTCGAGGCCGGCTCCGCGCCCCTCGAGCCCCCGTGGCACCACCTCGAGGCCGGCCCCGCGCCCCTCGAGCCCTGACAAGCTCTCTCACTCTTGGAAGACAGGTACTCCAAGACCCGGAGGGACCCCGCCGCGTCCTGTACATCCCGGGATGGGTGCTGTACGGCTCCCACCTTTGCCGCGCCACCACGTCCGCGCCCAGGATGGAAGCCACGACCCAAGGACGCCTCAACAGCAACGATCACATCGGCTCCAGTGTCCCCAACAAGACAGGGTTCCTACCCTTCTCCGTATGGGGCATCGTACGCCCCAACACCTGTAATATCCTTATGTAACCCTGGCCTCCCCTTGCTCTATAAAAGGGGACACCAGGGCCCTCATTCAAGGGAGAGAGAGGACTTCGACACACAACACACGAGTCTGGACTCCGGTCCACGCTCACTGAGCTTGTATTCGCCCCTGTACAAGCACTTAGGTGCAAGTAATACAAGAACATCCCCCCCGCTGGACGTAGGGCCTTCTTTGCCCGAACCAGGATAAATCCTTGTGTCCCCTTGCATCACCATCCAGGAAGAGAAGCACGCGATCATTTTACTCGTTGGTGTGATACCCCCGGGTACGAAACACCGACAGTTGGCGCGCCAGGTAGGGGTGCGCGTGTCCGAGTCATTTTCTCGCTATCTCCTGGATGGCTTCTTCTACCCCTTCGTTCTCTGCCGGTGCCGTCGTCTGGTTCGGGAACCTTGAGTCCCTAGCCGCTGGCAACGGCAACGAGCTGACCCCGCTCTCCACGGAGGGCCCGAGCGGAAGGCGTGTCACACCACCCCGCGCGGGGGGCATGACGCGTCGTCTGCACCACCACGCGTCGCCACTTCGCGAGCGGCGCCGTGGTCACCATCGTCGCCAGGCACAGGCGGTGCCGGCGGCGTATGCCCACTTCCCCGCGGCCGGCGCAGAATCCCCGAGGGGAAACCTGCCCGGCACGCGGTCGGCGACCTCCAGGGCGCGGGCGCGCTCCGCCAGCAAGTTCGCGTCCGTCACACGTGCGGACCGGCACGTCTGGTATCCCACCAGGGAGTGCTTCCAGCTCGAGGGGGTGGTGAGCGATGCCGAGGACGATGACGACGACGTCAGGCCAACGCTCAACCTCGGAGCGCCCAACGACGTGGCTACGGCGGGCGGTTCGCGCGTTCAGGCAAGAAGCAAATCCTCGGCCTCGGTTGCACCGCCTCAACACGACGACAGCCGGGCGGCGCAACTCGCACAGGTGCGGGAGGCAATCACCAAGACCGAGGAGGAACGACAACGCCTGTTGCAACTCCAGCAAACTCTGATGCAGGAACCACCCCAGCCTCGAGGAGCCGGAGCTCGAGGTCGGGCTCGAGATGCCCACCGACGGACCCTCGAGGACGGGGCGCCAGCACGCCCCGAGGTGTGCTTCCCGCGAGCCGGGCAAAACATGGCGGCGGCCGCAATGCTGCTCCGCGATCTGCCCGCCGTCTCCAACCCCGACGCCAGACGCATGCTTGGGGAAGTAAAGAGCCTCCTCGAAACGGCCGCTGTGCAGATAGCCGAGAGCTCGGCCTCGCGCCAGCGCAGGGCAGCCTCGGAGAAGCCAGCAGACGCACCCCGCAGCAAGCACGAGACGTCGGTCCGCCAGCCGGACGCCCCTCAAGCCAGACTAGCCCAAGAGCGGGTCGCAGACAGCCGGCAAACCCTCGAGCCCCCGGGCCCCAGGGTCTTCAGCCGAGCCATCCGCAGCTCGACCCTCCCCGACCGCTTTCGACCACCGACCAACGTCGTAAAGTATGACGGGGAGGTCGAACCCAAGCTCTGGCTCTCAGACTTCCGCCTAGGCTGCCAACTGGGCGGAGCGAAGGGCGACGACCGTGTGATCATACGCCAACTTCCACTTTACCTCTCGGACACCGCCCGACGGTGGCTCGAGGGGCTCCCGCCGGATCAGATCCATGACTGGGCCGACCTAGTCAGGGTCTTCGACAGGAATTTCAAGGGGACTTGTGCGCGCCCAGGCAACTCCTGGGATCTGCGACGTTGCAGGCAGGCAGCGGACGAACCCCTCCGCGACTTCGCTCGGCGGTTCTCGAAGCAGCGCCTCGAGCTCCCTCACATACCTGATGAGGAGGTCATCTCAGCGTTCCTCGCAGGCACGACGTGCCAAAAGCTGGTCCACGAGTTAGGGCGCTACCGTCCCAGGACGATCGAAGACTTGATGGATCAGGTCACCAGCTTCGCCTCTGGCAACGAGGCAGTGGGGGCCTTCTTTGGCCACTCCGCTGGCCAAGGCGAAGGACAGAAGGCAAGGCGCGACGACGAGGACGACGACGACGGAGAAGTGCGCGTGGGCGCCCGCCGCAGACGAGCTGGCTAAGTTGGCACCCACGCACGACGCCACTCCTCGAGCCGGGCTCGGGGGCTCGACGTCCCTTCGACGCCCCTCCTCGAGCCGGACTCGGAGGCTCGACCTTCGACGCCCCTCCTCGAACCGGACTCGGGAGATCGACCTTCGACCTTCAGCGCTGCCCCACGAAAACAACCCCGAGCCCGACTCCAGCTCGGAGCGTCGAACAGCTACGTCGTTTTCTACCCCTAAAGCCTCGAGGCTTCGTTCATTTCTCGTATTTTGTGCACACATCGCATCCAGAATGAATAAAAGTTCATTTCCAAGTTCTTTATTTCGTTCAAATCGAAGGTAGCCTCGACCCTGCCTTGCTCAGGGACGAGCCTCCCTCGGGGCCTGTCAGCGGGCATCCCCCCTCAGACTCCGGAAAAAGCACGCCTTTCTTTTCAAAAATTCGACACTCATCTCAATTCGCACCTCGAGCGCACTAGCAACGTCTAAGTCCCTAAAATGCCTCGAGCCTCCAAGAGTCGAGGGGCGTCGACGTAGACAACCACCTACGCCCCAGGGCTACGGTAACCTACCTACGCCTCCCCTCGAGGAACTCGCGACGCATGTCGAAGGAACACAGACTAAGCCGGTAAAAGCTCGAGCTCGCGATGAAGAGAGATGATCGAATAAATTTGAAAAGAAAACAGCTTCATTAAATAAATAAGTCATACGTGTATGTCTGGCCTCGACGGCCCATAAGTTTTGACACGAATTTTTACAAGGGCCTCGACACCCAAACTTGGCACGCAGGCCGCGGTCTGGTACTCCTCCCCAGGATCTTCTGCCGCACGCTCAGCCTTGACGTCCGAGCCAGGAGGAAGAAGGGCCCCTACACCGCCGTCCACATCAGGAGGCAGCATGTCCTCCTCGACATACCGGCGCCGTCTCCAGATGGCAAAAAAGGTAACCGAGTACCTTTAATGTGCCTATCTAACCGCGTCTCAAGCCGGCTGACAGGTACACCCAGCGATTCCGCATTCGCTCCACTAACCGGGCCCGCCACGACCGTCGCTCCGACTTCGCGTCCGCCGCTCTCCCCGACGGTTTCCGCCTAAAAAGGCGCGCCCAACGGGCAGAAGGATTCCCAGACGACGGAGGCCTCTTCACAAAGGTAAAAACGGGCCCCGGCCCTAAGTCTCGAAGCAGCGAAGGCTGGCCCTCGAAAAGGGTTCGACAGCCGGCTTTGAGCGCCCGAGTCAGGGACACCAAGGGGCGCCACTCGCGGCATTACTCGAGGGCCGAGTCCTCGAGGCCCCTCACGTGTATCCAAGGCGGGGAGCTCGACTTGCAGTGAGATCCCCTCGGAGGGAGGCATCGAGCCACCGGGTCCTATCGAATGGACCCGGCACTCCTGCAGACTGAGCACCCATGCTTTATGAGACCGCCTCCGGGCCACAATCGACCCCTATCGAACGGGGCACGAGCTCTCACTTGGATTCCCCGTTACCAGCTCACCGGGAACCTCGATACTCGCCCACTCGGGGTAGTACGAGGCATCCCCCCTCGCATTCATTGCTAAGGATTTTTCAAAATACTTTGAACAGCAGGTATCAGGTGTATCAGGTGGTCAAGGTGGATAGTGCAACAATTAGGATAGCACACAACTCCTATAACCTATGCAATAATTTAAACTCAAAGCATTTAAGGAATCATTTTATGAATTCAAGGGAGAAGGGTTAAATGCACCGGGGCTGCCTGAAGAGCAAAGAAGGCTAGGCTCGAAGGCGGCGGAGCCAGTTGTCGGAACTCGGTGGTAGCCTCAGGGACAGGTTCTGTCGGCGGAATGCCCTCGATCTGACTCCCTTCTTCGGTTGACTATGACGAATGCAATGAGCATTGCACATGAGTATGCTGAGCATAACCAATGCCAAACAGCGGAACAAACATGGAACCCTAAATCACTTATTTTCTTATTTCCTTAATATTAAAAAGGTTCATTTTATGAAGGTTGCTCCAAAAATTACCAAATTAATCACATTAAGTTCATTATTGGCTGTAGATAGATGGGCGCAAAACAAAATTTCATAATTTTGGAGGTCATTTAAGGTGCCCAAATAATTCCAGACATTAATTAAACAAAAGGGGACCACTATTTAACAATTAAAGATAAAATGCCCCTCAAAATTCAACTGTTCCAAAGACTTCAAAAATTTCACCAGAGACTAAACATGGCATAGGAAGCTCACAAAATTTATCTCATGATTTTGCGATTATAAATAATTTTCAAAAATCCAAAAAAAACTATCCATTTATTAATTAAAAGAGGGATTTTACATTTTTAAATTCTTGCCAGAAAAAGTCAAGTTTTCAGTTTTCTTATAAAATGACCTACACAGTGCAAGGAGCATAACCAGTAATTTCATCGATTAAGGCAACAACAGATTAATTCACACAAAAAAAAGAAAACAGAAACACTATTTCAACACTCTTTCAAAAAGGAAAAAGAAAAGCAGCGCTGTGCCCTTCCTCGCGAGGCTCGGGCGGAACACGGGAGGCTCGGGCGAATCGAAGACATGTGGTTCGCCGAAGACTGCTCGAGCGAAGCGGGTTCGGGTGAAACGGCCGGGCGAGGCGGGAAACGACTGCTGTCGTCCGAGGCCTGGCTCGGAGGCTCGGGCGAGACGGAAACAAGCGGTTTCGTTCCGAAGGCCTGGCGGGGAGGCTGGGCGAGAACAGAAAAACGCATCGTTTTCGTCCGGAGGCCTGGCTCGGCGAAGCGGTAGGTTGTGCGGCAAGTCGCTCGAGGCCTGGCTCAGCGAAGTGGTGAGGTGTGTCCGCTCGAGGTGGGCTCGGGCGAGACGGAAAACGTGTGCTCGAGGTCTTGGCTCGAGCAAACAGTGAAGCGTGCCGGCCCGATGCCTGGCTCGAGCTTTGCGCGTTAAAAGCAGAGGACCGAGGGGCTTCGAGTGCTTACCGACGGCCGGAGACAGGCTCGCGGAGGCGGTGGTTCGGCGGAGTTTCTCGGCGGCGAGCGGCGCATCGACGAACCCTGCGCCAACACTCGAACCCGGCAAGGGCCTGGGTTAAAAGTCGCACGGAACCAAGGAAGCTGACACAGGGGTCAGGGAGATATCGTGGCCGGGAGGGGAGTATTTCACGAAAACCCGAGCTCGCGGGTTTCCGCGGAGATGGAACGGCGAGCTACGCCGGGCGATAGGAGGCGGTAGAGATGAAATTGAGGGTGGGAAAGCTGTCACAGCTCAAGCGGAAAGCTTTCGGCGCTAGGTGTTTGAGCGGCGGGAGCTTCGGAGTGTCTGGCCACGGCGGCTCGGGCTCGAGTGCGCGACAAGCTCCGGCTCCGCGGGCCTTGTTATAGCCGCGGCCAGGGGACGGTAGAGAGAGCACGGGATGGTGTGCATGAGCTCGGACGAGGTGGTGCGCACCGATTGCAAGCCGCGGGAAGGACGGCGTGCGCGCAGCCAGGTGTGCGCCACCCTGCGACGGCACGCGGCGGGTCGTGCGGAGCAAGTTGGGGGAACGGGGCGGGAGGTCAGCGCTTTTGCGAAAGTGCGGGTACTGCCATATGGCGCTGGGGAGCGCAGGCGACAGTCGGGGGCGGGCGTGCGCTGCAGGCGCCGTGGCGCAGGCGGCGCTGGCGCGCGGCCTCGGCCGGGTGCCCCCAGCTGTAGGTGAAGATGAACAGGGCTAGGTCTTGGGTTTGGACTATGGGCGATCTCTGTATTTTGCAAATTACTTCCAAAAAACTTGAACTGAGCAGCAAAAAACTCAAGAATACCAAAGTTGTTCAGAAAAAAGAGATCATACAAACTTTGTCAAAAAGAATATTTTCAAATTCAAACAGTTTTTGAATTAGAATACGAAGATTCAGAAAAGGGAACATTTTAGATTTGGAAAAATTCAAAATTACTTTTATTTTACATGAAAATGGGAAAATCTCAATATGAAGTTGTTCCTTTTTATCAGAAACCTACAACTTTGCAATATACTTTTTCTGAAACTCAAAGTTTTTGAGAATAATTTTGAAAACTGAAAAGGGGACAAAATGAAGTTTGAAGAATTGAAATTACTTCTGATTTGTATGAAACTTGAAAATCTGCAAATACCAAAGTTGTTTCTCTTTTCACAAGATCTACAACTCTTTCACATTGGCCAACTTCAAATTTTGAATATTTTTGAATCAAAAAGAGGGGTAAAACTAGAGTTTGGAATTTAGGGTTTTTCAAAAGGAATTTAAATTCTATTTCTGATTTTGAACTTTGCAACACAACAAATTCAAGACACTCAACTGAACAAGATTCACACAAAGCTAGACAATGAGAGATGAAATTACCATTTTGCCCTTATAGGAAGATTTGGGCCTTTAGGGTTTTTTGAAAAAAGATCACTACACAAGTCATAGGCAAACATAAATGCTTGGCAAGAATGATTAATGACTAATGATGATGACATGTCAGGTTAATTACATAAATCACCAAGGTGTTTAAGCCTTCCCCCCTAAAAGAAATCTCGCCCCGAGATTCCCGCCTTAGAAGGCAAAGCAAACTTACATCTACAGATATCAGAGAAAGTCGGGATAGTTCTTTGCTAAAAGTCTTCGATTCCCAGTGGCTTCTTCTTCAGAGTGTGGTTCCACTGGAGCTTGTACCATCTTTGTGGTAGTCTCCGGGTAACACGGTCCTTGTAATCCAACACCGGACTGGATTATCAGAGTATGACAGATCGGTTCTAACTCAACCCTTCAATTTCACCACATGTTCGGGTATCGGGGGCACTTCTTGAGTTGGGAGAAGTGAAAAACATTATGGACTGCGAAAGATGATCGGGCAACTTAGCTTGTAAGCTACCTTGCCACAACGTTCCAGAATTTCAAAGGGACCAATTAGCGGGTGCTAATTTCCCCTTGACTCCAAAACGAGTACTCCTTTGGTGGGTGAGACCTTCATACACATAATCCCTGATTGAACTTCAGAGGTCGACGTCTTTTGTCAGCATAACTTTTCTGTCGAGACTGCGCAATCTTCATGTTCTCTTGTATTTGCTTGACTTTCTTCCATATCTTTACTAGGTCAACTCCAAAGAATTCCCTTTCTCCAGGTTCAGACCAACTGGAGGTGTACGACAACGCGACCGTACAGTGCTTCAAAGGGTGCCATTTTATGCTTCTTGGTAACTGTTATTATATGAGAATTCTGCCAAGGGCAAACACTCATCCCAAGTATCTGCGAAGGTGGAGCACGCAGCTCTCAACATGTCCTCTAACACTTGGTTGACTCGCTCAGTTTGCCCATCTCGTTTGTGGATGATATGCCGTGCTATGCAAGAGCTTGGTTCCAAGTGAGGTATGGAATGCTTTCCAGAATTTTGCGACGAACTGGGTACCACGATCAGAGACAATGGTCTTGGGTATGCCATGGAGTTTTACTATGTTGTTCTTGTACAAGTGGCAATGTGGGACGGTGTAGCTGGTCTTGACTGGCAGAAGTGAGCTTGCTTAGTGAGGCGATCCACGATCACCCAGATGGAATCAAAACCCTTGTGTTTGGTGATCCATTGATAAAATCCATACTGATATCGTCCCACTTCAACAGGTACAGGTAAAGGTTGCAATTCTCCTCCGGGCTTCATGTGCACCTTTTGACCCTCTGGCAAGTATCACATCGAGCGACATACCGGGCGATCTCAATCTTCATCTTTGTCCACCAGAATCTCTGCCTCAACTTGGTACATCTTGTTGCTGCCGGGGTGGATGGAGAACCTAGTCAAGTGTGCTTCATCAAGGATTATCTAACTCAGGCACTTTGGAACTACCAGTCGTTCTTGAACCAACCACTCCTGCATCATCATCCTGAAACAATCGCCTTTCCGGTTCGGATCCTTTCGACGATGTACTTGATTCCAGGGTTATCCTTTTGAGTCACAATGATCTGTTCTGATAGGTGTTTCTTATTCTGATATTATTCAGGTTCCTTGTGGAACCATCTCAATAAGCTTTTCAGTTCATAACATAGGGAAGAATATAGGGTCTTCATCACTGACAGTTGTAACGACTTGCGACTGAGCGCATCGGTGACTACATTTGCTTTACCTGGATGGTAATGATTCAGATCATAATCTTTAATAACTCAAGCCATCTTCTCTGCTCATATTCAGTTCTTCTTGAGTGAAGATATACTTCAGGCTTTTGTGATCCGTGTACACATTGCAGGTACTGCCCAACAAATAATGACGCAGATCTTTAAGTCGTGCACACTGCTGCTAACTCAAGATCATGGTTGGATAATTCTCCTCATGTCGCTTAGCTGCGTGAGACATAAGCGATCACTCGACCTTCTTGCATCAAAACACAGCCCAAACCAGTACCAGATGCATCACAGAAGACATCAAAGGGCTTTTCTATGTTGGCTGGGCTAGCACTGGTGATGTGGTTAACATTTCTTCAATGTTTGAAAGGCCTGCTCAAAGGTGGTGACCAGACAAACTTCACAGAATTCTTTATAACTCAGTGATAGGCTTGGCGATTCTGGAGAAATCCGGAATAAAACGGCGATAATATCCAGCCATTCCCATAAGCTGCGGACTCCGTGAACAGTGGTAGGTGGCTCCCAATCCAGAATGTCTGCCACCTTTCCGGGATCACTGACACACCTTCAGCGGATAGTACATGACCAAGAAACTGTATCTGATCTAACCAGAACTCACATTTACTGAACTTGGCATAAAGCTGATGATCTCTGAGGCTGGATAGAACGATACGAAGATGTTCGCGCATGCTCCTCAGGGGTCTTTGAGTAGACAAGGATGTTGTCAATGAACACGACCACAATTTATCGAGCTCTGGCATGAATACGAGTTCATGAGGTACATGAATGGCAGGGGCATTGGTCAAACCGAAGGACATGACCCAGGTACTCATATAGGCCGTACTGTAGTGAAAGCGTTTTTAGGAATATCCTCGGACGATATTTTATTTGGTGGTAGCCAGATCTGAGGTCAATCTTGGAGAATACTCTGGCTCCAGCTAGCTGGTCAAAAAGAAGGTCGATACGAGGCAAGGATATTTATTTTTGATGGTGACTTCATTGAGTGGGCGATAATCAATGCACATATCTAGAGCTCTTGTCTTTCTTCTTCACAAAGATTGCAGGACACCCCAAGGAGACGACTTGGCGAATGAACCCTTTCCAGCAAATCTTGTAATGGATTTTTAGTCTCTGCCAACTCTCTGGGAGGCATTCGATAAGCTCTGCGGGATATAGGAGCAGTCCCGGGCTTAAGCTCTATGGCAAACTCAACATCACGGCAGGAGGCAAACCGGCAAGTCCTCTGGAAAAACATCAGGGAATTCACAAACCACGGGATGTCTCTGGTCTCCTGAACATAGGGGTATTTCATTGTGTGGCTGCTGGTTTTTGAGGTCATTGGGAGTTGGAGAAGAGTTGGGTACTGTTAGGAATGTCCACTCTCACAACCTATTCAGGATGTCATCATGGCTTATACTGGCACATCCAATTCATGCCTAATAACTATCTATTTCCTGATCATGAGCACTATCATGGTGGTAGGATACATGTTCCCCCAACTCACTGGTATATTGCGAACCACTCTCCTAGTACGTATACGCCCTCCAGGCGAAAATATACAGAAATTTTTTAATCCCCAATTGATATCCATGCTAACACAAATGTACGACTGATGAAGGAATGCGATGCACCAGAATCAAACAACACGAAACTGAGCTCTCTGATACAAAGGTGATGAATGATAAGAGACTGACAGATCACAAGCGACTGATAAGGGGAAAAAGTACAGAAAAGAAAGATACAGAGACTTATACAAAAGACAGACTAGCGCTCCCAAACCTAGGCTAAGGGTTTCAGGTAAGCAGGATTGATACAGACACAACGGATCTTCCATCTCTAAAACGAGTCTAGTCCTGCTCGATGATGATCATGTTCTCGTCGTCGTCTTCTTCGAGGATGAGCTCAGGACTCAACCTCCTCGTCCTCGTCTTCAGCGTGGGATCGTCGCCGCAGGTTCATCTCTCGTTCATCGCTCTGGCTCTTGTTCCACTCGGTTCCACTAGTCTGTCCTCAGGGTCCTTCCAAACCGGGGGGAACCAAGGGTTGGTTTGCTCAGCTGGCGACCTCCTCATGAAAGCATATCATTGAAACTGTTCAATCTGAGGATTTGTACTGCGCAGTCGTGGAGCTCGGCTCTGGTGACGTCCTCGCGAATCCAAGCATCGCGCTGCTGGATGCGCGAATCATGTTCCGGTTGGCCTGCTCCAGGGAGGCTCGGGCCTCATAGAACTCCAGCGTGAGTGGTAGAGAAGTCATGCTCCAAGTTCTCAGCTCAGCCTTCAGATCTTGATCTCCTCCTTCAGTTCTGACGGGTGCGAGCGGGGGAAAAGCGACGACCGTTGGAGGCTTCTCCAGTCTTCTCGCACCAGTGGTGGGTGCCAGCTGGTGGCGTGGCACACATTGGGTCCAGTCGACCTTGCGGGCGGTCAGCTGATACGAGCCATGTCTGGATAAAGTAAGTTGGATGAGAGAAAAAGGTAGCAAGAAAAGGTAAAGGCATACTATCCCAACGAACTTAGAGAGGAGAAGTTAACTTAAGTGATTATGACATGGCATGATTCATTTCTACGGAACAAGGCAAGGCAATAAATAAATATAAAGTACAAGGGCTTAAAAATGTTGTCTCGCTAACACTAGTGTTGCCATATAAGACAGAGAGGAAAGCATTGCGACCAAAAATAGCCAAGTTTAGTTTGTTTGGACTCAAGGATCTTTTGAAGTTTTCGCAAAGAACACTGCAACGTTATAAGTGAGATGCTCCGATACCACTCGTGGCGTAACGGCCCTAACCCATGGCCCACGGTCCCTGTTCCCTGACAGCCGATACCGATGTTCTGTGATTAAGACTGTTCATGCACGGGCTGCATCAGCGGCCATATGTCCGCAGGATCATCTCACTTCGGTTACAGCACTCATGAACTTTACAAATAACATCGCGAATAAGAGCGAAGACTTAAATAACATTAGTTTACAAACGAGGGTTCCAAATAAAATTTAAGGTGCAGTTATTACAAACCAAGTTTGTAATAGAAATAGGCAACTAGCGGAGATACAACAAAGATACTCATGATCACCCAGCCCGAGGGGTACAACTATTCTTGGCCTCATCGGCCTCTTCCTGGACGATGGTCAGCAACAGGGCGCAAGACACATCGGGGACTCTGTCATACTGCAGCAGGGTAACAAACCCTGAGTACTGGGGTACTCAACAAGACTTACCCGACTAAAGAAAGAAAGAAGACTCAGGGATGAGAGGCTTAGGGTAGTCAAGGTAAGCGCTTAAAGCAAGATCAAGTATTTTGCCAGAAAAAGCATTTTTTAAATCTTTGTTATTTTAGAAAGATTCAAGTATTCCTCAATTCTCATTTCATATTCATTTTACATTTCAAAACACTCCTAGTTGAGAACCACTCTCCGTTGACAGTCAGTGACCAAGTCTCCATAACCGAGGGAGCAACGTTAATCTGGATAAACAATACTCAGTGAGGATCCCTATCCACACTGCATATGTAGCACCCAAGCTTGCATATGCCAACTCGTCTACCACGATTCCTCCAAGATTGGCCCGTCCTACGCCACCAGAAGTACAGTACACCACTCATATCCAGGCACGACGACCACGTGGGTACAAGCTACTTCGCCATCGCTCCACTCCAGTGCGCGTTGTCGGTCCCAATTAAGGAGTCCTCGGAGCCAGAGCTTTCCGAAGTATGTGAATAGTTCAAGTCTGACCAGCAGGCCCCATACGGATGGTCCCTAATTTTCGCCAGAACTATACCTCTGGTTATATCTCACCCAAGCGTAATAGTCCTGTCAGTTTTTTCAACCCTGTCTCGGTCGGTGTCAACTGTTGAGTCCCGGACTACAACATGACGGACCGTACGCTCGGACAACCTCTCCTCGCAATTGACTATAGTACGGATCAGATACTAGCCAAGGCGGGGAGTAAGAGCCAAAATCCCATAACATTCTTTAAGTGATCACACTTTTGAAATTGCATTTTTATTGCAAAATCTAATTATACAGCATCTAAGCATTTTCAAATATTTAAACAGCAGGCAGGTGATATTGTCGGTGGATAGTGCAGGTAATAGGTCATCACACACAACTCCTATAAACCTAATGCAGATATTTAACTCCAAAGCATTTAAGAAAGATCTTTTAAAAAACAAGGAAGGGTTTAAATGCACCGGGGCTTGGCCTTGAAAGCGAAAGAGCAGGCTCGAGCGGTCGGGAGGCAGTGTCGGAAGCTCGGGTAGCCTCAGGGAAGGATTCGTCCGGCGGTGCCTCGGATCTTGACTCCTTCTTCGTGTGACTATACGAATGCAATGATGCATGCACATGGAGTATGACAGCATGAACAATGCAAACAGGCATACAACATGAACCTAATCAACTTTTCTATTTTCCTTAATTATTAAAAGGTCATTTATTGAAGTTGCTCCCAAAAATTTCCAAATTAGATCCACATAAGTTCATTATGTGTAGATAGATGGCAAAACAAATTTCATAATTTTTGGGAGGTTCATTAAGGTGCTCAAATAATTCCAGACATTAATTAACAAAAGACACTATTTAACAATTAAAGAATAAAATGCTCAAAAATTCACTTGCTTCCAAAAGACTTCCAAAATTTCACCAGAGAGCTTAAACATGCATAGGAAGCTCACAAAAATTATCTCATGATTTTTGGAGTTATAAATAATTTTTCTAAAAAATCCAAAAAACTTATTCCATTTATTAATAAAAGAGGATTTTACATTTTTTTAAAAAAATTCTTGGCAGAAAAAGTTTTCAAGTTTTCATATTTTATAAAATTTTTTAACTTAACCACCAGTGCCAAGGGAAAAGGCATTTACCCAAAATTTTTTGAAAAAAAAAAAAAAAAAAAAAATTTTGGTTTTTTTTTTTTTAATTCCAAGGGGGATTTTTAAAGGAACAACCAGAATTTAAATTCACACTCAAAAAAAAAGAAATCTCTCTCCCCCAAGCCACCGGAGGTAGAGGAGTTCCATGTCACCGCTTGGCCACGAAGTTGACCACGAACACGTTCTTGTCTTACTTCGGGTTGCCGACCATCCTTTGGAGGATTCTGCAGGCAGTGGGATATGAGGAAGGGCAGGAGCCCAGGTACTCTTGGCAGAAGGAGATCTATGGGCAGGACTCGTTGGTAATGGTGCAGATCAAGGTCAAAGCCTTGCCTGCCAATCCCCACTGGTCAGGATGGACAGAGATCACCAGAGGCAGTTGTGCCAAGGATGGAGCCAACAGGGCAGCTTATCTAGTGCTGAAGGACATCATCGCCCGTTTTCCCGCCGACCTTGCTAGTGCTATGGCAGGAGTGTTCCCTCGTGGATCACTTTTTCCATTGCGCTGGAGGCAGACCTTGGAGTCGGTTCTGACAGGAGGTGCGGAGGAGAGGTTCTCCTGCAAGACATCCGCGATGAGCGCCACCGGAGCTTTGATGGGTGTATGTGAGAGTTTGGAGCGCAGCCTGGAGAGCGTATCCTTTACCCTCACCGCCACCTACAGAGCAAGAGGTAGCTACAAGAGGAGTTTGACGCCGAGGTAGCACGTCTACAGGAGAAGATCCATCAGGTCACTCTCGAGCGTGACGATGCACGTGCCACGCAGGAGCAGAGACCATCGCCAGGACTGTCGCCGAGCAGATGTACTTGATGACAACTTTTCAGCGAGACGAGGCCCACACAGCGCTTGACCAGCTCAGAGAGGGTGCCCATCACCTGATACAGCAGGTGCACGACCAGCAGGCCTACATCGACCAGCTCCATGAGGCATCCACCAGATGCATCACGCCGCACAGGAGGCCGATGCCCCAGCAGCTGACGAGGCCCCTGCAGATGAGGCCCAGGAGCCCCAGGACGGTGTAGTGCTTGGTCCAAAGCCTTCTTCAAACGACGAGGACCACGCCGACGAGCCGATGATGGACGCCAATGAGGAGGATGCCACATCCGCCGCCAGAGACGCTTGAGCGCTAGCTTTGTAGGAGTCGGTTTCTTTTGTATAGCTCGAGCATGCTCGCTGATGATGTAACCCGAACATGTGTTGGTTTTATGTTTAAGTTGTATGATGGCATGAACGGCTTTTGGACAAAGTCCAGACTTCGATCTGACACCTTTTATGGAAATCCGTCGTTTGCATTTCTTTTTCAAGCAATTTGTTCTGTGATGTTGTATGGAAATGAGTATTTATACTTGGTCGTGTGCTAAATTTTCGAATTATGTATAGCACAGTATTTATTCATGATCAATGTGACATCACCTAATGATTGCTTATTAATGGGACATGCAGATGCCGACACACACTCGCAGCCAACGTGGACAGGGGTCAGGACAGGAGGAGAACCTGCCACCACCCCCACCGATGACGCCTGAAGCGTTTTTCAGGCAGTTTCTGGGTAGCCAGAGAAATATGGAGGAGATGCAGAGGCATATGGAGGCCACCCTCCGTAACATCGCCAATAACACCGCGCAGCACCCATAGCGCCAAGGACCAGATCCCAACCAGTACAGCTCATATCGTGACTTCTTGGACACTCGTCCCCCTGTGTTCAAGGAAGTCACCAAACCGCTTGAAGCAGATGAATGGCTCAACTCCATCACTCAGAAGTTCCGCCTGCTCCGCTTGACTGAAGAACTCAAGGCAGAATATGCCGCACATATGTTGGAGGGACCCGCAGGATTATGGTGGTCCCAGTACCGTGCATCCCTGCCAGCTAATGCACCGGTCACTTGGGATCAGTTCTCTACTGCTATGCGCAACCACTACATCCCAGTGGTTTGATGGAAATGAAGGTCACAGAGTTCATGAGGCTACCCTAGGAAACCATGTCCATGTCAGAGTATCTCCATAGCTTCAACAACCTGTCTCGCTATGCCCCAGATTTCGTCAACATGGAATCCAAGAAGATTGCCAGCTTCAAATGTGGCATGAGTGCCACCATGCTCTCCAAGATGGGAAACAGTCACCGCACCACCTTCAGTGACTTTGTTAGTGACTGCTTGAATCAAGAGGCCAATGATAGCAGGCTGGCGACAGAGACTCGTCGTCATGCAAACGAAGGAGGTTCGTCTCAACAGAGGACCCCTTTCGGAGCACGCACCCCGTATCGTCCGCCAGTTGCAGGAGCAAGGTTTCGTCCCCCGCAGAGGAAGATAACTACCAACCGCTCCCGCCCGAGTTTCCAGAAGCCCTACACACTCCCTGATGCAGAACAAAGCAAAGACAGGAGGTTCAGGAGGTCCCAAGACCCCGTATGTGATTGGACCATGCTACAACTGCAGTCAGACCGGACACCTGTCACGTCAGTGCCCTCGGCCAAAGAAGAAGTACACCCAGCCTCAACCTCGCGTAGGTCATGTGCATTACACCACTATTGAGGAAGTGCCAGAAGGAGAGCCTATCACTGCTGGTACGTTTCTTGTTAATCAATACCCTGCAGTTGTGTTGTTTGATTCTGGAGCATCGCATTCTTTCATAAGTGAGAATTTTGCTATAAGGAGTAATCTCGGGTTAGTAGAGTTGGATCGGGGATTTCAGATAAGTTCAGCAGGAGCTGTTCTCTCCGCCCGTAGAATGGCTAAAGGAGTGGAAATGACTTTTGGGGATAAAGAGGCCATCGTAGATCCCATAGTCATCCCTGGTCTAGGTTTGGATATAATCTTGGGAATGGGTTGGATGAAACTCTGGAAGGTCAATCTTGACATCGCAGAGCGAGTAGTTTCCATGGTTAGTCCTCGAAATGGGTTTCTTTCCGATTCAAGTTACCCCCGAAACCCCCATGAGATAGGCGTGTTTTTCAATATACGGCAAAGCAGATAGCTGAGATCCCGATAGTGTGTGAGTTTCCAAATGTCTTCCCCGATGAGTTGCAGGACTACCACCGGATGGGGATGTGGAGTTTGCTATAGAGTTGATTCCTTGAAACGGCCCTATTTCTCGGAGGCCGTATAGGATGCCGACTAATGAGTGGCAGAGCTTAAAACTCAGTTGCAAGAGCTTTTTGGATATAGGGTTTGATACGTCCTAGTTCCTCACCTTGGGGATGTCCCCGGCCATCTTTGTGAAAAAGAAGGACCAAAACCTTACGGATGTGTGTGGATTATAGGCCTCTGAACGCAGTAGTAACTATAAAGAATAAATATCCCTTACCTCGAATTGACGTCTTGTTGATCAGTTATCAAAGCAAACGTGTTCTCCAAGATTGACTTGAGGTCAGGTTACCATCAGATCAAGATCAGAAGAGAGGATATACCAAAGACAGCTTTCTCCACCAGATATGGACTCTATGAATATCTAGTTATGTCTTTTGGACTGACAAATGCACCGGCACATTTCATGTATCTAATGAATTATGTCTTTATGCCTGAATTGGATAAGTTTGTCGTGGTGTTCATTGATGACATCTTGGTATATTCTGAAAATGAGAAGGATCATGCTGAGCACTTACGAGTCGTCTTAACCCGACTTCGAGAGCACAAGTTGTATGCTAAGTTTAGCAAGTGTGAGTTCTGGTTAAAGAAAGTACCCTTTCTCGGACACGTCCTTTCAGAGGAAGGAAATTTTGTGGATCCCACGAAGGTACAGGAAGTTATGGATTGGCAAGCACCCACTAACGTACATGAGGTACGCAGCTTTCTAGGATTGGCCGGATACTACCGTCGGTTCATTCCGGATTTTTCAAGGATCGCAAAGCCTATGACTCGTCTAACTCACAAAACAAGAAGTTTGAATGGACTCCAGAGTGTGAAGCAGCATTTCGCACTCTGCGAACCTTGTTGACTTCTGCGCCCGTTTTGGCTCAACCGAATCTGGAGGAACCTTTTGATGTGTTTGTGACGCATCCAAGATTGGACTTGGATGTGTGCTTATGCAGAATGGAAGAGTTTATTATATGCTTCACGCCAGTTGCCACTATTGATGGTGCTTAAAGCATCATTTCACCATCAACATTTCACCCAAAACCAAGGTAAAACAACATAAAAAGTAGAAGATTTGGTTTATAACTAACCTATTTCCACATGTGCATAGTTTCTTATCTTAATGCAGGAAATAATGGAATTTGGGCCAAACAAGAGCACCAGGAGCAAGGCCAAGCCACTCTGGCCCATTTGGGCCTGAGTAAGGTGGCGGCCGCCACCTATTACTGGCGGCCGCCAGGTCACTCGTGCCAAAAGTGGCCCAAGCCACGTCATCGATCCGTGGGAGTCACCTCAAGCTCAAATCTTGGCCATTGCACACTAAGCGGTTTGATCCAAGGGCTAAGAAGAGTATCACCTGGATAGTGGGCTTTGGACACGTGTCTAAACCCTAACCGCCCTCAAACCGACTTAGGAGAGCAAATGAAGACCGTTGGATGAATGGCGGTTGCAATGGACGGCAGAGAGGTGGGGCGCCAGGGTTTGGTGGCGGGCGCCACCCCTAAACCCTAACCGACCTCCCCTCACTCTATAAGTACCCCCTAGCTTCCTAGCACTATAAATAGGCCCCTTGAGCTCTCATTCGGAGAGCCTCACACCATTCCTCACCATTTGGTTAGATTAGCACACTTGCTATGCTAGAGAGATTAGAGAGAGTGTGAGTGCCTCACTAGAAGAGGAGCTGGAGAGGAGAAGAGTAGAAGTCTGGAGAGTTCCGGAGTTGTCGGAGACCTCTGCTCTCTCTGCTCTGCGCTTCAACTTTGGTAACTTAGTATCTATTTTATCTTCAAGTATTTACTTTCAGTACTTGTGTGTTTGTTTCATTGCTTGATATTAGTTTCAAGTGCTCTAGTTCTAGTACAGGGCTAGTAGTAGTAATATATAGATTAAGTGTGGTACTTAGGCTATATATTGCCAGTGAATACGGCTAGGCCCCCGGATAGCTGTGGTAGCAAGCAGGTGGTGACAGCCCTGTGCGCCTTGAATTCCACCACGTAGTTGGTCTAGTTTAACAGTAGGGCTCGTTGTGCTAGCGTTCAACCTAAGTCAGTGGTAAAGGCTAGTACGCCCACAGTACACTAGTAAAGAACTTAAATCACTAGAAGTCTAATAGAACTAGGATCTACCCCAGTAGATAGTGCCCGTTCCCTTCATCTATCCTAGATATCCTTACCCCCTAGTTTTCTCAAAATCACTTCGCGTTCCTCGTGGATTCGATACCCCGGAATACTCTGAGGTGAAAAGCTACAACTGACAGCCGTGCGCTTGCGGTTTCTTCTGCGTGCCACCCGAGGTGTCAACAAGCTTTTCTGGCGCCGTTGCCGGGGAACGGTAGCTGATTTTTGAGACTAGAGTTAGGATCATCTTTACCCTCTCCGCATGGAGAATCAATCTATCTTACAATTCGCAGCTCCTAAGAGTTCGCGATTAGAGCCACTTATCATCACAACCTATATATGCCGATAGTTACGAATTGCGCCCTGACTTTATTAACAAAGTTCAGGAGAGCATGTTTACGGGATCAGAAAATCCCTACATACATCTACGTGAGTTTGAGCAAGTCTGTGCATGCTTGAACATTTCGGGCATTTCACCTGACACTGTCAAGTGGAAGCTGTTTCCGTTCACTTTGACGGGAGCAGCTAAAACATGGCATGCTCGAACCGTGGGAAGTGCCAGAGGAGACTGGGGAACTTTACGGACCAAGTATTATTTTTGTATTTCCCTGTCCACCGAGTGGTACGACTACGAGTAGAAGTGTTGACCTTTAGACAAAATGATAAGGAGACATTAGGGGAGGCTTGGGACCGTTTTATTGGTTTAATCAATTCAGGACCCGATTTAGCCATACCCGATCCAGTGCTCCTTCAGCATTTTTATGTCGGTTAGAGAAAGAGAGCGCTCTTCACCTTGATCATTCGTCAGGTGGAGCGTTTCTTCATCTTTCTCCACGAGGTGGAAAGGAGGTTCTTGATAGAATTCTCGAGAATACTCCTTATACTGGAGTTTCCGATGAAATCCCTGAGGAAGAAGTCGTAGAAACCCAAGTTTGACAGTAGTAGAACAACAAGAAGAGCCCGAGTCTAGCTCGCTGGACTTAGCGGACCTATTCCGTCCACATCTGGGAGAGAAATTCTTCCGGAATTTTTGGGCGAGATAGAGGATGATGTGTTTGAGGATTACGGAAATGCTATGAACTACTCCGTTCAAGCTCTCCCATCCGAAACCACTTCCTGAGTCCTCTGATGGAATCTATAGCCGAGAGCGTCTTTTGGAACTTTCAGCTGTCATGAGTCATGAATGGACAATGGAAGCCGAAGTATCAGAAAACATCCCTCGCATAGATAAAGTACCTAGCATAATAGATTGTCGAATTAGGGGAGAAAGGGCCTTTGCCTTTTACGACCCTGTCGTGGGAATTAATGTTCTTGCTAGTAATTACGTATCCAGAACATTCCCCGACCTTCAACGACAACTAAACGGTGTTTAAGAGACCCAAATGGTGACATCTTGGAAAGTGAAGGAATCCTAAAGATGGTCCCCATCCAAGTAGATGGAGCGGACATGGTCTTAGATTTCTACATTTTCGATGTAGTCCTTTTTGACGTCTTCTTAGGACAACCGTGGTCCATACTTGCCTTGCAAGGACCATGTCAAGAGCACTTTAATGCTCAAATCGGTGGAAAAGAGTACTCAGTACCTTTCGTTCGTGCATTAAATTCTATTGCCGAACAACCACCAGAACCAGATCTTCTCGATCAAGCTAGAACCTCTACCCTTTATGAGTTGGCTCAGCCTGATTTTGAAGAAGATTCTGAGTTCTTTGTCGAAGAAGAAGCCGAGACAGATGAACCGTTTCGCTTAACGAATCGGAAAAGCCATCTCGACCTTCCATAGAGCTAAAACCTCTGCCTGAAGGCCTGAGATACATTTTTCTAAACAATGACCCCGAGACTCCCGTAATCATTAGCAGTAAGCTATCTGAAGAGGAAGTCCGTAGGTTGACCCTTGTCTTAGAAAAACCGATCTGTCTTTGGCTATTCACTTCAAGATTTGAAGGGAATTAGTCCAAATCTCTGCACCCATCGTATCCCTCTCGATCCTGAGATACCCTCTTCAAGAGAGCCACAAAGACGACTTAATAACGCTATGCGTGAAGTCGTGAAAAAGGAGGTTCTGAAACTCTTGCAGCGGGAATTATTTATCCAGTTCCTTATAGTGAATGGGTAAGTCCCGTGCAAGTAGTTCCAAAGAAAGGAGGCATGACAGTCGTTAAGAATGAGAAAAATGAGTTAATCCCTCAACGCACTGTCACTGGATGGAGGATGTGTATAGACTATAGGAAGCTGAATAAAGCCACAAAGAAAGATCATTTCCCACTTTTTTATAGATGAGATGCTAGAGAGATTGGCAAACCATTCCTTCTTTTGCTTCCTGGATGGATATTCTGGTTATCACCAAATCCCAATCCATCCAGATGACCAAAGTAAGACCACTTTCACATGCCCGTATGGAACTTATGCCTATAGACGCATGTCCTTTGGACTTTGCAATGCGCCGGCATCTTTCCAACGGTGTATGATGTCCATCTTTTCCGACATGATTGAACAAATCATGGAGGTATTCATGGATGACTTTTCGGTCTATGGGAACACTAAAGCAAGGTGAGAACACCTCCCAGCCTCAATGCTACCGCTCTCTAGCCCCCTCTCTTCTCTGGCCGAGCGCCATGGGCGTTCGCCATGGCCACGCACGAGGCAAAGCTCCATCGGAGCTCCACTAGCCAAACCAACCCCTAGCCTTGCTTCCTAGGGTTCGCTTGAGCTTTAGCACACGTTGATTTAACCGGCGACCGCCGGAAACGGCCAGACCACGCCTCACCGCCGCCGCCATCCGCCACGGCTCGCCGCTGGCGAGCTACAGCCGTCGACGAGAAACCCCTAGTCAAACCTTTCCCCTGCTCTGCCCTCACTGGCAGGTGGGTCCGTTGACCACACGAGCCCCACGCGTCAGCCTCACCCAGTCCATGGGCCGAGTCCATGCAAGTTTGGCCGGAGTATTTCAAATGTTTTTCCTTTTTGTTTATTTCTAGGAAAAGTTTTTTTATTTTGTATAGCACGTTTTAATGATCCAAATGAGGTGTTTTTAGTTTTCATAGGTTGCTCATGAGTAGATCTGTCATGGAAAAATATGAAAGTATTTTTGGTAAAAGTTTAATGTGCTTTTTTTTATTTATTCCGTTTTATGTGCTTTTGTTTATATAAAAGTGTTCATATGTTTTCTGGTTGAATTAATTCAAGGAAAAATTTGTGTAGGTTTCTTGTCAAGTTATGTATCTATGAAAAATTTATGAGACACTGTTTCTATAGAAAAAGTATCTGTTTTGATTTAAATTCCTTTTTAGCTGTTTTCTTGAAATAATTGTTAAAATGATTTATATGTGAAAATAAAATATGAGAAAATTTATGCTCTTTCTGTGTGTTATGATTAAACTGAGAAAAATGGTAAGCATAGGTTGTTGTAAGGAAAAATAAAGAGATATAGTACAAATGTGCTTTTCTGTATTTGTTTTTCTTAGAAAATTCATGAAGAAAAGAATATAATATTTCTGATCATGGAACTTTCTTGACAAATAAAAATGAGGATGTCACCCTTTTCCAGTAGGGCTGTAGTTCAAAGGGTTTATTTTGGAATAAACTTGTTTATTTTGTGTAGAATATTGTGTTTATGCTTTAGCAGCAAGTTTTCTGCAGTAGAGTGGCTATAAGTAGATAAAGATAGAAAAATTATGAAATCTGCTGTTTGACACTTTTCATAAGAAAAGTTAGTTCAAAGCACCTTTTGAGCAGTTGGTTTCATCTTTTTGTCTCTGATGTTCAGTATTTTATCTCTTGCTGAAATTTGTACAGTGAGGTCCAGTAAGTGTAAATTACCTTCGGCAATTTTTGTGGATTTTTCCGAGTTAAGAAAAATATACTTGCTGTTCAAACCTAGCCTCCTTTTTGAATTAATAAATAGAAAATAGTTAAAATAATGATTTTTGTCTTACGAGGAAAATAAATGTTTTTCCTCAATGTCAAAAGTTGTTCAACAAGTTGGTTTTGTTGGTTTGCAAGAAATGTTTTCTTTTCATACCACCATTTTGCACCTTGCATTATTTATTTATGTATCGCATTGCAATAGGCTCGACAGCCCCGGAGACAGAGCAAGAGCCGGAGACAAACGTCGAGGAGGAGATCCCGGAAGTGCTCAGGAGCGAGGAAACAAGGCCCGCAGCGGAAACTAACCTGCCTGAGTGCCCCTCTCACGAGGCCTCAGTCTTCTCCCAAGGCAAGCCCCGGAGCATTTTAAGCCTCCTATTATTTACAATTAATTCAATTGAGTACTTTTATATTATGATGCATTAGGTATAGGAGTTGATTGAATCCTACTTGCTGCATTACCATTAATTGATTATTGATTAAATATCTGCCTTGTTATCGTGTTATTTATTTATGATGTAGAATTGCTTAGTCCGCTTAATAAAAGTAGTAGTTAAGGATATCCCCGTAATACCCCTGGTGGGTATTTACTGGATCACGGTTGGCTATATTTGCTATCGTGGAAAAGAACCTGAGTAGTAATGAAATACGGTCAACTGGAAGGCAAGGCACAAGTTCGGAAACTTGGGGCAGTTCGTCCGTTGGATCGTGTAGGTTTGTATCGATGTTGGCCCTCGTTCATTTTTAACGCGCACTTTTACTTAGGGATACGTCGGTGTTGTAATCATCGACACCAAAGCCGGTTAGACGCTGTTCGGGCCGGTCTCAACCCGTGTCGCACCCTGTAGTATGGAAACACGATCTGCCGCAGAATGACCATCGTATAGTTCCATTTGGGTGGTCCGTGCTTGAACCGCGATGATTACCACCATGAACAAGCATCGAGCGGTTACCCAATGCATGGACCCAATGGGGAAAGTGTGGGTTGGTATTAAAGGTCTTTCACCAGCTGGTTTGGAATTTGATTGGAGTCGCCGTCTCCCCCGGTTAGTGGGAAACTATGGCGAGCTTCACCACGATAGAACTCCATATGATGTTTAAAGGTTCAACTAAAATGTGGATAAGTCAACTGGATATGGGTATATTATTGATTGATTAGACTCAAGTGTATGCAATAGTTCAGGTGCAAACCTAGAGTAAAAGGTAGGTCTAAAACTTGACTGCTCACTGATATCATTAAATATCCCTTCTTTTAATTTGAGCTTTTCAAAACTAAAGATCCCGCTCCACCAAAAAGCCTTGCATACCCTTGGTGTCTTTATTTTCAGTTGGACGGGTAAGTCTAGCTGAGTACATTCCCGTACTCAGGGTTTATCCCGTTTGTTGCAGATGGCCAAGTCTACTACGGCTATTATAAGCACTGCCTCTACCCCGCGGAGGGTGATGAGGAGTAGGCCCAGGGCAGGGTCATCTAGAAGCTTCTCCTTTGCTTTTGCTGGGCTAAGACTGTTGGTGGCACATTATCTGAAAAAGGAGGGGTGAGTTATCAAAAACATTGTTTATTCGGACCATATGTGTGGTGGTCGTGTTTTAAACTTATTTGAGCTTCCGCAAATTTCAAACTCAGTATTGTAATAACTCTTTTATGATTCCGCACTCTGATGTTTAAATTCGGTTTCGATTATCGACGGTGTATCCTTACGAATGTGGTACTTGAACAATGCGATCCTGTATGTTGTATGATGTTTGAAATCCTTCGAGATTTCCGGACTACCGGGGTTATATGGGTTCAAGTATGAGTCGATGTCAGACGAATTTGGCTAATACGGTACTTGAGCTCTTATAATCAGGACGGTTCCGCCACAGCTAGTATCGGAGCATGGTTCAAGTTATTGCATCCGAAGGGAGCTATTTCGAACTAAAATGGGTATTTCAAAACTATTTTCAAAACTATTTTAAATTTTTAAGTGTGCCCAGTCTTGTCCTTAAGCCCTATATTAGGATTCAGGTGGCTTAACTGCTAACAGGGTTCAGGGTTTTTGCTTCATGCAGGATCTTTATTTGCTGGTCCATTCTTGAGGGAAAAGAGAATGCGTCGATCGCGAAAACATGCATGAAATGATTTTTGTAAGATATGAGAGCTTGACCGTCCAACCATCGGTATAGGTGAGAGTTGTTATACCAAGTATGTGCGAGCTCCACGCAAACATATACGAGGGTATGAATTGTTTGGGTATGTTTTTCTGAATTGGTGCATGGTGTTTAGTGTTGGTTTCTATGTATTTTGTGCATATGGACCAATACTCCGTTATTTTACCATTGGGATTTGCTTAGGGCTGAAATGAATCTTCTGCAGGTACACTAACTACGTGATCGAGTAGAACGAGTAGATAACGCATGAGAGATCGTTCTTGCCACCAACTAGAATGTTAGAACTTACGAGTCATTGTTAGTGAGTGAGAACGTAAGTACGATCATGCATCATGTTTATATTCTTGCACTTGCATTACCTCCCCTTAATTAAAAGTTGTCTCTTTTCTTATAAAATTTGCCAACTTAACATACGTCTCATGAGAGTTCGAAACTCTTTTGTTTCTACAGATGGCCCGGACTAAGTTGACTGCTCGCAAAGCCACCGGAGGTAGAGGAGTTCCATGTCACCGCTTGGCCACGAAGTTGACCACGAACACGTTCTTGTCTTACTTCGGGTTGCCGACCATCCTTTGGAGGATTCTGCAGGCAGTGGGATATGAGGAAGGGCAGGAGCCCAGGTACTCTTGGCAGAAGGAGATCTATGGGCAGGACTCGTTGGTAATGGTGCAGATCAAGGTCAAAGCCTTGCCTGCCAATCCCCACTGGTCAGGATGGACAGAGATCACCAGAGGCAGTTGTGCCAAGGATGGAGCCAACAGGGCAGCTTATCTAGTGCTGAAGGACATCATCGCCCGTTTTCCCGCCGACCTTGCTAGTGCTATGGCAGGAGTGTTCCCTCGTGGATCACTTTTTCCATTGCGCTGGAGGCAGACCTTGGAGTCGGTTCTGACAGGAGGTGCGGAGGAGAGGTTCTCCTGCAAGACATCCGCGATGAGCGCCACCGGAGCTTTGATGGGTGTATGTGAGAGTTTGGAGCGCAGCCTGGAGAGCGTATCCTTTACCCTCACCGCCACCTACAAGAGCAAGAGGTAGCTACAAGAGGAGTTTGACGCCGAGGTAGCACGTCTACAGGAGAAGATCCATCAGGTCACTCTCGAGCGTGACGATGCACGTGCCACTGCAGGAGCGGAGACCATCGCCAGGACTGTCGCCGAGCAGATGTACTTGATGACAACTTTTCAGCGAGACGAGGCCCACACAGCGCTTGACCAGCTCAGAGAGGGTGCCCATCACCTGATACAGCAGGTGCACGACCAGCAGGCCTACATCGACCAGCTCCATGAGGCAATCCACCAGATGCATCACGCCGCACAGGAGGCCGATGCCCCAGCAGCTGACGAGGCCCCTGCAGATGAGGCCCAGGAGCCCCAGGACGGTGTAGTGCTTGGTCCAAAGCCTTCTTCAAACGACGAGGACCACGCCGACGAGCCGATGATGGACGCCAATGAGGAGGATGCCACATCCGCCGCCAGAGACGCTTGAGCGCTAGCTTTGTAGGAGTCGGTTTCTTTTGTATAGCTCGAGCATGCTCGCTGATGATGTAACCCGAACATGTGTTGGTTTTATGTTTAAGTTGTATGATGGCATGAACGGCTTTTGGACAAAGTCCAGACTTCGATCTGACACCTTTTATGGAAATCCGTCGTTTGCATTTCTTATTTGCAAGCAATTTGTTCTGTGATGTTGTATGGAAATGAGTATTTATACTTGGTCGTGTGCTAAATTTTCGAATTATGTATAGCACAGTATTTATTCATGATCAATGTGACATCACCTAATGATTGCTTATTAATGGGACATGCAGATGCCGACACACACTCGCAGCCAACGTGGACAGGGGTCAGGACAGGAGGAGAACCTGCCACCACCCCCACCGATGACGCCTGAAGCGTTTTTCAGGCAGTTTCTGGGTAGCCAGAGAAATATGGAGGAAATGCAGAGGCATATGGAGGCCACCCTCCGTAACATCGCCAATAACACCGCGCAGGAGCACCCATAGCGCCAAGGACCAGATCCCAACCAGTACAGCTCATATCGTGACTTCTTGGACACTCGTCCCCCTGTGTTCAAGGAAGTCACCAAACCGCTTGAAGCAGATGAATGGCTCAACTCCATCACTCAGAAGTTCCGCCTGCTCCGCTTGACTGAAGAACTCAAGGCAGAATATGCCGCACATATGTTGGAGGGACCCGCAGGATTATGGTGGTCCCAGTACCGTGCATCCCTGCCAGCTAATGCACCGGTCACTTGGGATCAGTTCTCTACTGCTATGCGCAACCACTACATCCCCAGTGGTTTGATGGAAATGAAGGTCACAGAGTTCATGAGGCTACCCTAGGAAACCATGTCCATGTCAGAGTATCTCCATAGCTTCAACAACCTGTCTCGCTATGCCCCAGATTTCGCCAACATGGAATCCAAGAAGATTGCCAGCTTCAAATGTGGCATGAGTGCCACCATGCTCTCCAAGATGGGAAACAGTCACCGCACCACCTTCAGTGACTTTGTTAGTGACTGCTTGAATCAAGAGGCCAATGATAGCAGGCTGGCGACAGAGACTCGTCGTCATGCAAACGAAGGAGGTTCGTCTCAACAGAGGACCCCTTTCAGAGCACGCACCCCGTATCGTCCGCCAGTTGCAGGAGCAAGGTTTCGTCCCCCGCAGTGGAAGATAACTACCAACCGCTCCCGCCCGAGTTTCCAGAAGCCCTACACTACTTCCCTGATGCAGAACAAAGCAAAGACAGGAGGTTCAGGATGTCCCAAGACCCCGTATGTGATTGGACCATGCTACAACTGCAGTCAGACCGGACACCTGTCACGTCAGTGCCCTCGGCCAAAGAAGAAGTACACCCAGCCTCAACCTCGCGTAGGTCATGTGCATTACACCACTATTGAGGAAGTGCCAGAAGGAGAGCCTATCACTGCTGGTACGTTTCTTGTTAATCAATACCCTGCAGTTGTGTTGTTTGATTCTGGAGCATCGCATTCTTTCATAAGTGAGAATTTTGCTATAAGGAGTAATCTCGGGTTAGTAGAGTTGGATCGGGGATTTCAGATAAGTTCAGCAGGAGCTGTTCTCTCCGCCCGTAGAATGGCTAAAGGAGTGGAAATGACTTTTGGGGATAAAGAGGCCATCGTAGATCCCATAGTCATCCCTGGTCTAGGTTTGGATATAATCTTGGGAATGGGTTGGATGAAACTCAGGAAGGTCAATCTTGACATCGTAGAGCGAGTAGTTTCCATGGTTAGTCCTCGAAATGGGTCTTCTTTCCGATTCAAGTTACCCCGAAACCCCCATGAGATAGGAGTGTTTTTCAATATTACGGCAAAGCAGATAGCTGAGATCCCGATAGTGTGTGAGTTTCCAAATGTCTTCCCCGATGAGTTGCCAGGACTACCACCGGATGGGGATGTGGAGTTTGCTATAGAGTTGATTCCTGGAACGGCACCTATTTCTCGGAGGCCGTATAGGATGCCGACTAATGAGTTGGCAGAGCTTAAAACTCAGTTGCAAGAGCTTTTGGATAAGGGTTTGATACGTCCTAGTTCCTCACCTTGGGGATGTCCCGCCATCTTTGTGAAAAAGAAGGACAAAACCTTAAGGATGTGTGTGGATTATAGGCCTCTGAACGCAGTAACTATAAAGAATAAATATCCCTTACCTCGAATTGACGTCTTGTTAGATCAGTTATCAAAGACAAACGTGTTCTCCAAGATTGACTTGAGGTCAGGTTACCATCAGATCAAGATCAGAAGAGAGGATATACCAAAGACAGCTTTCTCCACCAGATATGGACTCTATGAATATCTAGTTATGTCTTTTGGACTGACAAATGCACCGGCACATTTCATGTATCTAATGAATTATGTCTTTATGCCTGAATTGGATAAGTTTGTCGTGGTGTTCATTGATGACATCTTGGTATATTCTGAAAATGAGAAGGATCATGCTGAGCACTTACGAGTCGTCTTAACCCGACTTCGAGAGCACAAGTTGTATGCTAAGTTTAGCAAGTGTGAGTTCTGGTTAAAGAAAGTACCCTTTCTCGGACACGTCCTTTCAGAGGAAGGAATTTTTGTGGATCCCACGAAGGTACAGGAAGTTATGGATTGGCAAGCATCCACTAACGTACATGAGGTACGCAGCTTTCTAGGATTGGCCGGATACTACCGTCGGTTCATTCCGGATTTTTCAAGGATCGCAAAGCCTATGACTCGTCTAACTCACAAAAACAAGAAGTTTGAATGGACTCCAGAGTGTGAAGCAGCATTTCGCACTCTGTGAACCTTGTTGATTTCTGCGCCCGTTTTGGATCAACCGAATCTGGAGGAACCTTTTGATGTGTTTTGTGACGCATCCAAGATTGGACTTGGATGTGTGCTTATGCAGAATGGAAGAGTTATATTATATGCTTCACGCCAGTTGCCACTATTGATGGTGCTTAAAGCATCATTTCACCATCAACATTTCACCCAAAACCAAGGTAAAACAACATAAAAAGTAGAAGATTTGGTTTATAACTAACCTATTTCCACATGTGCATAGTTTCTTCTCTTAATGCAGGAAATAATGGAATTTGGGCCAAACAAGAGCACCAGGAGCAATGGCAAGACACTCTGGCCCATTTGGGCCTGAGTAAGGTGGCAGCCGCCACCTATTCCTGGCAGCCGCCAGGTCATTCGTGCCAAAAGTGGCCCAAGCCACATCATCGATCTGTGGGAGTCACCTCAAGCTCAAATCTTGGCCATTGCACATTAAGGCAGTTTGATCCAAGGGCTAAGAAGAGTATCACCTGGATAGTGGGCTTTGGACACGTGTCTAAACCCTAACCGACCCTCAAACCGACTTAGGAGAGCAAGTGAAGACCGTTGGATGAATGGCGGTTGCAATGGACGGCAGAGAGGTGGCGGGCGCTAGGGTTTGGTGGCGGGCGCCACCCCTAAACCCTAACCGACCTCCCCTTCACTCTATAAGTACCCCCTAGCTTCCTAGCACTATAAATAGGCCCCTTGAGCTCTCATTCGGAGAGCCTCACACCATTCCTCACCATTTGGTTAGATTAGCACACTTGCTATGCTAGAGAGATTAGAGAGAGTGTGAGTGCCTCACTAGAAGAGGAGCTGGAGAGGAGAAGAGTAGAAGTCTGGAGAGTTCCGGAGTTGTCGGAGACCTCTGCTTCTCTCTGCTCTGCGCTTCAACTTTGGTAACTTAGTATCTATTTTATCTTCAAGTATTTACTTTCACTACTTCTGTGCTCGTTTCATTGCTTGATATTAGTTTCAAGTGCTCTAGTTCAAGTACAGGGCTAGTAGTAGTAATATATAGATTAATTGTGGTACTTAGGCTATATATTGCCAGTGAATACGGCTAGGCCCCCGGATAGCTGTGGTAGCAAGCAGGTGGTGACAGCCCTGTGCGCCTTGAATTCCACCACGTAGTTGGTCTAGTTTAACAGTAGGGCTTGTTGTGCTAGCGTTCAACCTAAGTCAGTGGTAAAGGCTAGTACGCCCACAGTACACCAGTAAAGAACTTAAATCACTAGAAGTCTAATAGAACTAGGATCTACCCCAGTAGATAGTGCCCGTTCCCTTCATCTATCCTAGATATCCTTACCCCCCTAGTTTTCTCAAAATCACTTCGCGTTCCTCGTGGATTCGATACCCCGGAATACTCTGAGGTGAAAAGCTACAACTGACAGTCGTGCGCTTGCAGTTTCTTCTGCGTGCCACCCGAGGTGTCAACAAGCTTTTCTGGCGCCGTTGCCGGGGAACGGTAGCTGATTTTTGAGACTAGAGTTAGGATCATCTTTATCCTCTCCGCATGGAGAATCAATCTATCTTACAATTTGCAGCTCCTAAGAGTTCGCGATTAGAGCTTCATCATCACAACCTATATATGCCGATAGTTACGAATTGCGCCCTGACTTTATTAACAAAGTTTAGGAGAGCATGTTTACGGGATCAGAAAATCCCTACATACATCTACGTGAGTTTGAGCAAGTTTGTGCATGCTTGAACATTTTGGGCATTTCACCTGACACTGTCAAGTGGAAGCTGTTTCCGTTCACTTTGACGGGAGCAGCTAAAACATGGCATGCTCGAACCGTGGGGAGTGCCAAAGGAGACTGGGGAACTTTACGGACCAAGTTTATCTTGATGTATTTCCCTGTCCACCGAGTGGTACGACTACGAGTAGAAGTGTTAACCTTTAGACAAAATGATAAGGAGACATTAGGGGAGGCTTGGGACCGTTTTATTGGTTTAATCAATTCAGGACCCGATTTAGCCATACCCGATCCAGTGCTCCTTCAGCATTTTTATGTCGGTTTAGAGAAAGTGAGCGCTCTTCACCTTGATCATTCGTCAGGTGGAGCATTTCTTCATCTTTCTCCACGAGGTGG
>VDCT01000178.1:0-35800 GCA_009763385.1 Coix lacryma-jobi var. lacryma-jobi
GCAAATCCATTTGAACCAAGTTGTTCTAGATCGTGAGGCACTTCTTTCCACCGAAGGAATCGTTCTCTAACCTCACGGTCTAGGAGATCGATCGATTTTTCGTTTCGGGTCACTTTTCGTCCCTTCCCCCGAAATTCTTTGATTCACCGATTTGGAGTTAGGTTCGAGCCATGATCTCTTAGAGATAGCTCACTAACCTCCTTGTGACTTCACTCACCAAGTTTGATCCCTAGAGGATGCGTTTTGGGTGAGTTTGAGTCGGATCGGTGGAAGAACAGAGGGGCTGCGGGGTGACCGGACGCTGGTCGCGAAGTGATCGGACGCTGACCAGTGCGTCCGGTCATTGAGCGCTGCGTACAGGGTTTCTGGTTTGACCGGACTCTGTGTTTATCAATCGACCGGACGCGCCTAGGTTCCTGTTCAACGTGTTTGTTTGATCTGACCGGACGCTCTGATCACGACCGGACGCTCCGTACTAGTGAGTCCGGTCGCGAACAGTAAGGTTCTAGAGCCAGTTTTTGCCGACCGGACGCGTCCGGTCCCTGCTGACCGGACGCTGGTCAGAGTCCGGTCGTTGCTGTTTCGCGCCGTTTCGTTCGCGGTTCGCTCGTTCGTTGACGGATTCGATTTCCGTCTTTTGCGTTGGACTTCTAGGGTTGTCTAGTGTCCCGCTGTGCTTCAGGAAGCATCCACCCTACATCTAGGGTCGTGGACATTAGCAAGCTCTAGGGTTTGCTCCCGGGGTTGATTTTGGGACAGTGGCTCTAGTTTCCGAAAGGAAATTTTGAAGCTCCCATTCACCCCCCTCTGGTCGCTTTCGGTTAGCTTCTCGGTCCTTCAATTGGTATCGGAGCAGGTTAAGGATCTTCCACCTTAGCCGGTTCCAGATCCACCGAAGGCGACATGGATCGCGGCGTGGGCAAACCGCCGTTCTTTGATGGGACGAACTATGCGTATTGGAAGATACGCATGTCGGCCTATCTGCAGAGTTTGGGTGCTTCTATTTGGGATATTTGCAACTCTGCTGATTACGTGGTCTTGGCTGCTCGTGTTTCTCAGCAACAGATCGATGAGCACGATGCCAATAGCCGAGCCCGTAATGCTCTCTTTTCTTGTTTGAGCATGGGTGAGTTTGATCGTGTTTCTCACCTTGCTACGGCTCGGGAGATCTGGGACACCTCATGCGTTTCCATGAGGGCACCTCTCAAGTCAAAACCCGACTCTACGAGTCGTTCAAGCGTGAGTATGAGAACTTTCGACATCAGCCTGGCGAGAGCATAGAAAGTTTATTCGCTCGCTTTCAGGTGATTGTCAACAGGATGAGGGCTAACAAGGAGCAGTTGCCTTTTGACGATCATGAGCGTGCTTTGAAGCTTTTGCACTCTTGATCGGTCGGTGTGGGACTCTAAGGTTCAGGCGATCATCGAATCCCGAACTATGAGACCCTCACTTGCGACGAGCTCTTCAGTAAGCTCAAGTCCAGTGAGATTGATGCTATGGCGAGGGCTTCTTTTGAAAATCCTTCTCGCCCGTCCATGGCTTTGGTTTCCGGCTCTTCCTCTAACCCTCAGCTGGCTTTGCTCTTTCCTGTCTCTTTTCTGTTACAGAGGACCAGCTGGACGTTGGGAGACGACGAGTTGGCTTTGCTTGCCAACCGGTTCTCGCGGTTCCACAACAACCGCATGAACCGCCGTCGTGGAGGAGGACGCACGGGATGCTACGAGTGCGGAGACCCCGACCACTTCATCGCCAACTGCCCCAAGAAGAACAAGCATTCGGGGAAGGGCGATCAAGGGCGCAAGCGCGACTCCAAGTACAAGGGAGAAGCACGTTCCCCCAAGACACAAGAACGCGGTGCGGCTTCGACAGGATACAATCAAGAAGAAGTAGTCTTGGATGAAAGCAGCAAGCTGAGCAGCGTGCCTTCTTCGCTTACGCTCAGCGACGTCGACGGCTCGGATGACGGACTCCGGCTGGCTCCAGCGAGGAACGAGTCCGTGAAGAAGAAGTTAGAAGAACAAGTTCAACGGCTCCTTGGTCGTGCCTTCTTCGCCGGCGACGGAGGCTTTGTGTACCATGGCGCTCGGAGATGAGGTCGGAGGCGAGCTGGAACATACGCCTCGGAACGACGACGACGACGACACCTCCCAGGTATCTCTCACCTACGACGAGCTTTCCTCCGAGGTAGAGAGTTGAACCGCTGCCCTCCTTAGCCAAGATAAACTGCTTAGGCGTGCCGCTAGAGAGCGCAAGGAGTTCAGGCAGAAGTGGGAGGACACGGTGAAGGAGCTTGAGCTCGCTCGGTCCACCGTGGTTGTGTCGGAGGAGGCGGAGTGTGAGTCGTGCACACGCGCACATGACTGACCTTCTCACTTTGAGAGGTAAGTATGTTGCGTTGGTAGGAGAGCTAGATGAGCTGAAGGCTAGACCTTCTCTGTTGGGTGCATGCAAGACCTGTCCCGTCTTGCAATCTGAGTTGGCAGAGAAGAATGCCAAGATTGTGTCTCTTGAGGAGGCCAACTCAGGTAGCACTGGTGTGGCGAGGTGCGTTTTGTGCGAGGGCTTGGAGCTGGAGATTGCCAATGTGAAGCATGGCAAGATGCAAACCGAGGAAGAAAACACATACCTTCGGACCATCTTGTCATGGGTCTCCTGTAGTGAGCCGCAGCCTCGGGATGATGATCTCCCAATTCAAGCGAGCTGCTGGGGCTCCTGGTGTAGGTTTTGCTCAGGGTGTTGATCTTTCTGCTTTTGGGAAGATTAGAGAGTCGAGTGGTTTGAATCCATGTGAGAAGCCTAACTCCACCATACTCCAAGCTTGCCAAACTTCCACCCAAAGAGCCTGCCAAGCATACCACCTAAAGATGGTGTGGTTGAGGAACCCCCGAGAGCTCCTCCCAAGAACCAAATTGGGCACCCAAGCCAAACCACCTCAAGACAAGCTTGATGCTATGCCACCCATTAGAGAGGAGTGTTTGCCTCAGAAGGGCAAAGTGAACCGATGCCCACAGTCCTGCGTACCACAACACCCCCTGTGCGTGCGGTGAGGTACCAGTGTGACTTCTGTGGGAGAGATGGACTTTGATCGAGTTCTGTTTCCGGTGCAAGCGAGAGGTGCGCCGTGCTCGGGAGATGGAGAACCCGGACATGTACCATCCAGCTCATGGTGGACATGTGCCGAGGCTCAGGGGAGAGCTGCTAGGTCCGGACGTCAAGGTCCCCGGCCTAGGCAGGAGATGAGAGCCCCTAGGAGGGAGACTAGGCCTAGAGGTCCAGCACCTCAGTTTGTTAGGCCTAGGCAGGAGAGAGCTCCGAGGAGAGACGCTAGAGCAGTTGAGCCCCAGGCTCCTAGGCGTAGATCTCGTAGAGAGCGTGCCCGACGGGGTCCTGCTTTTGCAGGTAACGGACCCCGTGGCGGAGGCTTAGTTGAGCGCTTTTCCCCCACCGCAGTGTGAGTACCCGCGGTGAGCGTTCTTCCCTCAGCGGACCACGTTTTCCTCAGCGTGGTGATCGCTTCCCTCGTAGACGTGCTAGGAATGGTTTTTACACTAACCCTTCTTTTGAGCAGCCGGCCCAACACTGGTTTTCCCTTATTTCACTAACCCCAGTGTTGGACCGTATGCTCACCCTATGTCTTTTTATTGATGTAGGTAGACGGTTGGAGGACATTTGGTTGGTGGATTCCTGTTGTTCGATGCACATGACCGGAAACCCCAAGTGGTTCTCCAGCCATTAGTCCAGTCGCCGGAAAGGAGTACATAACCTTCGGCGACAAGAGCAAAGGTAAAGGTTTTATCCCGGAGGCTCCGTGCGGGTTAATGAGCACTTTGTGTTGCGCGATGTTGCTCTTGTTTCTAATCCTGCATTTTAACCTTCTTTCTGTTTCGCAACTTTTTGATGATGACTATGAGATTCGTTTTAAAACGAACCTTAGTCGCATCTTAGATCCTCAGGGCGATCTTGTATGTCTGATTTCGCCCTTGGGAAAGTCTTTCGCGCGAATTTCTCGGAGTCGTTTGGTTCTTCTCGCTGTCTTTTGGCTAGTCCTTCTTCCTCCGATCTTTGGAAGTGCATAGGAGGCTCGGTCATTTAAGCTTCGACTTGCTTGCAAGACTTAGCTCACTTGGCCTAATCGAGGATTGCCCAAGCTTTCAATGGAGAAGGATCTAGTTGCCATTCTTGCAGACATGGGAAGATGGTTGCCGCTCCCCACCATCCAGTAACTAAGGTCATGACCTCGCACCCCGGAGAGCTTTTACACATGGACCTTGTTGGTCCGGCTCGGGTGAGCTCGGTTGGTGGCAAGTGGTATGTTTTGGTTGTTGTTGACGACTTTTCGAGATATTCGTGGGTCTTCTTTTTGACTGAGAAGACTGAGACTTTCTCCTTCGCTCGCAATCTGATTTTGCGTCTTCAGAACGAGTTCCCTTTGAACTCGATGCGAGCTATTAGAAGTGATAATGGTTCCGAATTCAAAAATTCGGATTTTGAGAAGTTTTGTAACCGCCTTGGCTTGGAGCATCAGTTTCTTCCCCCTACACACCGCCCCAAAATGGTGTTGTAGAGAGGAAGAATCGGACCCTTGTTGAGATGGCCAGGACGATGCTTGATGAGCATAGGACTCCTAGGCGCTATTGGGCCGAAGCTATGAACACTGCATGCTATATTTCAAATCGCATTTTTCTAAGAGCTTTCTTGAAAAAGACTTCTTATGAGTTGCGTTTTGGAAAACTGCCCAAGGTGAGTTATTTTTCGAGTTTTTGTTGCCATTGTTTTATACTCAAAAGGGCAACTTGGACAAATTTGAGTCTCGTTCTTCTGACGGTGTATTTTGGGTTATGGCACTCACACTAGAGCATATCGTGTACTTAACCTTGATACTAACCGAGTCATGGAGACATCAGATGTCACCTTCGACGAGACTCTTGTTTCTCCTTCTTCTCGTTTTGAGCGTGCAGGTGATCATGAGGTTGGAGAGCCTCTTTTGATGACGAGGACGAGGGTGCTGAAGGTATGGATGATCCAGCACCCCCTCCACCTGCCGCGCCGCAAAGAGCGGCCTCGACGACAACTCACGGCCCCGACACCTCCCCTTCCTGGGGGCCGTGGGATCCTCCACCTCGTGCGGTACCTTTTGTACCCGGGGTGGAACCAGCTGCTGTTGAGGGGGAGGTCACTTCATCCCGGGAGGCGCCACGACATATCCAGCGCCAGCACCCCCCTCAGCAGATGATCGGCGACATCGGCGAGCGAGTCACTCGCTCCAGGTCACAGCACATCTCTCACTTCGCTCACTCTGCTTTTGTTGCTAATTTTGAGCCCCGAGATGTTGGACACGCTTTGACGGATCCGGATTGGGTCAATGCCATGCATGAGGAGTTAGAAAACTTTGAGCGAAATCGGGTTGGGTTCTAGTTCCACCGCCACCTGACTGTAAGCCTATTGGGACAAAATGGGTTTTCAAAAACAAGCAAGGAGAGGATGGCCACGTTGTTAGAAACAAGGCCCGGCTTGTAGCGAAAGGCTATAGTCAGAAGGAGGGGATAGATTATGAGGAGACGTTTGCTCCTGTAGCTCGTTTGGAGGCTATTAGGATACTCTTGGCTTTTGCTGCATCCAAAGGCTTCAAACTTTTCAAATGGATGTCAAGAGTGCCTTCTTAAACGGCTACATAGAGGAGGAGGTTTATGTTGAGCAACCCCCCGGTTTTGAAAATCCCAAGTTTCCAAACCATGTCTTTAAACTTCATAAAGCTTTATATGGTTTAAACAAGCCCCTAGAGCCTGGTATGATTGGTTGAAAACCTTTTTGCTTGCTAAGGGTTTTAAAATGGGATGTGTAGATAAAACGCTCTTTCTCCTCCGGCAAGGCAAAGACACACTCTTGGTCCAAATTTACGTGGATGATATCATTTTCGGTGGTTCTTCTCACGCTTTGGTTGCCAAGTTTGCAGATACTATGAGCAGGGAGTTCGAGATGAGCATGATGGGCGAGCTGACATTCTTTCTCGGGTTGCAAATTAAGCAATCCCGAGAGGGGACGTTTGTGCACCAGGGCAAGTACACGAAGGACTTGCTGAAGCGGTTCGATATGGGTGAGGCCAAGCCTCTTCCAACACCCATGTCGACGACGACTGCCCTGGATGCGGATGTGGACGGAGAAGCAGTGGACCAGAAGGAGTACCGCAGTATGATCGGGTCGCTTCTCTACCTGATGGCGACACGCCCGGACATTCAGTTCGCGGTGTGTCTGTGCGCGCGCTTTCAGGCGTCGCCGCGCATTTCTCACCGTCAGGCAGTGAAGCGCATCTTCAGGTACCTTCGTTTCACCCCTGAGTTTGGGATTTGGTATTCTGCTTCCTCCACCCTCTCGCTTTGCGGTTATTCCGATGCCGATTTTGCTGGTTGTCGCATTGAGCGCAAGTCCACTTCTGGGACTTGCCAATTTATTGGATCTTCTCTTGTATCGTGGTCTTCTCGCAAGCAGTCTAGTGTCGCCCAGTCTACCACGGAGGCTGAGTATGTTGCTGCGGCTAGCTGCTGTTCCCAGTTACTCTGGATGATGGCCACTTTGCGTGATTTTGGTTTGAGCTTTTCTCGCGTGCCTTTGCTTTGTGACAGCACGAGTGCTATTAGCGTTGCTAAGAACCCCGTGCTTCACTCGAAAACCAAACACATAGATGTGCGCTTTCAGTTCTTGCGAGACCACCAGGAGAAGGGTGATATCGACCTTCGCCATGTCGATACTCATCACCAACTGGCTGATATTTTCACCAAGCCTTTAGACGAATCAACCTTTAATCGGTTGAGGGGTGAGCTTGGTGTGTGTTTCCCCTTTTAGATGGGGGAAACTTTTTGGATCCTGTATAGACTAGCTCTTTTATTTTGAGTTTCTTTTCTTTGCATTTTAGCATACGCATTTACATTCTGAGCTTCATGTTTATAATCACTAGAATGTAACTATGCTCTATCTAGTATGCTCCGATGCTTATATGGATGCTTGTAGCTTATGCTCTTCCTGATCACTAGTACATGTTATGAGCTGAGCCATTTTTGAATGGTGAATTTGCTTAATGTATATAAAATCTGAAAATGTTCACCATTGAGATATGCAACTAGCATGTGTAGGGTGTGTTGAGTCCATTCCTGCTTTTCATATATGCTGGGTCGCTATGTCTCTAGTTCTGAGTCATTCACTTGCTTGGTCTGTTCATATCATGTATAAAATTTGAACCAAGTTTTAGTGAATTGAAAAGATCGAGATGGGATTGCTTGTCAACACCTCATGGTATCGAGACTGTTTCTCATTGCACGTTTGAGTTAAACTTGAGTCATGTAGTGTATGACCGAAACCGTAGCTTTAAGCTTCTGATTGCTTCGGCATAGGCTTCGCTCGGTTGAAAAGTTAGGCAAAGACAAGCTTTCAACCTCTCGCAATCACATGCTAAATAATTGAACTTGTGAATTCTTTACCGCTGCAACTCCGATATAAAACTGAAATCACAAGTATATGCTTCATTCCTATGCATGATGATTGAACTTTGCTAGGGGTAGTTCACCTTGTATACATGTTTAGGACTTGTCTGGATTCCTATCTATACATGTGTAGTGCTATTTTGATGGTGACTATCTTTTTGGCTAAAAAATGCTCACTTGCTCATATGCCTCATATTTCGTATGTGTGATCAGTTTGAGCCTTCGCTATGTGAGTGCTTAGTTGTGCCATTGGAGCTGTACCGATTAGAGCATCTTTGCACTCTTTTGCTCATATGCCTGAAGCTGCTAACTTGCATTTCTGACTTCATATGCATTTTGGAAGGGGGAGTTGTGTTGACTCACGGGAAGAGTTTGTGCTTGATAAGTGCATTTTCAACTAAGGGGGAGAGTTTTGTTGCAAATCATATGTCTCCTGGCGTTCAATTAAGGGGGAGCTTTTGCTAAGGGGGAGATTTTCAGATCTTTATGCTCTTCTCTTGTTGGACCTAAGGGGGAGTCCCTGGTTGCTTGCACTTGTCGAGGGAAGTTTGCTAGTTGTGTTGAGCCGTTGCCTCTGTCTTGAGGGACTAGCAAACATTTTACTCATTTGTCGTCAAGATGGATTTTGATTGGTTCGGAGACTTTTCGTTTGTCTTTCAATTGGTTCGGAGTGGTTTTCGTGCTAGTTGTGTTGAGCCTCTGTGCCTCTATCTTGAGGGACTAGCATTTTGCCATTTTTAGCTCTGATTTTCAATTGGTATTTTGCTAGCGGTGTTGAGCCTGTTCTACCTCTTCTTGAGGGCTAGCTTTGCTTTGCTTGGTTGCGTCGAGCCGTTGCCCATGTCATTGGGGACCAAGTTCTCGCTTCTTCCACTTGACCTTCTTCGGCTTTGCTATGCTTTTGGGTCATTTGGTTGAGTTCTCTTCCTCTCCTTCCTCCTACCTTCTTCTTTCATTATGATTTGTGTGTGTAGTTGACAATGCACTCATCAAGGGGGAGATTGCGGATACATGGGTGTATGCCGAGTCTCGGAGTGATGAGTGATTGTCAACGGGTTTGATCGCATGTTCTTTGGCTTGTGTTGTGCAGGTGTCGAGCACGGAGACAGTGATCGAGGGCAAGGTGAAGGTCAAGTTGAGACGTGCCGTACCGACGGACTGGGTGCGATGAAGGATGGGCGTGCCGTGCGGCGGACGTGCCATGCCGATGTATCGAGCAGTGAAGGGCGGACGTGAGGCTTGGACTGAGGGACCGGAGTGCCTGAGGATCAGCTGTGGCGGCTGGCAGCCTGGGACAGCGACGAGCGGAGACTTGCGGGGCACGGTGTTGCTCGGGTCGAGGACCTGGGGACACGTGTCGGTGGACGGGGTGCACGGGCGGTGCACCCCCTGTACAGCTCCGGTTTGTTGGTTGAGCCAGAGAAAAACCAACGGGTGGGACGGTTTCCGAGTTTGGGCCTCAAAACTCGGGTGCTCGGTTTCCAGGTTGAGCCACAAAACCTGGGCGCGGACGGTTTCCGAGTTTGGCCACAAAACTCGGGCGATGGGCCGGTTTCCGAGTTTGGGCCTCAAAACTCGGGCGCTGCGGGTTTCTGAGTTTGGGCCACAAAACTCAGGCTGGTGGGCTGGTTTCCCGGTTTGGGCCTCAAAACCGGGGGTTGCTGGAAAAGGCTGGTTTCCCGGTTTGGGCCACAAAACCGGGGGTGCAGAGCGAGGGCGGCACGTGGCGGCGATCCAGAGGTTGCGTCGAGGCAACGCTTCGGTTCGAGCGGGCGTGGCCGTCGGATCTACCTACCACCGCGGGTTGGACCAGAATAGCCTTAGGGTTTAGCTGGTTCGCTCTGTAATTAGAATAGAGAGGGGTAGAGTAGGAAATAGACTTAGTCTAGGTTAGTATAAGTAGTCCAGGGGAGACACCCTCCTCCCCATCTCAGTTAGTGCTTTCATTTGCTAGGGTTTCCTGCTCTCCCATCCCCTGCTTTAGCTAGTTGAGATCCGCAGAGAGACTCCACTCTGTGTACTGCTGATTTGAGGAAGTGAGGCCGTATCCTCACCTTGGAGCACAGATCGATGGCTTGATTTGCGTCTTTGTTTCGAGTTCGTGGCTGTGATTTCCGTTTTGCTTGTGTTCTTCGCGGGCTCCTTTTGCTCCACGTTTTTCCCGTCATTTGATCTCTTTGCTCGGTTCATCTTTTGCAAATCCATTTGAACCAAGTTGTTCTAGATCGTGAGGCACTTCTTTCCACCGAAGGAATCGTTCTCTAACCTCACGGTCTAGGAGATCGATCGATTTTTTGTTTCGGGTCACTTTTCGTCCCTTCCCCCGAAATTCTTTGATTCACCGATTTGGAGTTAGGATCGAGCCATGATCTCTTAGAGATAGCTCACTAACCTCCTTGTGACTTCACTCACCAAGTTTGATCCCTAGAGGATGCGTTTTGGGTGAGTTTGAGTCGGATCGGTGGAAGAACAGAGGGGCTGCGGGGTGACCGGACGCTGGTCGCGAAGTGATCGGACGCTGACCAGTGCGTCCGGTCATTGAGCGCTGCGTACAGGGTTTCTGGTTTGACCGGACTCTGTGTTTATCAATCGACCGGAAGCGCCTAGGTTCCTGTTCAACGTGTTTGTTTGATCTGACCGGACGCTCTGATCACGACCGGACGCTCCGTACTAGTGAGTCCGGTCGCGAACAGTAAGGTTCTAGAGCCAGTTTTTGCCGACCGGACGCGTCCGGTCCCTGCTGACCGGACGCTGGTCAGAGTCCGGTCGTTGCTGTTTCGCGCCGTTTCGTTCGCGGTTCGCTCGTTCGTTGACGGATTCGATTTCCGTCTTTTGCGTTGGACTTCTAGGGTTGTCTAGTGTCCCGCTGTGCTTCAAGGAAGCATCCACCCTACATCTAGGGTCGTGGACATTAGCAAGCTCTAGGGTTTGCTCCCGGGGTTGATTTTGGGACAGTGGCTCTAGTTTCCGAAAGGAAATTTTGAAGCTCCCATTCACCCCCCCTCTGGTCGCTTTCGGTTAGCTTCTCGGTCCTTCAATATGCAAGCCATAAGTTTTCCTAGTTGATTCAACTTTATACCTTGCTACCATGAGATATATGCATATGGGTAGATCTGCTAGTGCTTAACTCCAATCTATATGAACAAACAAGATGACTAATAATATATGCAACACATACTGATAACTTGTTTCTATGGTAATGTGAACATCTGACCCCTTAAATGATCTTCTACGGGCAAAAGCTGGGACATACGGTACAACCATGAGGGCTACATGGCTCTGGTTTTAGTTGGTTCGAGGACCTCTCCTCGCTTGATGGTGGTTACCCCAAAGGGCACAAAAGGGGCATGACGAGACTGATATAGGACATCCTCTGGTCTCATGTGTATAGCCGGGATGGAATGTGCCATCGGAAAGGGGTTCCTATAGCTGCTTGCCAATTGTAAACCTAGCGGCCACTATCTTGTCAGGGGAACTTCGAAAGACTTGATAGTGTACCCTGCCGCACATCCTTGGTAGAGTTGATATGGGCTTTGCAACCCGTGGCACATGGGGATCACGGCTCACGGGTAAAGTTGTACAAACTCTGCAGAGTATTAAAACTGATATATCAGCCGTGCTCACGGTCATGAGCGGCTCGGAAAACTTGCAGACTAATAACTTTAACAATATATATTTTATGTTCATATTACTGTCAACTTGTTAATCTTTGATGTGGTTGCTCATAATATTATTCATGTGGTATAATTGGGTTTGCAAGCACAACTTGATGACTGCTTAAAGCTAAAATCTTGATCAACTAAAATTGCTAACTGCAGTAAAACTGTGTCAAGCCTTTTGAGCTGCATAACCCCATGTTGTATTTGCTGAGTACGACATGTGCTCACCCTTGCTATTTCCCCACACCCCAGTCTCCATCAGAGTCGTGCAGCGGAAGCGTGGTGAAGACACAGATGACTTTTTAGAAAACTGAAGGAAGTGCTAGGCATATGTTACCCCCATTCAGCCGTCCCTGTGAAGAATGGAGTCTGATGAGAAGATTAGTTTTCGTTCCGCGTAACTTTGATGTAAGTGTTAGTTATAACTATGTTTTCGATATCTAGAACACTGTTTTTGATATCTTTTTCCTCTGTGTTGTATGTGTGGACTTCCTGGGCACACATATGGCGTACCTGGTTTTGTTCTTTAAAACCGGGTGCTACAGATTGGTATGAAAGCTTTGTTGACTGTTGGACGTATGCCAAGTTAGCACTGGTCGCTTCTGAAGCTTGTTTTGCTATAAAACTATTTTCTATAACCTTGTCGTTGAATTTACTATTTCTTAATCTTTATCCAATTTTCTCCTCTCCTTGATAGCTACCTTTGATCTATTGGTTTCTGATCTCCTTGAATTTATATTTTATTTGCTTTACTAAATTTTTGAAATCATCTTGATCAAAATCACGATGGCTCTTCATCATCTATAATTCCATACATTAGGATTGATGAGGACATCGCCACGCTGGACACACCGACGCCATGGTCTTCCCCATATTGCAATCCGTCTCTAACTCAGCTACCCCGTCACCCTCGGAATTCAGGAGCAGTCCCAGGTAAAATCAACGCACCGGATGCATACGGACTCCGTTTTCGACGAACTAGATATGCTTGGAAAGATAATTTGGTAAGCTAACCAATGGCTTTGGAATCATGTCAAAATACGTCAGGAGTCAATAGGAATAGTCGAAACAAGTCAGCGTCCAGAATCTGCCAGGGTGCTGCGACACCGTCTTTTGGTCCGATGGGCCGTGTATCGTCTTAGAGCCCATTAGGGGGCGCGTCCAGCAGGGGCGACGACCTAAACCCTATAATTAGCCGTTGCCGTTGTCGTTAGGTCTTGGGTTTTGTTTAGAGTTTAGTTTTCCATCGAGGAACTGAATCGTTCATTGTAACTGTGGTGTCGAATCCTTTTATAGTGATCCAGGGCCCCGTTCTTGATCTCCTCCAGTGTGTCGATTAGTCCTTTGGAACCGAGTTCTTGAACCCTCTATTGATATTCGCATAATTCATATTTGCAATTTCAGATTGCGTGTTTTTACCTTCTTGCTTGTGTTCTTCGATTCGCTTGCAGGATTAGCCTTCTTGGCGAGGTCAATGAAGTTGTGCTTGGTTGATAACCAATAGAGCAGTGGTGTAACGGTTAAAGGGTTTGAATCGTGTCTGATTTGAAGCTAGATCGCCAACGTTGAGTTCTCCACCAATCGAACTTATCGCTACTGTTGGTAGTTCTTAGCTTCACTAAAGATAAAGCTAGGCAACTATCCCCGGTAATGACCCAGGAATGCTTGTTGGCACTAGCCAACGTCGTTACTAGGAGCAGACTATGGAATCTGGTCTAGGCAACGGTGTCAGAAGTGCTTGAAGCAAGTCCGGTCACTATACCTAAAGGAGTGAAGCTAAAACAGCTATCTACTAATGCCAAGCGGGGTTGTCAATCCCGACACTAGTAGGAGCTAGCTAGAGAGATTGCAATCTACGAGGAGGAGATTCTGCAAGCGCACAAAACTATCGTAGTAGCACTTCGCCTGGGAGTAGCAGGTGTCGATTTATTTTATCCCAAGGGAAGGCTAGGGTGGTGTAAGAGTCGAGTCAAGGAGGGGATGAGAGTCGAAGAAAAGAGAAAAGGGAAAAGGAGAGAAGGGAAAAGAGGGGATGGAAGGCTAGAAAGAATATGTGGGTGGATAGGTAAGGATGAAATGGATGGTAAGATAAGGTGGATAACTAGATAGATAGATAGAATGTGATAACTAAGGATAACTACCTAATTACTAACTACTAACTACTAACTACTCCTAGATAACCACAGAGCAAGATAACTACGAAGCAAGACAGGCAAATGTCAATTAAGCAACCAAGTTAAGTAAAGTTTTATTCCTATCTTATCAAGTATCGAGGCGTACTAGCCTTTACCACTGACTTAGGTTGAACGCTAGCACAACGAGCCTTACTGTTAAACTGGGCCAACTACGTGGTGGAATTCAAGGCGCACAGGGCTGTCACCACCTGCTTGCTACCACAGCTATCCGGGGGTCCAGCCGTATCTGAAGGTAAGTCTATAACTAAGCACCACGCTTAACTATATTCTAACTATCTCTACCCTAGCTTTGAATAGAGACACCCTTGCGGACGTCAGAGCAAATACTTGACTTAATAAGATAAACACTAAACTAACTAAGCAACCTATTGGCAAAGATCAAACACTAGGCTCACTAGAGATTAACTACTATGGCTAAGTGAATTGAACTGTAGGATGGCTAGGTCACACTCAAGGTACTTGATAAAGTAATACTGAAAGTAATGCTTAAAGTAATACTGTGATAAAGATAAATGTACCTGAGATACAAGAGAGCAAACCATACCAGAGACGCCGGGAAATCAACCGACCTCCGATGCCAGTCGCTCGCACCCGCTTCTCTCTTAGCAAGCTCTACGCTACTTTTACCACTGACTTAGGCTGAGCTGTGCTAAACTAAGAGCCGCGCTGTAGCGAGGGCACTAGAGCTATACTCTCTCTACTAGCTAACCTACTTGCCTAAGCTCTCTGAGCTTCTAACTTGACCCTCACTTGCTTCTCTTGCTTGTGTGTTGCTTGGTTGTGGTACTTCTCTGGGATATGAATGAAGTGATGCCTCAGGGGGGTATTTATAGCTTTGAGGAGTGAGGGGGGGTACTTATAGGGGGTAGCCAGCCGACCTAGGGCTAACCCTAGTGGCGGGCGCCAGCCCTAGGTGGCGGCCGCCACCCCCATCACCGTTGGATGCACCGCCTTTGCTTCAACGGCATCCAAGAGCTCCAGGGAGGCGGTTGGTAGGTCGGTTGCATGTCCAAGTAACCGCCATTCGGCCTTGATCCACGCCACTCACTCCTGAGCCGTCCGATGCCACTGACCTAGTGACCAAGGGCCAAGATTTGGCCTTGGGATGGTCACACGGATCGGTGACGTGGCAGGGAGTGGACTTGGGCCAACCCAAGTGGCGGGCGCCACCTTAGGGTGGCGGGCGCCACCCCCCTGAGGCCCAATTGGGCCCTGCTGAGTGGGCTTGGCCTCTGGTGGTTCAAATGTCCAAATTTGGTTCAAATCCTGCATTCAAATAAAATTCTATGGACATGTGGAATTCGGTTAGTTTGAAACCTATTTGACTACATTTCATGCCTTTTTGGTGAATGTTAGGGTAAAATGTTGATGGTAAAACAGGTGTTTAAGGACCATCAACAGCTACCTCTCGGAAGATCGGGCTGTCCCTCATCAATTGGTATCAGATATTTCAGGTTTCCCACGAGGTATAATCTCGTTTGCCCTTAGATTCATATTTGTTCATTACCTAGAGTCCACAAAAAGCCTAAAAAATATTTTAATTTTCCGTTGTCCTATAGCCCTTTGTGCCTTTGCAATTTCGTTTCAGTTTCGCTTTATTGAGTTTGTGTCCGTGGTCGAGTCTTGTTGCTGGTTTAGGTTGTGTTCGTCGTCGTAGTTCAACGTGCTCGTTATTGTTTCTTTGTTTCCGCCGCTATCCCATCCACCATTCCTAAACAACAAGTCGAAGCCACCACATTACTCGACTTGCCCGCTAGCCGCCTTGTGTAAATTCTCGCCGCCACGCAAACCCTAGATAGGTTGCCAACCGCTCTAATTTTTGCCTGCATCGCAGCCCTCCTTATATCATCTGGCATCTACCTACTGCTGTTAGTCACAAGGACGCTTGCTCTTGTGATCGGTGTTGGAGTTTACGGTCGCTTTGCCCTAACTGCCGCTGCCGAGTTGCCCTAACTCCTGTTTTCATGTTGTGCCTTTCGGAAAACATAACTAGAGATACCTTCACTAAAACAGGCATAACATTTCGCTCGTTTGTCAGAAAAATCTGAAATTTTTTGTGGAGATACTTGACACCGTTTGGAGCCAACCCAAACTCGACATCGCCCTGTTTGGTCCCCTTAAAATTGCCAAAAAAATTTGGGAAAATAAAGAAAAAAAATTGTCAAGGTTTCTGCACGCTTTTCAGAGAACGTGCAAATTTTCTGTAGACCACATCTGACCTCAGTTGAAGGTGCCAGTTTTTGTGGTTACATCTTTTGTAATCCTTGCTCAGGTAAAAATAAAAAAAATAGTGAAAAAATAAAAAAGTTTGATTCCAACTAGTACCTTTTTGGAAAATCAAGGGAAAATTCAGGAAAAAGGAAAAATCAGTGCTCTTTGCTTGTGTGAGTTCTTTCCATCGTTCTTTGTTTTATCTTGTTGCGCTACGTCTACACACGTCTTAGCCAGCAATTGTGACTTGTGCTTTGGATACTTATTGAACTTTGCTAATCTGTATTCGTTAATTACTAATCCTTGTTGTCATATTGTGCCTACCTATAGCTCCACATATACTTCTGTCAGCACAGGTTCATCTTGCAACTGTTACCCACGCTCAACAACAGATTGCTTCATCACTTTGGTTTGATCTTGGTTGGCGTTGGTAAGAATACATGCAAGACGGTGGTAAGCCGCTTGTGATTTTGCATTTTACTTTCACCACCACCACCATTTGGTTCCTTTTATTTAATAGGGATAATACTTTGCTGTTGTCTTTTTCTATCTTCTAACAATGGCAGGAATTCCAACGGACTTCAATGAGTGCGTGTCCAAAGTCGTGCTTACAACATTCATGAATGAACAACGCAACCTCATGACCGAGCTGACGCGCAACGTGAACAATCTGGTCAACCGCATTGAACAGCTTGAGCAACGCCCTCAACCTTATCGTGATGACGAAGATGCGGATGCTTTTGGTGATGACGATGCGGATGCTGATGCTGGTTCCCGTCGCCGCCTCAACTTCAATCGTCGCGGTATGGGAGGTAATAATCACAATAATGGTCCTTTTGCTAAAATTAAATTTAGCCTACCTCCTTTTGCTGGTAATATGGATCCAGAGACATATTTAGATTGAGAACATGCTATTCAACAAAAATTTGATTCTCATAAGGTTCCTGCTGAGCATAGAGTTAGACTTGCTACTAGTGAGTTTACTAATTTTGCTTTATTCTGGTGGAGTGATCTTTGCAATGGTAATAATGCTGCTGCTGTGCCTCAAACTTGGAATGCTTTAAAGCAACGCATGAAATCTCGTTTTGTTCCTCCTTATTACCAACGTGATTTACGTTTGAAACTGCAAACTTTAAAACAAGGTGATAAAGGAGTAGAGGCATATTATCAAGAATTGCTTATTTGTTTAGCACGTTGTGATATACATGAAGATGATGATGATGCTAGTGCTAGATTCTTTGGTGGTTTAAATCGTGATATCCAGGATATTCTTGATTACAAAGATTAGAATAGGTTCAGCCAATTACATCTGTTGGGAGCACACTTGCCCAACCTCCGCACTTGTGCAGGGGAAGGAGCGAAGGTGACCAAGCGTCGGATGCGGTAGCGAAGGTGAAACGGAAGTGGAAAGTGCTCGAATTCCCAAAAAGTCGTCGTTTACACTGTTCATCCCCTTGATATTTATAGGGAATGCCAAGGGGTACGGGCCAAATTACAAAAGGGCACAGCAAAGATTCCTCGCCTCCGCGCAGGGAGGAAGGGCAGAAGCGTAAACACACAGCTGGAGCGGAAGCCCTAATCGGTCACACCCCGGCGCGCCGCCACCTGGCCCCCTGTTCACCTTCGGGGAGAGGTGCGGCGGTCTTGACCTTCGGCCGCGCTCACCTCCGGCTGCATTTGCCTCCCGGGAGAGGCAAGTGAACACGCTTGCTGCTTGCCTGGACCCTCGCTCCAAGCGAAGGTGGTGTCGACGGTCAGCGAAGGTTTCCTGCAGTGCGCCCATCGCCTCAGACCTGCACGGGAACACAGCAAGAGAGCGAGGGTTGATCCCGCATTCGGGGGTCAGGGTAGTGGCCTCCGATGGTAGAGAGACCCCGCAAGCACGCCAGGCGTTACGCGAGGGCTGATTTTGAGCACCAGTTCGGGCGGCGCTTCTGTCGAGGGTCCTTTCCCCCAACAGTAGCCCCTCGTTGTCTTGGATCTAAAAGATTGTGTTTAGGCCCAAGCAGCGCCTTTAAAAACGGGACCCTCGGCAGCGACGCCCGCGGTTGCTTTGGGCCGGGCCGTTGTGGTGTTGTTTTATACTATTGAAGCCTGCTTCGTTTTTTGTGCCGCGTTCTTTGGTTGTCGTGCCGACTTTGTCGGGTGACGGCTTCGTCTCCCGGCCTATAAATAGAAAGAGTGAGCGTGGAGTTTTGATTGTGCTCTTTGTTGCTATAGCCATCCTGTTGTTGCAATTTGCTTGTAGCGAAGGTTTGTTTGAGCTTGTCTGCGAGGGTTGAGACAGGCGTTGGTTGTTCGGTAGTGTTAGCAGTTGAAGAGATGGCAAGGTTGAAGCAAACTGCTCGTGCTGTTTCCCCCACAGCCGCGGATGAGGGGATTACCTTCGAGTTTGGTTTGAGCCGGGTTTGTGCAAGTGAGATTGCATCTTACGTGCGGTGGGGCTGGATTGAGGAAGGCAAGGCGAGGGCTAGCAGTGGGGAGACCGTGCCGAAGCCGGATGCAGACGAGGTTGTGGTGTTCGAAGAGTTCTTTTCGGCTGGCCTTCGCTTCCCAGCTGACCCCTTCGTGACTTCGGTCCTGCGTAGGTTCAACCTGCGGTTTCATCAGCTTACGCCTTCGTGCTTCACAAAGATGTCGGTCTACGTCTGGGCCTGCAGGTCTCAGGGGGTTGTCCCTCATGTCGAGGGTTTTGTTCGCACTCATCGCGTTCACATGCAGCCTCGCAAGATTATGGACAGCGAGGGCAGGACCAGCATTGGACAATTTGCGGTGTACACTTTTTGCCATCGCGCCGGCGCGGAGCTGCCGGTGCAAGCGCAGAAAAACAAGTGGAGCAGCGGGTGGCAGGAGTCCTGGTTTTATTACAAACTCAGTGACGGCTCCGAGCTTTGCGGCGAGCTTCCGGTGCTTGGAGATGTGGGCGCCGAAGCTAAGATGAGCATCGAGGCCCATGCTGCTGTTGATTGCCTGAGGGTCGTTGCGCGCTCTCAGTGCGCGCGTGATTTGGTGGAGGAATATTGCTGTGCCAAGATTTGGCCTCTTGGCCGAAGGCAGACTTGGTTCGTTGTGGAGAACGACCCAAGGTATGAAGGTAGGGGCTTGAAGAAGCCTAGTTTGGATCTGGAGAAGGTCTGGGAAAGAACTCTTAAGAAATTTCCGAGGCGCGAGGATGGGAACGAAGCTGTTTTCAAACGAGTTCAGCAGTGGACGGACGAGCTCGTGGGGAAGCTTTCCCCATTGGAAGTGAAGGCTATCCATAGCTTGATGGGCGGCGAAGGTCGCGTGAACAGAATGTTTGACATTCTTGGCGTTCGCTACGCCGACTGGCCGGCTCCTTCGAGCGACGACGCGCCGAAGAAGAGGAAGCGTAAGGCTTTGGGAGGAACGGAGATCGTCTCTCGGCCGAAGAGAGGGCGTGGTCGAGGCCGCGGGGGAGCTGGTGGCCGAGCGAAGGTGCTTGCGACAAAGGTCACTGCGGGCTCGGTTGCTGCGGGCACTTCTTTGGCCGCGGGCCGGAGCGGCCGAGGTGGCAGTTCAGTCGGGGGACGCATGCCTCGCGTTGGAGGGATCGTTGCTTTGGTCCAGACTTCGGGCGACGAGGATGAATCTGATGATGATGCGGAGGAAAAAGCAGAGGGGGAGACGGGCGAGGGCTCGTCTGATGAAGGTAGCGAGGGCTCTTCTGAAGGGCATGACACGGATGAGGAGGTGTCGATTGGAGGCGGAGCCTCGCCGGTTGTTGGTGCGATGGTTACCCAGGGCGCAGATGAGCTTACACGAGATATTGAGCCAGGTAGCCCTCGACGAGGTGCGGTTCCCAGGTTCGCGGGCTCACACCTTTGGGTGGAGGGGTCAGAGTTTGATGGGGAACTTGACTCTGCGCGGTCCCGGGGAAAAAAACCGTTTGGCGAGGCTAGCCGGTCGAGCCTTCCGGAATATGCCAGGAAGCTTGGGATTTCTGATCCGGCCACTGCGCTGTTCACCAGTCCGGACCTTCGGGATTGCCACTTGCAGTGTAGCCCGGAGGAAAGGCGTTTTTTGGGCCGGATCTTCGGCCGCATTTGTGTGCCGGAGGCGGAGGTTCTTCTTGCAGATCAAGCGGTTGGCGATACCTTCGATGATGTTGACGTCAAGTTGGCGGAGCTGATGCTTTTGAACCGCTAAGCGAGGCGGAAGGTTGGCTCCGACATGGAGTTTATGAGGAACCATATGACTGAACTTGAGAAGGAGAACGGCAAACTGGCGCGGAGCCTAGCGGGCAAGGAAAATGAAATGAGAATTGCTTCGGAGAAGGCTGCGAAGGCTCGAGAGGAGGCGGTTGAGCTGGCAAGGCGTAATGCTGATCTGATTGCCGCGGGAAAGGAGAAGGACAAAGCTTTAGCCGAGGCCGAGGGTCGGCTGGTTGATTTGAAGAACTCTTGGCGGGCGAGCATGGAGAACGTCAAACGTAAACTTGATTGTTGTCTGACCGAGGCTGGGGGTTCAGCCGGAGAGCCGTTGCCTGCGGTTGATGCAGAGGCCTTCGAGGGCTGGCTGGGCAACGAGCTTGATGTGTTTAGCTCGCTAGTCTCCAATGCAGCCGATTTTGGTGGCTACGCCGGGGCCTTGGCAATGGCGAGCACGCTTCGACTGGCGGATTGTGATCATCTTCGCAAGGTCAAAAGGCCGAGCCATGTCTTTCCGACGGTTGAAGAGGTTCGCCAGATGAAGGTTGGTGACGCAGATGTCCGGAACTGTGCGATGCGTTTGCTTCGCAAGTTTTGGATCTCCGGAGGTGGCCGGGCTCTCGCCTTCGAAGAAGCTGCCGAGGCTACGCGCCAGGTTCGCTCCTTTGTTTAAGTTTTTTGGTCTGTGTTGGTTTCGTTTTAGAGGGGTTGTTTGTTGATTTTGGCGAGGTTTGTCCTTTATTTTGCTTGTAGGCTCGACGAGATGCAATGCCCTCACCGCCTGCGGAAGATGCAGCGAGGGGTGACCCTGAAGCCGCCCCTGAGCCAGGCTGTGCGGGGGTTACGCTCGCCGAGATCGAGGCGTTGACCGGGAGCGGGCCGATCGCGGAAGGAGATGCTGCGAAAGAACCCACGGCGGAGGAGGCGTCGGCTGGGACCTCGACTGCCACCGCTGGCGAGGGTGTGGACATCAATCGGGGGGAAGCTGGGCAGGTGTGATGCCTGGGTTTGTTGGGGCGAGGGAGGCCTTTTTGTAGATACTATGGTTGTTTGTAAAGACTTGGCGAGGCTGAGACATCTCGTATTTTTGTGCAACATGCAGGTTCCTGACGGAACCGTGCTAGACGTGTTCGACGTGACCCCGCTGATGTTGAACTATCAAGATGTTTTTATAACTGGTGAATCATGGGCTCGCGCTAGATTTAAATATCCTTCGCTTTCCTTTGAACGTTTTTGGTGGTCGAAGGTGCGGAGATATGATTTAAAGAATAGTAGGTCGAGTCGATTTTGGCGCGAGACAGACTATACAGACCGCCAAGCCGATCGTTATTTGTTTGGGTCTTCGTCGACTTCGCAAGCTGTCGGTGATGATGATATTGACGAGAACACGGCTTTGGAATATTTGTTCGGTCGAAGGGAGCTTGAAATTGGTTCGGATGGGGCGCTTGTGATCCCGAAGGAGGAACCTTCGGAAGCTGTGACGAGGCATAGGTACATGTATAGGGCGAGGGTTTTGCCCGGGGAGCTGCCAATTGTCCCTGCAGCTCCTTTGTTGTGGGGACCCCTGGTTCCAGTGGAGGAGGGGGCTGAGGTGGAGGCCGAAGGTTTGGATGATTTGGAGTTAATTGAGGGGAGCGGTGGCCCCTTGTAAAGATTTTTTATTTTGGGATATGTTTGTTGTTGTAACATTGTTTTGTAACGGTATGAGAAAAGCGTATGGGTTTTAGCGAGGCTCGCGCACTTGCTTGTGTACGCTTGTTTTGAAAAACAGCGACGCCCCCTTTTTCTTTTAGCGAGGCTCGCGCACTTGCTCGTGTACGCTTGTTTTGAAAAAACAGCGACGTCCCCTTTTCCTTTTAGCGAGGCTCGCGCACTTGCTCGTGTACGCTTGTTTTGAAAAAACAGCGACGCCCCCTTTTTCTTTTAGCGAGGCTCGCGCACTTGCTCGTGTACGCTTGTTTTGAAAAAACAGCGACGCCCCCTTTTTCTTTTAGCGAGGCTCGCGCACTTGCTCGTGTACGCTTGTTTTGAAAAAACAGCGACGTCCCCTTTTCCTTTTAGCGAGGCTCGCGCACTTGCTCGTGTACGCTTGTTTTGAAAAAACAGCGACGCCCCCTTTTTCTTTTAGCGAGGCTCGCGCACTTGCTCGTGTACGCTTGTTTTGAAAAAACAGCGACGCCCCCTTTTTCTTTTAGCGAGGCTCGCGCACTTGCTCGTGTACGCTTGTTTTGAAAAAACAGCGACGCCCCCTTTTTCTTTTAGCGAGGCTCGCGCACTTGCTCGTGTACGCTTGTTTTGAAAAAACAGCGACGCCCCCTTTTTCTTTTAGCGAGGCTCGCGCACTTGCTCGTGTACGCTTGTTTTGAAAAAACAGCGACGTCCCCTTTTCCTTTTAGCGAGGCTCGCGCACTTGCTCGTGTACGCTTGTTTTGAAAAAACAGCGACGCCCCCTTTTTCTTTTAGCGAGGCTCGCGCACTTCTTTTTGATCGCGTTGATGCGCCGAGGCCTGGCTTGGAGGGCTCGGGCGGGACGGAGAAAGTGGGGCCCGCGCCGAGGCCTGGCTTGGAGGGCTCGGGCGAGACGGAGAAAGTGGGGCCCGCGCCGAGGCCTGGCTTGGAGGGCTCGGGCGAGACGGAGAAAGTGGGGCCCGCGCCGAGGCCTGGCTTGGAGGGCTCGGGCGAGACGGAGAAAGTGGCGGGGTGCTCGACTTTCCTCCCCTTATCATAGGCGGAGGTGAGTTTGCTTTTGCGAGCCCCTGTCGTTTGTGCCAGGGTGCTCGACTTTCCTCCCCTTATCTTAGGCGGAGGTGAGTTTGCTTTTGCGAGCCCCTGTCGTTTGTGCCAGGGTGCTCGACTTTCCTCCCCTTATCTTAGGCGGAGGTGAGTTTGCTTTTGCGAGCCCCTGTCGATTGTGCCAGGGTGCTCGACTTTCCTCCCCTTAACTTAGGCGGAGGTGGGATTGCTTTTGCGAGCCCCTGTCGTTTGTGCCAGGGTGCTCGACTTTCCTCCCCTTATCTTAGGCGGAGGTGGGATTGCTTTTGCGAGCCCCTGTCGTTTGTGCCAGGGTGCTCGACTTTCCTCCCCTTATCTTAGGCGGAGGTGAGTTTGCTTTTGCGAGCCCCTGTCGTTGTGCCAGGGTGCTCGACTTTCCTCCCCTTAACTTAGGCGGAGGTGGGATTGCTTTTGCGAGCCCCTGTCGTTTGTGCCAGGGTGCTCGACTTTCCTCCCCTTATCTTAGGCGGAGGTGGGATTGCTTTTGCGAGCCCCTGTCGTTTGTGCCAGGGTGCTCGACTTTCCTCCCCTTATCTTAGGCGGAGGTGAAGTTTGCTTTGAAAAGGAAAGGAATGTTTTTCGAAGCAATCTTAGCGGGCTTCCATCGAATGTAGCGCTCTTGAAAGAGATCCGCTTTTTCGATGTTTGGGCGTAGAGGGTTAGAGATTTTACTTTTTTGGGGGTTGTAGCCTGTATTAATGCTTTGGATGCTGCCTCGTTAAAAAACCTTACGCCCCTTCGTAAGGAAAAAGAGTGCAGCTCCTGTTTTTGTTGAATACATGAGTAGATAACGTGAAAAGTATCAAAAATTACATAATGCGAGGGCTCGCTAAGGCTCCGCTATGGGTAGAATTTGCGAAGGTCGTCGATGTTCCAGGTGTGTGGTAGTATGTTACCTTCGCTGTCGGAGAGGTGGAAAGAGCCTGGGCGATTGCATTCTGCGATCAGGAACGGGCCTGTCCACTTAGGCTGGAACTTTCCCGCCATGCTTGCGTTTTGTTTACGGATGAGGACGAGGTCACCCTTCTGCAGGTTCTTGATTCTGACCTTTTTATCTCTCCACTTCTTGGTCTCTTCCTGATATTTGCGAAGGTTGTGAACTGCGCTGCATCTTGTTTCTTCTAGCAAGTCCTTGTCGGTTAGTATGGCTGGCTCATCACTTGCGAGGGTTGTTCTTGGTGAGATGAATTTTAGCTCCTCTGGTAACACGGCTTCTTCGCCAAACAAAAGTTTGAAGGGTGTGAACTTGGTTGCTCTGCATTCGGAGGTATTGTGAGACCAGGTGACTGCAGTTAGCTCGTCTGCCCATTTGCCTTTGGGTCTGCCTTGCAATTTTTTGGATATGGATTGGAAGATTGTTGCGTTGGCTCTTTCGACTAGGCCGTTGGACTGCGGGTGTCGGACTGAGGCGAAGCATAGAATTGTTCCGATTTGTGCGCAGAACTCTTTGAAAACCTCGCTGTCAAACTGGGTGCCATTGTCGACGGTTAGATGTTGGGGGACTCCGAAGCGACAAACTATCTGCTGCCAGAAAAACCTTTTTACTGCGAGGGATGTTATGGAGGACAGCGGTCTTGTTTCGGTCCATTTGGTGAAATATTCCACGGCTACCACCGCGTAGCGAAGGTTCCCCGGGGCCGTCGGTAATGGGCCCACGAGATCCATTGCCCACCTTTGTAGGGGCCAGGTTGGGCGTATGAGGGTTGTGGGGGCCCCTGGGGTGTTTTGGTTTTTTGCTGTCAGTTGACAACCTTCGCACTTCTTGACGATGGTTTCAGCGTCTCTCAGCGCAGTTGGCCAGTAGAAACCTTGCCGGAAAGCCTTTCCTACTAATGCTCTTGGGCCATTGTGTGAACCGCATATACCTTCGTGGATGAGTTTGAGAATGTCGGTACCTTCGGATTGTGACACGCACTTGAGCCAAGGTGAGGTTACCGAAGCTTTGAGCAAGGTGTTATCCATAATCTTGTACCCTCGCACTCTTTGCTTTAGTCTGTTCTCTTCCTCTTTGGAGCTGGGTTCATGGAGTCCTTTGATGTAGGCCATGATAGGTGCTCTCCAATCCTCGCACTGAATTGTGTTGATCAGCTTGATGCTGATCTCGGAAGCTTCGAAGGCTGACCGAGTGGAAACCTCGTAGAACACGTCCGGAGGGAGCTGTAGCTGCTGCGCGGCTGCTTTGGCTAAGCAATCTGCTTCGCTGTTTTCAGTCCTCGATATTGCTTTTACGGTTATGCCGAGGAAAAAGGATTCTAACCTTCGTACATATTGAAAATACTTTTGAAGCTCTGGATCTTTTGCTTTGAAGTTCTTTTCAATGTGCCCCGCAATGACTTGAGAGTCTGTGTTGATGAGTGCCCTTCGGACTGATAATGAACGCAACCTTGAAAGTGCCAGAATCACAGCCTCATATTCAGCGGAGTTGTTTGTGCACTTGAAGTCCAGCCTTCGTGCGTATCTCAGCTTCGACCCGGAGGGCGAGATTAGAATGGCCGAGGCACCGGCTCCAGTTGCACCCCAGGCCCCGTCGACGTAAACGATCCAAAACTGGTCCTGCTGCAGCTCACCGGGGCGAGGGTCGGGTGTCCATTCTGCTATGAAATCAGCCAGCACTTGTGATTTGATCGCTGTTCTGCCAACGAAGGTTACAGCATAACTGTTAAGCTCGACTGCCCATTTTGCTATTCTTCCAACGGCTTCGTTATTTTTGAAAATGCTCTCGAGAGGGTACGTCGAAGGTACATGTATCTCGTGAGCCTGGAAATAGTGCTTAAGCTTTCTTGATGCCATGACGACGGCGTATGCTATTTTCTCAAGCTCCGAATAATTTCTCTTTGGGCCTTCGAGGGTTTCTGAAACATAGTAAATTGGGGCTTGTCTGGTTTTGTTGTTTTCGTGGAGCTCCTTGATGAGGACTGCGCTTGCAGCGTGTGGCGAAGCTGCGACGTAGAGTAACAACAAGTCTCCCCTGCTTGGGCTGGTTAAGGCAGTCAAGCTGGTCAGATATTTTTTCAGCTCCTCGAAGGCCTTTTGCTGCTGGGGGCCCCAGTGGAAAGGAGCATTGCTTCTGAGTGTTTCGAAAAATGGTAACCCTCGCTCTGCGGATCTTGAGATGAATCTGCTAAGTGCTGCCAAACGACCAGTCAGGCGCTGAGCTGCTTTCTTGGTCGTCGGAGGTTCCATGTTCATGATGGCATCAATCTTCTCAGGGTTGGCCTCGATTCCTCTGGCTGAGACGATGCAACCTAGCAACTTGCCTTCGCTTACCCCGAAAACACATTTTTCTGGGTTTAGTTTCAGTCCGGCGTACCGGAGGTTGCTGAATACCCTCGATAGGTCTGGAATGTGGTTCTCTTTTAGTTCGCTTTGAACGACTAGGTCGTCGACATAGGCGGAGACTGCATGCTCATCCTTGAAAACTTCGGAGGTCATGCGAGCGAAGGTTGAGCCTGCATTTTTCAAACCTTCTGCCATTCTTCGGAAGCAAAAAGTGCCCGAGGGTGTGATAAAGCTTGTTTTTTCTTCGTCTTCTTCGTTCATCCAGATTTGGTGATAGCCTGAGAAGCAATCGAGGAGGGATAGCATTTGGCAGCCTGCCGCTCTGTCGACCAGGGTGCTTATGTTTGGGAGGGGGAAGTCATCCTTCGGACAGGCTTTGTTCAAGCAAGTGAAGTCGACGCACATTCGCCATTTTTTATTCTTCTTTTGGACTAGGACCACATTTGAGAGCCAAGTTGGGTATTTGACTGGGCGAATGACGCCTGCGTCCAGAAGCCTTTTTACCTCAGCCTTCGCTGCCTCCTTTCTTTCTTCTGACATCTTGCGAAGCTTTTGTTTGATTGGGCGATAACCTGTCTTGATGTTCAGGCTATGCTCGATCATTGATCTGTTGACTCCTTTTAGGTCTTCGGCGGACCAAGCGAAGGTGTCGGAATTTTCTCTGAGGAAGGTGACGAGGTTGCCTTCTGATCGAGGGTCTCGATTGGCTGAGATGATCACCTTTCTTTCTCCATTACCCTCGAAGAGTTGGACTTGTTTGGTTTCGTCCTTTGGCGCCGCCTTCACTCTGTCATTGCAGGCCTCGCCTTCGACGCTGATACCGGGGGTTTGAGGTTTTGACAAATTATGTACATTGCGTTGCCCCGGAGCGACGTTCCCTTCAGCTGTCCTTGCAATGTCCTGATCCCCGAATACCGCGACGACACCCTTCGGCGCGGGAAGTTTCATGCATAGGTAGGCGGGATGGATGACCGCATTGAACGCGTTTGTGACCCCTCGGCCAAAAATGGCATTGTATGGGTAGAACATGTCGACGACATCAAATGTTATGTGTTCCGTCCTGCAGTTGATTTGGTCGCCGAAGGTTACGGGCAGAGAAATTTTCCCGACGGCTCTTACTTGTTGACCACCGAAACCGTATAGGGGGTTGTCGGCTGGTTGCAGAAGATTTCTGTCAAGCTTCATGCTGTCGAAGGTTGAAGCGAACAAGATGTCAGCGGAGCTTCCTGTATCGACCAGTATTTTGGTGACGGTCCACCCAGCGAGGTTGGTTTCGATCACCATGGCATCTGTGTGAGGGTAATCTCTTAGCTTCATGTCACTGGAATCGAAGGTTATGGGGATGTGAGACCAGCGACCGAATTTATGTGGTCCTTCGACGGCCACGTGGTGAACGCGTCTGGCATGTTCCTTCCTCTGCCGTTTGTTGCCATGGTCTTCGTTTGAGCCTCCGGTGATAGCTAGAATGACACCGAAGGTCGATGTTGGATTGTTGATGGTTGTTTGGTTCGAGCCTTCGGCTTTCACAGGTTGTGGTGCTGGTAACGCGGGGATCGGCGGTGGTGGTGGCAGGGCGCTGGTGGCTTGGTGGGTTGTTGGAATTTGGTCTTGCGGGGTAGCTGGGTATGTGACTGTGTAAGGTGGATTTTGGCGTTGTGGGGTGGTGGTTGGCTGATAATGGGTTTGGTTGTAGAGTGGGTGGTGGGTGTAGGGGGGTTGTTGCGAAGGTAGGCCGTAGTTTATGGGGGTATAGTGGTATGTTGGGTTTGGTGGGTGGAAGCTTGGTTTCCTTGTGTGGTTTATGGTTCGGGGGTCTGACATGGCAGGTTTCCTGGATTCCTGGAATTCTTTTCCTTTGGCGAAGCATTCGCATTGCTTTGTTGTGTGCCCCTTTCCCATTCCGCAGAAGTGACAATACATTTTGGCAGGATCTCGCTGCTGGTAGCGCTGGTTCGGCGGAGGTGGCAAAGCCTGCGGGGCTTGGCTGCTCGGGTGATGAGCGTCCCGTGTTTGATGTTCATAGCTTGTTGCTTTGTTGATCGCACCAACGTTGCTTTGCTCTTGGCGAGGGTTGCTTTCTCTCGGTTGAGGCCTCGGCTGTGGCCTCTGCTGAGACCTCCGAGCGTCGGACTTTGCCCTGAAATCCATATCAGCTCTACAGTATCTTTCCATTGTTTCATGCAACTCCTCGATCGAGTTTGCCGGTTTTCTGGCAAATTTTGAGGAGCATGGTCCTGGGCGCAGACCACTGACTGCAGCGAGGATGACAGCCTCGTCAGATATCCCGGGGGTCCTCGTTCTGATTTGAATGAACCTTCGCCAGTAATCTTGGAGCGGCTCGCGTTCCTCTTGCTTGCAGTTGAATAGCTCGATGGGGTTTAACGGGGCTGGAGTGATGCCCTTGAAGTTTGTACACAGCTTGTCTCTGAGGCAGGCCCAGGAATCCACAGTTCCGGGGCGAAGGTTGCTGTACCAAGTTTGTGCGATGTCTCGCAGAATGATGACAAAGGATTTGGCCATTGTTGATTCGTCACCGCCTGCTGCGGCAACCGCTGCTTCATAGCTCATGATGAACTGGCGAGGGTCGGAAAGTCCATCATAGCGAGGTAGGTTTTGCGGATTATAGCAAGGTGGCCAGGGCTGGGTTTGGAGTGTTTGGGAGAGTGGTGACTTTGGATCGTATGGCATTTGGTGTTGTTGATGCCTTCGCTGAATGCGAAGGTTTTGCTCTCTCTCATCTGGGTAGAGTTGGCGGAGGTTTGGGTGTCTCACAAGATATGGCTCTGGGTGTACTGGTGGTGGTGGGGGTGGTGGGTGGTGACGAAGGTTGTCTTGATTTGGCTCCTCATTCCCCTCTCGCAACGGGGGTATCTCCTCATTGTTCCAGCCCTCGGCTTCGGCTTCTGCCGCGGCGAGGGACTCCTCCATGCGGCGAAGCTGCTCCCTGGCCTCGTCTGCCCTCTGTCTGATTGAGCGTAGTCGGTTGTGCCTCTCAAGCTGTTCCAGGCGCCTCTTCTTCTCTTGCAGCTCAGCTTCGAGCCTTTCAAGGGCCTCGAGGCCCACCTCTTCTTCTTCCCCTTCTCCTTCTCCCGAAGTGTGTGGGTGCGGCTGTGTCGCCACTCGGGCCTGGGGGCCCAGGGATTGGGGTTCCGGGGTGACATTTTCTCCTCCCGAGGGTTGTGCAATTTCCTCAGCAGGCGGGACCACCGCTGCCGCCTCTCTAGCAACGCGCTGGTCCCTCGCCGAAGGTGCTCTCCTGTTTCCCGCCATTTCAGACTGCGATCCCCACGGTCGGCGCCAAACTGTTGGGAGCACACTTGCCCAACCTCCGCACTTGTGCAGGGGAAGGAGCGAAGGTGACCAAGCGTCGGATGCGGTAGCGAAGGTGAAACGGAAGTGGAAAGTGCTCGAATTCCCAAAAAGTCGTCGTTTACACTGTTCATCCCCTTGATATTTATAGGGAATGCCAAGGGGTACGGGCCAAATTACAAAAGGGCACAGCAAAGATTCCTCGCCTCCGCGCAGGGAGGAAGGGCAGAAGCGTAAACACACAGCTGGAGCGGAAGCCCTAATCGGTCACACCCCGGCGCGCCGCCACCTGGCCCCCTGTTCACCTTCGGGGAGAGGTGCGGCGGTCTTGACCTTCGGCCGCGCTCACCTCCGGCTGCATTTGCCTCCCGGGAGAGGCAAGTGAACACGCTTGCTGCTTGCCTGGACCCTCGCTCCAAGCGAAGGTGGTGTCGACGGTCAGCGAAGGTTTCCTGCAGTGCGCCCATCGCCTCAGACCTGCACGGGAACACAGCAAGAGAGCGAGGGTTGATCCCGCATTCGGGGGTCAGGGTAGTGGCCTCCGATGGTAGAGAGACCCCGCAAGCACGCCAGGCGTTACGCGAGGGCTGATTTTGAGCACCAGTTCGGGCGGCGCTTCTGTCGAGGGTCCTTTCCCCCAACAACATCTTGCTCTTAAAGCTAAATGAGAAGTACATGGACGCAAACAACACCAAGCTTTCAGGTCGAACAATGGGAGGAATTTTCTGCAGCGTTTCGAGCTGGAGATGCCCAAGCTTCCTGTCATGCCCCAACCATCTACACCTTCAACTTCTTCTGGGGTAAGTAAATTGTCTAATGTGCAGATTCCACAGTTCAAGAAAGGTGCCACTCCGGGTGCTTCTACTAGCTCTTCCTCGTCCAGCTCTAAAATCACTTGCCACCGATGCAAAGGCATGGGACATGTCATGAAGGATTGCCCTAGTCGTCGTGCTTTCATTGCTACCGAGGATGGATATGTAAGTTCTAGTGATATTGAAGATGATTTAGCTCTTGCTGCTAACATTGCTGCAGATTCCACTGAGGACGATCAAGACAGGGAGACCATCACCATTGACTCTGTGGCTGCTGCTGCGGACTATCCTAGTCTTCTTGTGCAGTGAGTGCTGAGTACACGTGTGGGACATGAAGAAGAAGAGATGAAGATCCAACGCCACAATTTGTTCCACATGTATCTCATTGTGCAGGGTTGTCGTGTTCTCACCATCATTGATAGCGGGAGTTGCAACAACTTGGTGAGTTCAGATTTGGTTGAGAAGCTTGGCTTGACCACACGACAACATTCATATCCGTATAAACTTCAATGGTTCAATAATAATGGTATGACTAAGGTAACTAAATCAGCACGCATTAGCTTTTTCACAGGCTCTTATCATGATACTGCTGATTTTGATGTTGTCCCTATGCAAGCTTGTTCCATTTTGTTAGGTCGCCCATGAGAATTTGATAATGATGCTTTACACCATCGTAGAACTAATACATACACTATCATACATAAGGACAAGAAAATTACTTTGCTGCCTTTATCTCCTACGGATATTATTAAACATGCTAAAGAGATTAAAAATAAAAATAAACCTCCAACAGACATTGCTAACAATAATGAGATTAAGTTAAAAGGAGGTGCTTTTCTTGCTACAACTTCTTCTGCTGCTGCGTTATGTGATAATAATGATGCTCCTTGTTATACTATGCTTTGTCGACATGTTAGTGTTGCTGCACATGATCCTATACCTTGTGTTTCGCATTGTGCGGTCATTAACCTATTGCAGGAGCTTGAAGATGACATGGAGTCGCGGACGACTCCAATTCTAGAAGGAGGGGATGATGAGGACATCGCCAAGATGGAGTCGAGAACGACTCCAATTTAAGAAGGGGAGGATGATGAGGACATCGCCACGCTGGACACACCGACGCCATGGTCTTCCCCATGTTGCAATCCGTCTCCAACTCAGCTACCCCGTCACCCTCGGAATTCAGGAGCAGTCCCGGGTAAAACCAACGCACCGGATGCATACAAACTCCATTTTCGACGAACTAGATATGCTTGGAAAGATAATTTGGTAAGCTAACCAATGGCTTTGGAATCACATCAAAATACATCCGGAGTCAACGGGAATCATCGAAACAAGTCAGCGTTCAGAATCTGCCAGGGTGCTGCGACACCGTCTTTTGGTCCGATGGGCCGTGTATCGTCTTAGAGCCCATTAGGGGGCGCGTCCAACACGGGTGACGACCTAAACCCTATAATTAGCCGCCGCCGTTGTCGTTAGGTCTTGGGTTTTCTTTAGAGTTTAGTTTTCTATCGAGGAACTGAATCGTTCATTGTAACTGTGGTGTCGAATCCTTTTATAGTGATCCAGGGCCCCCGTTCTTGATCTCCTCCACTGTGTCGATTAGTCCTTTGGAACCGAGTTCTTGAACCCTCTATTGATATTCGAATAATTCATATTTGCAATTTCAGATTGCGTGTTTTTACCTTCTTGCTTGTGTTCTTCGATTCGCTTACAGGATTAGCCTTCTTGGCGAGGTCAATCATGTTGTGCTTGGTTGATAACCAACGGAGCAGTGGTGTAACGGTTGCAGGGTTCGAATCGTGTCTGATTTGAAGCCGGATCGCCAACGTCGAGTTCTCCACCAATCGAACTTATCGCTACCTCTCGGAAGATCGGGCCGTCCCTCATCAAGGATGCCCACCAATTGAACTGAAGCACGAGTAGTGTCGTTGTTGTGCCGCGTGTTTGTCTTGCTTGGTTTGTTGCTTGTGTGCCGTCTCTATCCTTGTTTTTCAAGAAGGCCCTGAAGATCATGTTTGTTGTGCCGCGTGTTTGTCTTGCTTGGTTTGTTGCTTGTGTGCCGTCTCTATCCTTGTTTTTCAAGAAGGCCCTGAAGATCATGTTTTGAAGATGACCAAAGCTCTTGTTAAGTGGGGTAGTGCCAACTGTCACCAACAGCAAGCCCTGAGTTTTGAGGCAAGAAGAACTGAAGATCAACCTTTATCTATCTAGCCTTCTTTTGGCCATTCTTGATCCATGTCTTATCTCATCAATCTCAAATCAAGGAATACATAAAGACTGAAAGATCCGCTTTATCTTCCTCCCTAGTCTCTTCGAATCTCGGGACGAGATTCATGTTAAGTGGGGTAGTTTGTCACACCCCAAAATTTCTAATTTTAGAGTGTGAGTAGAAAACACTAAATAAAATAATTAATTTTAATATTTGAATAAAATTGATCAAGTTTAGCCAGAGCTAGCGCCACTTAGTTGTAGTAAATCAAGGATTTTTAAATTTTTCTAAACTAATTTGATGGGTTATGCTTGATGTGATGGTTTGTCATTGTTTGACTTTGTGTTGTGAGTCGGTAAAGTTTCAAAACATGTTGGTAGGTTGTCTATCTATATCCGGTCTGTTTCTGTCTTTTTCCCAAAATCAAATTTATCATTTCCATCTCTATCTTTTTGTTGGACTTTTTCAAAATTCTTTTTCTTATGTCTCAAATCACTTCTTTAAGTCCATCATCCATCGTCATATCGCTATAAACTTCTCGGTTATTTTTCTGGCCTTTTCCGGAACAGTTTCTGATTTTTTGCAAGCATAATCTAATTTTTAGATGCTCCAAAATATCATTTAATGGGCTCCAAATACATTATTTGGGTTCATTATATTTCAATGTGTCTCTGAGAATTTTTCTATAATTTTCAGAGCCATCGGAGTATTTTTCGTGGCTTAAACAATAATTCAGGACTTTTCTGGAATTATATTAATTCCGAAATTAATAAAATATCTCGTTTTTCGATCTTATCCAAACCCTATATACATGCCGGTGTTCATCCCGTCGCGAGGATTCCAAAAATATGGTCCGTTTCGCGAGCCGACATTCCTATCAATCTAGATCTGAAGCCGAAGTTTGGCAACCGTAGACCTCTGGCGAACTTCCGGCGAGCTTTTCCTACCAAACTGTCGTGTCCTGGCGATTCCGAGACCACCACAAGGTAGCTCTCGTCAATGTCTATGCCCTTGTGTCTTCCTTTTTGCAAATCCATCACCGTTTCATTGATTTCTAACTTCTCTTCTCTTTTCTAGCGACCATGGATCCAATGGTAATATCATCTCGGTGCGCGGCCTCTGGTTTGGGCCCTGCCGTTCGCTGTGGCCCCTCCCGGCGCCGCCACCAGCAGGCCCTCTCGGAGCAGCCGCGTGGGGGCTCCCTTCTGCCGCCGCCGGTGGCCGATCGGTCTTACCCGATCAGGCAGGGAGGCTCGTGGCCGCTGCCGCCCGGCCATGTCCACGGGCCCACAGCCTGGCCTCCACGCAGGTAGCACCGCCGCAGCGCTGGTTCGGCCAAGCCCCAGCTAGGCTCTCCCTACGCGAGTACATCAGCAGCATGGCCACGGTCTACACGATCCTTTCCGAGGAAAAAGATAAAGTAATTACAAAACTACCACCGCTCTTTAATCCTTTATCGTTTATTCATCTAATCTCCGTTTTAGTCCGTTTCAGTTACGTTAGTTTCGTGTCGATGCGCTCTATGCTGCAGTGTTAACACATTTCATATCACATGTTTATAAATCTAATCCTATTAATTTGGTTAATAATTATTTAATGCATTTCTAATTAAAAGCAACTTAGGGTTTAATCTCTGGTCTTTTATAATTAAATCATAACTTGATTAATGACAACTTTGATGTATCTTTATTAATTACAATTTTACTAGTTTAAACACGAAACATATATCATGATTCGATTAGTTGCTCCCACATGTTTATTTTCTTTTACTAAGCTAATATTTAAATTCATTAAATTCTATGACAATATTTATAAATAAAATATGATTAGTCTAACCCGACTTTATAGTTGCTCCCATAGGTTTTCCTAGTTGATTCAACTTTATACCTTGCTACCATGGGATATATGCATATGGGTAGATCTGCTAGTGGTTAACTCCAATCTATATGAACAAACAAGATGACTAATAATATGTGCAACACATACTGATAACTTGTTTCCATGATAATGTGAACATCTGACCCCTTAAATGATCTTCTGCGGGCAAAAGCTGGGACATAGAGTACAACCGTGAGGGCTACATGGCTCTGATTTTAGTTGGTTCGAGGACCTTTCTTCGCTTGATGGTGGTTGCCTCAAAGGGCACAAAAGGGGCTTGACGAGACGGATATAGGACAGCCTCTGGTGTCATGTGTATAGCCGGGAAGGAATGTGCCATCGGAAAGGGGGTTCCTATAGCTGCTTGCCGATTGGAAACCTAGTGACCACATGTCGGTGTTTTGACCCCGGGGGTATGACACCAACTAGTAATATGATCGCGTGCTCTCTTCCTGGATGGTGATGCAAGATGACACAAGGGTTTATCCTGGTTCGGGCAAAGAAGGCCCTACGTCCAGCGGGGGAGGAGGTTCTTATATTACTTGCACCTAAGTGCTTGTACAGGGGCAATACAAGCTCAACGAGCGTGGACCAGAGTCTGGACTCGTGTGTGTGTCGTGTGGACTCGTGTGCGTAGAGGGCCCTGGTGTCCTCTTTTATAGAGCAAGAGGAGGCCAGGGTTACACAGGGGTGACTTGTACAACGCCCAATACGACGAAGGGTTGGAATTCTGTCTTGTCGAAGTCACTGGAGCCGGCGTGGGGGTTGCTGTTGAGGCGTCCTTGAAGCGTGGCTTCCATCCCGGGCACGGACGTGGAGGCGTGGCGACGTGGAGGCCGTGCAGCGCCCATTCCGGCACGTACAAGACGTGGCAGGGTCCCTCTGGGTCTTTGGGGTACCTGTCCTCCAATAGCACGAAAGCAGTTAGGGCTCGAGGGGCGCAGGGCCGGCCTCGAGGTGGCACCTACGGGGGGCTCGAGCCCCCGCAGGTATGGGCAAGTCCCGGAAAACCCGGCCGTACAGCTGGAATCCAGGTCTCGAGGTGTGGCTCGAGTGTGCTACAGTGCAGGGTATGGCCTAACAGTGCTGTACCTATGCCTTTTTGCCCATGCTTGTGGTGAAAACGAGGTTTGACTCAGGCCCCGGTTCACTGTGGCATACCTCGTGTACCAGAGGATGTGACCGGAGTAGGTGGTCGCATTAAATGCGCAGTATGGGGTTGGTATCCAATGTCTGGCGCTGCTCGAGGGGGGTATGATGTGTCTCGAGGGATAGGTTACCGTGTTAGAGAGGCTCGAGGTCCCCGCGTGGGGTCTCGAGGAACCGTGTACGGCTATAGTGGGCTCGAGGCCTATGTGCCGGGGCTCAAGAGGTAGGCTACCATGAGGCGGTTGGTAAGGCTCTGCCGGGCCCGGGCTTCCTGGTGGTGGGCCAGCGCTGTAGGCCTCGAGGGGTTGGTTTTTTAGGAGGTTAGACGAGTTAGGTCTCTTATTAATTTGTGCTCTAGGTTTAACTTATTTGTTTTGCGTTGATTGGGGGTACCCCTTTTGTGGTCCCCCGACACTAGCCCCCGAGCCCTTGTTCGATTGCTAGCACTCGAGCAGGGGCTCCCTACCGGGATCTCGAGGGTTAGCTAACTGGTTCTCGAGGGTTTGGTTGTTTTGATTCCGTGGGTGTCGCGCGAGCGACACCCGCGGGTGTAGCCCCCGAGGCCACGGGGGAGTGGTTAGGACTCCCTCGTGGGCTTTTTCACGAGTGTGAGTGTTAGTTACATTTTTTAGGTTCGGGAGTGTCGAGCCCCCGAGTTCTTCGACCCTCTTTCGTCGAGG
>VDCT01000179.1:0-18156 GCA_009763385.1 Coix lacryma-jobi var. lacryma-jobi
GCTCGCCCATCATACTCATCTCGAATTCCCTGCTCATGTATCTGCAAACTGGCAACAGCGCATGAGAAGAGCCACCAAAGATGTGTCATCCACGTAAATCGGACTATCAAGTGTATTGCCCTGCTTGGGAGAAACAAAGTCCTATCACGCCCGTCCCTTTAAAACCCTTTGAGAGAGAAAGGTTTTCAAACGATCGTACCATCCTCTCGGGCTTGTTCAAACCATACAAAGCTTTGACAGTTTTAAAACATGGTTTGGAAACTTGGGATCCTCGAAACCTGGGGGTTGCTTAACATAAACCTCTCCTCTATAAACCATTCAGAAAGGCACTCTAACATCCATCTGATAAAGCTTTAAACCCTTCGAAGCAGCAAAGGCCTAGAAGGATTCTAATGGCTTCTAAACGGCCTCAGGGGCAAAGGTTTCCTCATGTCTATCCCCTCTTTTTGGCAAAAAACCCTGGGCTACTAGCCAGCCTTGTTCCTCACAACCTCCCTCCTCACCCTCTTTGTTTCTTAAAACCCATTTGGTCCCTATGGGGTGGCATTCTGGTGGAGGTGGAACTAGGCAAACACGATTTCGCTCAAAGTTTTCTAGCTCTTCATGCATGGCATTGACCAGTTAGCATCAGAAGTGCGTGTCCAACATCTTTGGGGCTCAAAAGAAGCAACGAATGATAATGAGCAAAGTGAGAGATTTCATACGCTCGCGAACGCGGTGACTCGTGGTCGATGACCGCTACATCTGCTGTGGGGGGTGGACCTAATCGGGAACGCTTCGGGGTGCTTGTCTCGCCGAAGTCGCCTCCCCTCGCCAGATGCTGTCTCTTACCAGGTGCTGCCGTGTGCATGCTGGGGAGGTGGCTCAGAGGACCCCAAGAAGAAGAAGTAGTGGGATCGGGTCCTCGAGCTGTAGTAGTCGTCGCAGGGTCGACGGGGGCAGCCAGTGGAGTTGGCTCGGGATCACCCAATCGGCATTTCTCCTGCTCCTCCTCCACAAAGATAGTCTCTCCCAGCTCCTGTTCTCCTGCAACATCAAAGAGAAGAAACACAGGCATAGTCCGTCGAATGTGACCTCGAGGTCTCCACTATCCGGTTAGTCAAAACAACCCATCAAGTTAAGAACTCGATAAGCGCGCGAATGCAGAAGCATAACCAAGAAAACACACCATCGCAGAGCCGGATTCAAATTTATCCAAATTGCCTTGCTTCAGGATAAAGCACATGCACCAAACACCGAAAATGAGGACACCTTGGGTACACGCCCAAACCGCAGCTCATAAGAAGTTTTCTTCATGAAGGCTCGAAGAAAGATGCGATTTGAAAACATGGCAGGCGGTGTTGATAGCCTCGGCCCAAAAACGCCTAGGAGTCCTATGCTCATCAAGCATCATCCTGGCCATCTCCACAAGGGTCCGGTTCTTGCGCTCAAACAACACCGTTCTGCTGGGGGGACATAAGGAGAAGAAAACTAATGCTCGATCCATTGAAGAACAGAGGGAGGCAAATCTGAGAATTATCAAATTCAGTACCATTGTCACTGCGTATAGCTCTCATGGTATCAGGGGGAAACTCAGTTTTCAACCTCAAAATCAAGTCACGAGCAAAGTAAAAGCTTCATCCTTACCCTCCATGAAAAATACCCAGAGTACCTCGAAAAAATCGTCAACGATCACTAGAACATACCACTTCCCACCCGCTGAGCAAACCCGAGTCTGGACCAACGGTGTCCTGTGAACGCTCGCCGGGTCGCTTGGTCATCACTGATTACAGGTGGGTGAGAAGCGGCAACCATCTTCCCGTGACGACAGGAATGGCAAACAAGGTCCTTCTGAAACTTAAGCTTGGGCAATCCTTGGATTAGGCCAAGAGAGCTAAGTCTTAGCAGCAGTCAAACTCAAATGACCAAGTCTTCCTATGCCACTTCCACAATCAGAAGAAGAACCCGCCATCAAACATCTAGAAGAGCCGAAAAAGAACGAGAAAAATCAGCTCTGAAAACACGACCAAAAGGAACATCCAACAAATAAGATCTCCTCGAGGGTCTAAAACCGACTCAGACCCTTCTTAAAGCGCACTTCACAATCATCCTCAAGAAGTTGCGAAACCGAAAGCAAATTATAATGCAAGTTAGAAACCAAAGCAACATCCTTGAGAACAAAATTCTCATGAGCCGCAATAGCTCCATGAGAAACAACCTACCTCTACTATTATCCCCGAAAGTGATGTATTCCTTGTGCATCACGGGGCTAAGGCTGGAGACCATTCTTTCTTTCCTGTCATGTGGCGCGAACACCCGGAATCCATGAGCACATGTTCTCAACTTGAAAAGATCCTATGACATCATATAGCAAGGCAGGTAGTGCGCATTTGGCACAACTAGGGTAGTTTATACTGAGTAAGGATCCAGTTGCTGTGCACAAGCCCTAGAAAAAAAGTTGTTGAGTCGGAACACCAACACTGACCTCGTCCCATGGGGGGATAGCGATCACCACCAACCTGAAAAGGTGGTCACTTATGGAACGAAAAAACCTCCAAACGACCTACGTGTCCCATCTGAGCAAAGGCGTATTATACCAGCCATATCTGCATCGGTGGTCCGCTTTGGGCTTGTGCAGCAAAGCCTCTTACACTGCGTTCACAAGTCGTATAGAGGACAGATCGGAACCACGACGGGCACGCCACCCCCCATGGTCTAGCTGCCTGGGGCCTCGCGCCTGTAGGGGGTGCCACCTCCAGGCCTAGCGCCATGCTATGAACTGAACCGACCTTGCACCATGGAGAGGGTGGGTGCCTAGCATGGTTGTCAGTTCCAACTCCTTCTAGCCTCTCTCTCTCCTCCGAAAGCAAACTCACTAGGTTGACCCTCAGCATGAATATCCCGCACTCAAACCTCACCACTCTCCTGGTTGTTGTTTAGTGTTGTGGGGTTGTTCATCCTAACTGGTGTTTGCCTTCGGAAGGGATCACTAGAGAATGTTAGGAAGGTGTGTCAAGTGGTTCCTAAGATGGTTAGGTTTTGGGAGACCCACCTTGCTTGCGAGGTGGAGCCTGGGGGTTCTCAAGGATGCATCCTGGTGATGATTGGGAGGCTCAGGTGGGGAATCCTTGATAAGCTTAGGAGGAATAGTGGATGGTTTTCTCACTAGGGTTCACTCCACTAAACCCACCAATCTTCCCAAGGTGCTAGCATTCTTCCACCTGCCCAAAGCCTACGTCCGAGCACTCAGTCCCCTCTGACAGTTTGGTTTGGGACTGATCATCAGCCCCAACTGCGGTTCGCTGCATGACACCCAACTCAGAATGGACCGAAGGTAGTAGTGTTTTCCTCCTCGGTTTGCATCCAGGCAGCCGATGGCAATCTCAAGCTCCCTCCCCATGCTCGCTCACACTGAGCTGGACAAGGTTGGCTAACTGAGTAGGCCTTCAGGGCTTGCTTCAACAAGATTGGCATAACTTCGCCAACTCAGTTCGCAAGCTAGGACAAAGCTTGCACGCACCCAGCAAAGAAGGCCTCGCCTTCACTTCCCCACTCCTTCTTCAAAAGGGACCTCTTTGCAATCACCCACCAAGTCTAGCCTACCTACAGCTCATCATACACCTCGATCAAAGAGGCAACTTGGTTTGCACGGTGGCAAAGTTGGTCATGTGCATGTGCACTCCTCACATTCCTCCTCCTCGGTCACCTTCACCTCGAGACCTAGCTAGCTCTAGCTCCTTGAGCGCCTCATTCACCTTTGCCTTAAACTCATTGCACTCTTGGATCGCTCACTTGAGGTTCTTATCCTGGCCTATGACTATCTCGACAAGAGAGTCACCCTCACCGGTAAGACGCTCGACAAGAAGAGGATGATACCTCAGAAGCGTCGTCGTCGGTGCCTTCACCCCTTGTCCTGGTGCTTGGAGTCCCTTCATCCAAGGCCATGGTCAAAGCCCTTGGAGGATTTGCCGAAAAGCAGAGCCCGGTGAAGTGTCCTTAGTCTTGTGCTCGACCCATCGTCGCTGGAGTCGCCGCGGAGGACTTCTCGCCACGGCTGAAGGGCGAGGAAGGCACTTGCCGGCGTCGAAAGCCTTCTCCATGTCCTCACGGCGGTAGCCGCCCTTCTTCTTTGTTCTTCCCGGCCTTGTACTCGGGCTTGGCCTTGCGCCTGGAGTTGCGTTCTTGCCGGGGAGAGACTTGTCGCGCTTGGGGCAGTTCGGACGAAGTGGTCGGATCTCCCATCCCATAGCAGCCCTCACGTGCGCCACACGCCGGCGATTCAGGCGGTGTTGTGGAACCGGCGAGAACTGGGTGATGATGAGGGCGAGCTCGTCATCGTCCAACGCCTCCACCTGCTCCTCAGTCACTGAAAGCAAAGAAGACAAAGCAAAGAGAGGTGGTGAAGCGTCAGCGGAAAGAGTCGATCCACCCTTGCCTAGACCAAAGCCATGGAATGTGAAGATGGATTCTTCAGCTTGGCCTCAGTAAGTGATCGATCTCGGTGGACTTGAGCTTGCTGAATAGCTCGTCCACGGTGAGGTGTCATAAGAAGCAGACTCAATGATAGTCGACACCTTCACCCCCTACCTCTATCTCATATCTAAATCCACCGCATGATACTAGACATGATAGCAAGGTTGCCGGTACTTACGGAGGTCGATGGATCGATGATTCCTCTCGAAGAACTCGACGACACGACTTAGGGACTCGAAGATGGCACGGGGCCGGTTTGTATTGATGTGGTTGTGAACAGTTTTACAATGGTCGAGGGTTTATATTTATACCCCGGACAAGACATGAATCCTAAATGATTATGACTTATACAACGAACTTTGGAAAGATAATTATTATTCCCATTGTTCCAGCGTCTTCCATCGTCATATACCTTCTCGTGCAAAGCCTCCTTTACTTCCCGAATGAAGTCGCCATCTCTCAAGACAACCAACCATGTAGGCATTTGTCGAATCCCGAAGACTAGCCGACCGCCTGTCCGTTTACCGAATGCTTCCTTGACTGCTAACTGGGGCCCTCTTGTCATTCTTCGTGCGTGCGAAAATCTGGTGTTAACAGCAATCTTTGGCCGAGGGGTCACCAATGGATTCATCACTGTCATCCATCCTGCATACCTCTGCATGAAGCTTCCTGCCCCGAAGGGTGTGGTTGCAGTTTATGGAGACCAAGACGTTGCAAGGGCAGCTGAGGGAACTGTAGCACCTGGGCAACGCAATGTCCACAATCTGTCAAAGCCTCGAGCACCAAACCTCACCACCGAAGACGAAGTTTGCATTGACCAAGCAAAAGCATCACCCAAAGAAGAAACCAAGCAAGTACAACTCTGTGGGAAACTCAGAAAAGAAGGTGTTCATCTCAACCAACTTAGACCCCCCGTCAGAAGACAACCTTATTAGTTTCCTCAAGGAAAACTCCGATACCTTCGCTTGGTCTGCGGAGGACCTCAAGGGAGTAAACAGAACTTTGATCGAGCACAGCCTAAACATCATACCAGGCTATCGCCCAATTAAGCAAAAGCTTCGCAAAATGTCAGAAGAGAGGAAAGAGGCAGCGAAGGCGGAGGTAAAAAGACTTCTGGACACAGGCGTCATCCGCCCAGTCAAGTATCCAACATGGCTCTCAAACGTGGTACTAGTTCAGAAAAAGAACAAGAAATAGAGAATGTGTGTAGATTTCACATGCCTGAACAAAGCCTGTCTGAAGGATGACTTTCCTCTGCCTAACATAAGCACCTTGGTTGACAGAGCAGCTGGTTGCCAAATGCTTTCTCTCCTCGACTGCTTCTCAGAGTACCACTAGATTTGGATGAATGAGGAAGATGAGGAAAAAACAAGCTTCATTACACCTTCGGGCACTTTCTGCTTTCGAAGAATGGCAGAGGGCCTCAGAAATGCAGGATCAACCTTCGCTCACATGACATCTGAAGTCTTCAAAGATGAACACGCCATCTCTGCCTACGTCGATGATTTGATTGTACAAAGCGAGCTAAAAGAAAATCACATAACAGATTTGAAAAGAGTATTCAACAACCTTTGGTCCGCTGGACTCAAATTAAACCCCGAAAAATATGTTTTCGGGGTAAGCGAAGGAAAACTGCTAGGTTGCATCATCTCAGCAAGGGGAATTGAAGCCAACCCCGAAAAAATTGATGCCATCAGCAACATGGAACCCCCGACAACCAAAAAAGCAGCTCAGCGTTTGACAGGTCGTCTAGCAGCACTCAGCAGGTTCATCTCCAGATCAACCGAGCGAGGGTTACCTTTTTTCGAAACTCTGAGAAGCACAGCCCCATTCAATTGGGGACCTCGGCAGTAGAAAGCTTTCGAGGATTTGAAAAACTACCTCACCAACTTGACTATTTTAACCAGTCCAAGCAAAGGTGATCTTCTACTACTGTACGTCGCAGCCTCGCCCCATGCAACCAGCGCAGTGCTAATCAAAGAGTTGCATGAAAACAACAAAATCAAGCAGGCCCTGGTCTACTACGTGTCTGAAACACTCGAAGGTCCAAAACGGAACTACTCAGAGCTAGAGAAGATAGCATATGCCGTGGTCATGGCTTCAAGAAAGCTAAAACACTACTTCCAGGCACACGAAATCCAAGTGCCTTCATCATACCCCCTCGAGAACATTTTCAAGAACAACGAGGCAGTTGGCAGAGTAGCAAAATCATCAGTTGAATTAAACAGCTACACTATGACCTTTGTGGGAAGAACAACGATCAAATCGCAGGCACTAGCAGATTTCATCGCTGAATGGACCCCAGACCCTCGCAGAGATGGAGCCCAACTAGACCTATTTTGGACAGCGTATGTCAATGGAGCTTGGGGAGCAGCAAGAGCAGGAGCCTCGGCGATCCTAGTCTCGCCAATTGGGTCGAAGCTAAGGTACACCAAAAGACTTGACTTCAAATGCACAAACAACTCGGCAGAATACGAAGCTGTGATACTAGCACTCTCAAGGCTTCGATCATTGTCAGTCCGAAGGGCAGTCATTAACACAGACTCTCAAGTCATCGCGGGACACATCGAGAAAAATTATAAAGCAAAAGATCTAGAACTACAAAAGTACCTACAATATGTTCGAAGGTTAGAATCTTTCTTCCTCGGCATAACAGTGAAAGCAATACCGAGGTCAGATAACAGCGAGGCAGACAATCTGGCCAAAGCGGCAGCACAACAACTACAGTTGCCCCCAGATGTTTTCTATGAAGCTGCGACACAATCAGCCATCGAAGTTTCCGAGAAAACAGCGAAGCTGATCAATGCAATTCGGAGCGAAGATTGGAGAGCACCCATCATGGCCTTTATCAACGAGCTGCATGAACCCGAGACCAAAGAGGAAGAAAATAGACTTAAACAAAGAGTTCGAGGGTACAAAATCGTGGACAACATTCTATTCAAAGCTTTGGTAACCTCGCCATGGCTCAAATGCGTGTCACAGATTGAAGGAAATGACATTCTCAAGCTTATTCATGAAGGTATCTGCGGTTCACACAACGGCCCGAGGGCATTAGTCGGCAAAGCTTTCCGACAAGGCTTCTACTGGCCAACGCCATTAAAAGATGCAGAAGACATCGTCAAACGGTGCGAAGGTTGTCAACTAACGGCAAAAACACAAAACGCCCCAGGGGCTCCAACAACTCCGATTTGCCCAACATGGCCTTTGCAAAGATGGGCAATGGATCTCGTTGGTCCACTACCAACAGCTCCAGGAAACCTTCGCTACGCAGTGGTAGCTGTGGAATACTTCACGAAGTGGATTGAAACTAAACCCCTGGCTTCAATCACCTCCCTAGCCGTGAAGAGGTTTTTCTGGCAGCAATTAGTTTGTCGTTTTGGGGTCCCCAAATATCTAACTGTCAACAATGGCACTCAGTTTGACAGCGAGGTCTTCAAAGAATTCTGCTAACAAATTGGAACAGTTTTGTGCTTCGCCTCAGTCCGCCACCCTCAATCCAACGGCTTAGTCGAAAGAGCTAATGCAAAAATTTTCCAAGCCATATCCAAAAAATTGCAAGGCAGGCCCAAGGGAAAGTGGGCGGAGGAGCTAACCTCGGTCACCTGGTCCCATAACACCTCGAAATGCAGAGCCACCAAATTCACACCTTTCAGGCTACTATTTGGGGAAGAAGCTGTGCTGCCATAAGAACTGAAGTATGGCTCTCTCAGAACAACCCTCGAATCAAACGAACCAAACCAGCTGCTTGACAAAGATTTGCTCGAAGAAACAAGATGCAACGCAGTGCATAACCTTCGCAAATATCAAGAAGAAACAAAAAAATGGAGAGACAAAAAGGTGAGAATCAAAGAACTAAAGAAGGGTGACCTCGTTCTCATTCGGAAGCAAAACGCAAACATGGCGGGAAAGTTTCAGCCAAAGTGGACGGGTCCATACTTAATAGTAGAATGCCATCGTCCTGGCTCCTTTCACCTCTCTGACAGCGAGGGAAACATCCTGTCTCACACCTGGAATGTCGACGACCTTCACAAATACTACCCATAGCGGCGCCTTAGCGAGCTCTCGCAATTTGTAATATGCCTTCAGTCACTTTTTCTTTCAGCACCATACTTGTAACCAAAACAAAGGCGCTGCACTCTTTTTCCTTACGAAGGGGCGTAAGGTTTTTTAATGAGGCAGTTTCCAAGTCCTTAATAAAGGCATCAACCCCTGAAAAAATAAAACTCTAAAGTCCTTTCTTTCATTTTTTCCTAAACATCGATAAAAGCAGCCCTTATCTAAGAGCGCTTATAATCGATGAAAAACACCGAAGATTGCTTCGAAGCACAAATTTTTTCGAAGCAAACTTGGAAAAAGCAAACTTCACCTCCACCTAAGACAAGGGGAGGCGCGAAGTCCAAAAAAGTCGAGCACCCTCGCAAAAAACGCTAGGGGCTCGCAAAGCAAACTTCACCTCCACCTAAGACAAGGGGAGGCGCGAAGTCCAAAATAGTCGAGCACCCTCGCAAAAAACACTAGGGGCTCGCAAAGCAAACTTCACCTCCACCTAAGACAAGGGGAGACGCGAAGTCCAAAAAATTCGAGCACCCTCGCAAAAAACGCTAGGGGCTCGCAAAGCAAACTTCACCTCCACCTAAGACAAGGGGAGGCGCGAAGTCCAAAAAAGTCGAACACCCTCGCAAAAAACGCTAGGGGCTCGCAAAGCAAACTTCACCTCCACCTAAGACAAGCGGAGGCGCAAAGTCCAAAAGTCGAGTACCCCGCAAAACCAAAGCATTACGCGAGCCTCGCTAAAAGAAAAGGGGGGCGTCGCTATTTTCAAAAAAAACACCTCTCTTAAACGAATAGCGAGCCTCTAGAGTCCAGTATTATTTTTATCAAATTGCAAAAAATGAATAGCACCTCCACAGAGCAACATCACAAGTTGTTCGCTTCTGACGACAATGTGATATACAATCAATAAAAAAAATAAAATTACAAGGAACCATCACTACCCTCAATCAACATCAAATCATCTAAACCTTCGACACCCTCCTCAAATCCTATATCCACCGGAACTATGGGACCCCACAACAAAGGAGCTGCAGGAACAATTGGCAGCTCCTCGGACAAAACCCTCGCCCTATACATATATCTACGATTTAATTCACTAACTTCCGAAGGTTCCTCTTTCGGAACCACAAGCGTTCCATCCGAACCTAAATCTAGTGTGCTTCGCCCAAACAAATAATCCAGAGCTGTCTTCTCATCAATATCATCATCAACAATAGCTTGCGAGGACGAAGATGAACCAAACAAATACCGTGTGGCCTGCCGATCAGTATAATCTGCCTCGCGCCAAAAAGGACTCGATCTGCTGTTCTTCAAATCATACCTCCGCACCTTCGACCACCAAAATCGTTCAAAGGACAGCGAAGGGTGTTTAAGCCTAGCCCGAGCCCACGACTCACCAGTTATAAAAATATCTTGATAATTTAGCGTCAAAGGCGTCACATCAAACACTTCTAGCACGGTTCCATCAGGAACCTGCATTTCCACAGAATAAAGAAGTATCTCAGTGTCATCAAGTCTTTCCAACTACCACACATATTACAAAACAACCCCCTCGCCCGAGCAAGCCTAAGTTTTTCACACCTACTCGGTTTCCCTCTGCTCATCCGCATCTTCGCCAGTCGCAGCATCCAAACCCTCGCCAGCGGCAGCATCCAAGCCCTCAACAGGTGCCTCCTCCGTCGCCGCCTCTTCAACATTAGCTTCTTCAGCGGTTGGAGCGTCCTCAGCCAAGCGCTCAACCTCGACGGGTGGAACCCCCGCAGAATCGGACGCAGGAGCAGCTTCGGAACCACCGGCAGCATCGTTAGTCGCAGGCGGCGAAGGCATCGCTTCATTCCGAGCCTGCAAAGAAATAATAAGGGTGAACCCTCAAGAATTATTAATAACCCCTTCATTATTGAAACAAACCCAAAACCAAGTACTCTCCAATACCACAATCCTAACGAGTAGCCTCGGTAGCTTCTTCGAAAGCAAGTGTGCGGCCACCACCAGCAATCCAGAACTTGCGAAGCAATCGCATCGCACAGTTCCGAACCTCAGCGTCATCAATCTTCATCTGTGCGGATACATGGGTGTATGCCGAGTCTCTGTGTGATGAGTGATTGTCAACGGAGATGATGCGCATGTTCTTTGGCTTGTGTTGTGCAGGTGTCGAGCACGGAGACAGTGATCGACGGCGGGTGAAGGTCAAGTTGCGACGTGCCGTGCCGACGGACCGGGCGCGATGAAGGATGGGCGTGCCGTGCGGCGGACGTGCCATGCCGATGTATCGGACGGTGAAGGGCGGACGTGGACTTGGACTGATGGACTGGAGGCCGGAGGATCAGCTGTGGTGGCTGGCAGCCTGCGACAGCGACAAGCGGAGAAGTGCGATCATGTCGGTGGAAGGGGTGCACAGGCGGTGCATCCCCTCTACGACGCCGGTTTGTTGGTAGAGCCCGGGAAAAACCAACGGTGGACGGTTTCCAGGTTTGGGCCTCAAAACCTGGGTGCTGGGTTTCCAGGTTGAGCCACAAAACCTGGGCGCGACGGTTTCCAGGTTGAGCCTCAAAACCTGGGCGTGGGCCGGTTTCCGAGTTTGGGCCTCAAAACTCGGGCGCGGACGGTTTCCGAGTTTGGCCACAAAACTCGGGCTGGAGGCTGGTTTCCTCCCGGTTTGGGCCTCAAAACCGGGGGCTGATGGAAAAGGCTGGTTTCCCGGTTTGGGCCACAAAACCGGGGGTGCAGAGTGGTGGCGGCACATGGCGGCGATCTGAAGGTTGCGTGGAGGCGACGCGGAAGACCGTGCGGGCGTGGCCGTCGGATCTACCTACCACCAGCGGGTGGACTAGAATAGCCTTAGGGTTAGGCTGGTCCGCTCTGTAATTAGAGTAGTGAGGGGTAGAGTAGGAAATAGACTTAGGCTAGGTTAGTATAAGTAGTCTAGGGGAGACACCCTCCTCCCCATCTCAATCTAAATCGCAGTTAGAGCTTTCATTTGCTAGGGTTTCCACTCTCCCACACCCCTGCTTTAGCTAGTTGAGATCCGCAGAGAGACTCCACTCTGTGTACTGTTGATTCGAGGAAGTGAGGCCGTATCCTCACCTTGGAGCACTGATCGATGGTTTGATTTGCGTCCTTGATTCGAGTTCGTGGCTGTGATTTCCGTTTGCTTGTGTTCTTCGCGGAATCCTTTTTGCTCCACGATTTTCCCGTCGCTTGATCTCTTTGCTCGGTTCATCTTTTGCAATTCCGTTTGAACCAAGTTGTTCTAGATCGTGAGGCACTTCTTTCCTCCGAAGGAATCATCCTCTAACCTCACGGTCTAGGAGATCGATCGATTTTTCGTTTCGGGTCACTTTTCTTCCCTTCCCCCGAAATTCTTCGATTCATCGATTTGGAGTTAGGTTCGAGCCATGATCTCTTAGAGATAGCTCACTAACCTCCTTGTGACTTCACTCACCAAGTTTGATCCCTAGAGGATTTGTTTTGAGTGAGTTCTAGTCGAATCGGTGGACGAACAGTGAATTCGCGGGGTGACCGGACGCTTCATTCAACGACCGGACGCTGCTACAGTGCGTCCGGTGGTTGAATTCTGTCTGAGTTCTTTTGCTTGACCGGACGCTCTGTTCAAATCGACCGGACGCTCCCTTCAGTGAGTCCGGTCAGAAACAGAAAGGTTCCAGAAACGTTTTTCTGTGACCGGACGCGTCCGATGCCCAGTGACCGGACCCTCTGGTGAGTCCGATCGTTTTTCGGTGTTTCGTTTTGCTCGACCGGACGCTGGTTTTTGGAACTGATCGGACGCGCTGCTCGCACTGTTCCCGTGTTTTTGACTCATCTGACCGGACGCTCAGTGAACGACCGGACGCTTGAGCTCCGTGCGTCCGGTCGCGAACAGAGAGCTCCCAGAGCTGTTTTCTGACGACCGGACGCGTCCGGTCCCTGCTGACCGGACGCAGGCCAGAGTCCGGTCGCTGCTGTTTCGCGTGTTTTCGTTCGCGGCTCGTTCGTTCTTGATCGGATTTGAGTTCCGTCTTTTGGGTTGGCTTTCAAGGGTTGTCTAGTGTCCCGCTGTGCTTCTAGGAAGCATCCACCCTACATCTAGGGTCGTGGACATTAGCAAGCTCTAGGTTTCGCTTTTGGGGTTGATCTTGGGACAGTGGCATCTAGTTTCCGAAAGGAAATTTTGAAGCTCCCATTCACCCCCCCTCTGGTCGCTTTCGGGTAGCTTCTCGGTCCTTCAATTGGTATCGGAGCCAGTTAAGGATCTTCCACCTTAGCCGGTTCCAGATCCACCGAAGGCGACATGGATCGCGGCGTGGGCAAACCGCCGTTTTTCGATGGGACGAACTATGCGTATTGGAAGATACGTATGTCGGCCTATTTGCAGAGCTTGGGCGCTTCGATCTGGGATATTTGCAACTCCCCTGATTACGTGGTCTTGGCTGCTCGTGTGAATCAACAGCAGATCGATGAGCACGATGCCAATAGCCGAGCCCGTAATGCTCTTTTCTCTTGTTTGAGCATGGGTGAGTTTGATCGCGTTTCTCACCTCGCTACGGCTCGGGAGATCTGGGATACTCTCATGCGTTTTCATGAGGGCACCTCTCAAGTCAAAACCCGACTCTACGAGTCGTTCAAGCGAGAGTATGAGAACTTTAGACATCAACCTGGCGAGAGCATAGAAAGTTTATTCGCTCGCTTTCAGGTGATTGTCAACAGGATGAGGGCTAACAGAGAGCAGTTGCCATTTGACGATCATGAGCGTGCTTTGAAGCTTTTGCACACTCTTGACCGTTCGGTGTGGGACTCCAAGGTTCAGGCAATCATCGAATCGCCGAACTATGAGACTCTCACCTGCGACGAGCTCTTCAGTAAGCTCAAGTCCAGTGAGATTGATGCTATGGCGAGGGCTTCTTTTGAAAATCCTTCTCGCCCGTCCATGGCTTTGGTTTCCGGCTCTTCCTCTAACCCCTCAGCTGGCTTTGCGCTTTCTTCTCTCTTTTCTGTGACAGAGGACCAGCTGGAGTCTTTGGGAGACGACGAGTTGACTTTGCTTGCCAACCGGTTCTCGCGGTTCCACAACAACCGCATGAACCGCCGTCGAGGAGGAGGACGCACGGGATGCTACGAGTGCGGCGACCCCGACCACTTCATCGCCAACTGCCCCAAGAAGAACAAGCACTTGGGCAAGGGCGAACATGGGCGCAAGCGCGACTCCAAGTACAAGGAGAAGCACGTCCCCCCAAGGCACAAGAAACGGGGCGGCTTCGACAAAGAGTACATCAAGAAGAAGTACTTGGAGAAGCAGCAAGCTGAGCAGCGCGCGTTCTTCGCCACGCTCAGCGACGTCGACGGCTCGGATGACGACTCCGCCAGCTCGAGCGATGACGAGTCCGAGAAGAAGAAGAGGATCGAGGACAAGCTGAACGGCCTCTGCTTCTTCGCCGACGACGACGGCTTCTGCACCATGGCGCTCGGAGATGAGGTCGACGGCGAGCCGGAGCGTACCCCTCGGAACGACGACGACGACGACACCTCCCAGGTATCTCTCACCTACGATGAGCTTTCCTCCGAGGTTGAGAAGTTGACTGCTGCCCTCCTTAGTCAAGATAAGTTGCTTAGGCGTGCCGCTAGAGAGCGCAAGGAGTTTAGGCAGAAGTGGGAGGACACGGTGAAGGAGCTTGAGTTCGCTCGGTCCACCGTGGTTGTGTCGGAGGAGTTGGAGTGCGAGAGTTGCGCCGCGCACATGACGGATCTTCTCACTCTGAGGAGTAAGCATGCTGCGCTGGTAGATGAGGTGGATGAGCTCCGAGCTAGACCGCAGCTGTTGGGTGCGTGCAAGACTTGTCCTGTCTTGCAATCCGAGTTGGCAGAGAAGAATGCCAAGCTTGAGTCTTTAGAGAAGGCCGGCTCGGATAGCACTTGTGTCAAGAGGTGTGCTTTGTGTGAGGGCCTGGAGCAGGAGATGGCCAATGTGAGGCATGACAAGGTGCGTACCGAGGAGGAAAACACATACCTTCGGACCGTCTTGTCATGGGTGTCTTGTGGTGAGCCTCAGCTCGGGATGATGATCTCCCAGTTCAAGCGAGCTGCTGGGGCTCCTGGTGTAGGTCTTGGCCAGAGTGTTGATCTTTCAGCCTTTGGGAAGATTGGAGAGTCTAGTGGTCTTGATCCGAGTGAGAAGCCCAACTCCACCACTACTCCCAAACTAACCAAGCTTCCACCCAAAGAGCCTGTCAAGCCTGTCACCAAGGATGGAGTGGTAGTTGAACCTCCCAAGGCTCCACCCAAGAATCCACAATGGCAACCCAAGCCAAATCACCTAAAGAACAAGCTTGACACAATGCCACCCATCCGAGAGGAGTTGCCACAGAAGGGCAAGGGCAAGGTGAACCATACCCACATCCCTGCAAACCAACAACCCCCTTTGCGCGCGGTGAGGTTTCAGTGTGACTTTTGTGGGCGGGATGGTCACCTGAGTGAGTTCTGCTTTAGGCGCAAGAGAGAGGCGCGTCGTGCTAGGGAGATGCAGAACCCGGACATGTTTCACCCAGCTCGTGGTGGACATGCTCCGAAGCCTCAGGGGAGAGCTGCTAGGTCTGGAGGGAAGCGTACCCAGCCTAGGCAGCATGAGAGAGCCCCTAGGAGGGAGACTAGGCCTAGAGGTGGAGCACCTCAGTTTGTTAGGCCTAGGCAGGAGAGAGCTCCGAGGAGAGACGCTAGAGTTGAGCAGCAGGCTCCTAGGCGTAGACCTCGTAGAGAGCGTGCCCGACGGGGTCCTGCTTTTGCAGGTAACGGACCCCGTGGCGGAGGCTTTGTTGAGCGCTATGTCCCACCGCAGGTAGAGTTTCGCGGTGAGCGCTTCTTCCCCAGCGGACCACGTTTTCCTCAGCGTGGTGATCGCTTCCCTCGTAGACATGCTAGGAATGGTTTTTACACTAACTCTTCTTTTGAGCAGCCGGCCCAACACTGGTTTTCCCCTTATTTCACTAACCCCAGTGTTGGACCGTATGTTCACCCTATGTCTTTTTATTGATGTAGGAGGAGCGGTTGGAGGACATTTGGCTTGTGGATTCCGGTTGCTCGAGACACATGACCGGAAATGCCAAATGGTTCTCCAGCCATAGTCCGGTCGCCGGAAAGGAGTACATAACCTTCGGCGACAAAGGTAAGGGCAAGGTATTGTCCGTTGGTGCAGTACGGGTTAATGAGCACTTTGTGTTGCGCGAGGTTGCTCTTGTTTCTAACCTGCACTTAACTTGCTTTCTGTCTCGCAACTTTTTCGTGAAGGCTATGAGATTCGTTTCAAAACCGAACCTTAGCCGGATCTTAGATCCTCAGGGTGATCTTGTATGTCTGATTTCACCCTTTGGGAATGTCTTTCGCGCGAATTTCTCAAAGTCGTTTGGATCTTCTCGCTGTCTTTTGGCTAGTCCTTCTTCTTCTGATCTTTGGAAGTGGCATAGGAGGCTCGGTCACTTGAGTTTTGACTTGCTGGCAAGACTTAGCTCACTTGGCTTAATCCGAGGATTGCCCAAGCTTTCGTTGGAGAAGGATCTAGTTTGCCATGCTTGCCGGCATGGAAAGATGGTTGCTGCTCCCCACCATCCTTTGACCAAGGTTATGACCTCGCACCCCGGAGAGCTTTTGCATATGGACCTTGTTGGTCCGGCTCGGGTGAGCTCGATTGGTGGGAAGTGGCATGTGCTTGTTGTTGTTGACGACTTTTCGAGGTATTCGTGGGTCTTCTTTTTAGTTGAGAAGTCCGAGACATTCTCCTTCGCTCGCGATCTGATTTTGCGTCTTCAGAACGAGTTCCCTTTGAACTCGATGCGAGCGATTAGAAGTGATAATGGTTCCGAGTTTAAAAATTCGGTTTTGAGAAGTTTTGTAACCGCCTTGGTTTGGAGCATCAGTTTTCTTCCCCCCTATACACCGCCCCAAAATGGTGTTGTAGAGAGGAAGAATCGGACCCTTGTTGAGATGGCCAGGACGATGCTTGATGAGCATAGGACTCCTAGGCGCTATTGGGCCGAAGCTATGAACACTGCATGCTATATTTCGAATCGCATTTTTCTGAGAGCGTTTTTGAAGAAGACCTCTTATGAGTTGCGTTTTGGTCGCCAGCCCAAGGTGAGTTATTTTAGAGTCTTTGGTTGCCACTGTTTTATATTGAAAAAAGGCAACCTGGACAAGTTTGAGTCTCGTTCTTCTGACGGTGTGTTTTTGGGTTATGGCATTCACACTCGAGCTTATCGTGTACTTAACCTTGACACTAACCGAGTCATGGAGACATCAGATGTCACCTTCGACGAGACTCTTGTTTCTCCTTCTTCTCGTTTTGAGCGTGCAGGTGATCACGAGGTTGGAGAGCCTCTTTTCGATGACGAGGAAGAGGGTGCTGAAGGTATAGATGATCCAGCACCCCCTCCGCCTGCCGCGCCGCCGGGAGCGGCCTCGACGACGACTCACGGCCCCGACACTTCTTCTTCCTGGGGGCCGTGGGAATCCACCTCGCGCGGTACCTTTTGTACCCGGGGTGGAACCAGCTGCTGTTGAGGGGGAGGTCACTTCTTCCCGGGAGGCGCCACGACATATCCAGCGCCAGCACCCCCCTGAACAGATGATCGGCGACATCGACGAGCGGGTTACTCGCTCCAGGTCACAGCACATCTCGCACTTGCTCATTCTGCTTTTGTTGCGTCTTTTGAGCCCCGAGATGTTGGACACGCATTGACGGATCCGGATTGGGTCAATGCCATGCATGAGGAGCTAGAGAACTTTGAGCGAAATCGGGTTTGGGTTCTAGTGCCACCACCTCCTGACTGTAACCTATTGGGACAAAATGGGTATTTAAAAACAAGCAAGGAGAGGAGGGCCACATTGTGAGAAACAAGGCCCGGCTTGTAGCGAAGGGTTATAGTCAGAAGGAGGGGATAGATTATGAGGAGACCTTCGCTCCTGTAGCTCGTTTGGAGGCTATTAGGATACTCTTGGCTTATGCTGCATCCATGGGTTCAACTTTTTCAAATGGATGTCAAGAGTGCCTTCTTAAACGGCTACATTGAGGAGGAGGTCTATGTCCAGCAACCCCCCGGTTTGAAAATCCCAAGTTTCCAAACCATGTCTTTAAACTCCACAAAGCTTTGTATGGTTTGAAACAAGCCCCTAGAGCCTGGTATGAGAGATTAAAAACCTTTTTGCTAGGTAAGGGTTTTAAAATGGGATGTGTAGATAAGACGCTCTTTCTCCTCCGCAAGGCAAAGATACTCTCTTGGTCCAAATTTACGTGGAATGATATCATTTTCGGTGGTTCTTCTCACGCTTTGGTTGCCAAGTTTGCAGATACTATGAGCAGGGAGTTCGAGATGAGCATGATGGGCGAGCTGACTTTCTTTCTCGGGTTGCAAATTAAGCAATCCCGAGAGGGGACGTTTGTGCACCAGGGCAAGTACACGAGGGACTTGCTGAAGCGGTTCGACATGGGTGAGGCCAAGCTCTTCCGACGCATGTCGACGGACGACTGCCCTGGATGCCGACACGGATGGAGAAGCAGTGGACCAGAAGGAGTACCGCAGCATGATTGGATCGCTCCTCTACCTGACGGCGACACGGCCGGACATTCAGTTCGCCGTGTGCTTGTGCGCGCGCTTTCAGGCTTCGCCA
>VDCT01000027.1:0-26454 GCA_009763385.1 Coix lacryma-jobi var. lacryma-jobi
AGTCTCTGGTATAATTCCAAGTCTTTCTTCATTTATCTTAATGTTCTTCTACTTTCAGCATTTACTTTAAGTTCTTTACTTATTGTTCTTGTTGAGTGCTTTCGATCATAGATAACTTAGTATCTAGTTTTCATCTAGCTTGGGTTCTTCGCTGAGTAATCAGTACTCTAGTTTTGGACGCAAGATTAGAGTAGTATATTTTAGTGTAAGCGCGGTGCTTAGACTAGTTATACCTTAGTTTGTGGCTAGCCCCCCGGATAGGTGTGGTAGCAAACAGGTGGTGACAGCCCTGGGAGCCTTGAATTCCACCACGTAGTTGGGTTAGTTCTTAAATCATAAACCTCATTGTGCACGTCTGAGGTAAATAGTCCAAAGGGTGTGTATGGTTCGAAGAACTAGATAAACTCTTTATTGCTAAGTTAGTTGTGTTCGTAAGTGTGTAGGAAAACATTAATCTGTTCATCGGCCAGACCCCGCCGATTTAGTAGTAGTTAGTTTTTCTTTCTTTTCTTTTAGTAGTAGTAGGGACCAACCCCCATTCACACTTTTCGATCAACCCTGCTAGAATCACTAGTTGTTCATAGCGGTCCTAGTGTTAGTTCTGCCATAGTAGCTTCCCTGTGGAAATAAATACGATACTCGGTTACTCCCGGGTGAAGTGCTACAATAGACTTATTCTGTGCGCTTGCAGAACCTACCAATAGTCATACGAATAGTTAGTTATACTTCTTACATTAAGAAGTACCAACAAACCTTTCTGGCGCCGTTGCGAGGGATAGATTTCATAGTCTAATCCTAGTGACGACGTTAGCAAGAGTCAACAGTAGGTACAGGGAGAGTACAGGGAGAGAGGAGTCATGCGGGTTAAAGTAGTATGATATCCGAGTGACCACCATCTTCACGTACTCTGGACCGATAACCCTTATCACAATTGGAAGGAACACCGTCAGCATGATGTGGCAGTCATGTGCGTTGTAGCCAGTCAATGTGAGGTCTTTCAAGGAGACGAGGCTCTTAATGTTGGAAGAGAAACTGGTCGGCACCTTGATACCCCTAAGAAGGTTGAGCATAGCAGTCTTCTCGCCATGCCTTAGGTTGTAGGCCACACCTAGAAGATCGTCTTTACCATTATGAGGTGACCCAGGGGGAAGGTCATGCCTGATGCCCTGGTTGAGAAGATCCGTCCGTGACTTCAGACCATCCTTCGTCTTTCCCGGGATGTCCAACACGACACCAATCGTGCTATCAAAGACGTTCTTCTCGAGATGCATACAATCGATGGCATGGGGTGTTTTCAGAGTCTTCCAATATGATAGGTACTCGAAGAAAATCAACCTCTTCTTGAAAGGAACAGAGGAGACCTGCGACCCTTCCTCCGTCTTGTCTCGCTTTTGCTTCCTCGTTTGTTTTGTCCCCTCCTCTGGTGGCTCCTTCTTCTTCCCAAACTCGATCTGATCAATATCCTTCACTATCTCATACACCTTTGGCCCCTAACTAGTCTGCGCCGGTGGTTCACCCTGTGGCTCGCCCTGATCATCGAACAATTGATTCATGACACTTCTTCTATATCTGTGCCTTTTCGGAAGGAACCGCCTGTGCCTCATGTAGACCATATTGTTCGATCCCTTGAGGTAAGTGTAGCGTGTCTCGTCGATGCACATTACGCAGCCGGTCTTCCCTTTGATCTGCCCTGACATTGAGAAGAGGCCAGGGTAGTCAGTGATGGTGACAAAGATGATGGCTTTTAGGGTGAACTTCTCCTTGAGGGACGCATCCACCATCTCGACCCCAACATCAAATAGCTCCTTCATTTCCTCCATTACCGACTCGAGGAAAACATCGATATCGTTGCCGGGCTGCTTTCGTCTCGAGATAAGCATGGTCAACAGAAGATACCTGCGCCTCTGACATAGATGGAGAGGTAGGTTGTAGATGGTCAGTACGACCGGCCAGGTGCTGTGGGAGCTGCTCAGCTCGCCGAACGGATTCATCCCATCGGTGCTCAGCGCGAACCGAACGTTCCTGGGATCTTTGCCAAATTGTGGGTAGGCCTTGTCGAAATCTTTCCACTGCTGGCCATCAGAGGGGTGCCGCAGCATGCCATCGTCCTTCAAGCGGTCAGCTGATGCATGCCAGGACATGAGCTTCGCGTCCTCTGGGTTCCCAAATAGCGCACGGAGGCGGTCGATCACTGGCATGTACCACACTGACAGTGTCGGACTTCTCCTCAACGTGTAACCCTCTTCTTCCTCGTACTGCTGATGAGCCGAGATGCGATTGGCTGCAACACTGCTCTTCTTGACACCATTCTTCTTCTTCCTCTGACCACCTCGCAAGACCTCATCGTCGTCTGCATCCATGAGACAACCAGCATTTCTCTTGTAGCGACTGGCGCCACAGTGCGGACAGCTCGTCAAATTCTCATACTTTGTGCCCCGATAGAGGATGCAGTGGTTAGGGCAGGCATCGAACTTTCTAAGCTTCATCGCCACTGGCCGGATAAGCTTCTTCGCCCGATACGTATTTGCTGGAATCTTGTTACTCGTCGGGAATGTTTTAGCAAGGTAAACTAACAGCTCATCAAAGCTAGTGTCTGACCACCCATGCCAAGCCTTCATCATCAACATGTGAAGGTTGAAACGGAGCACCGTGCAATCCTTCGGACATTCCTCGCCGTCCTTATACAAAGGATCATGTGACGCCTGCTTCATCTCTCTGAAATTTTTCCAGCCACTTCGGGGAGCCATACACGACGTCGTCTTCGTCGATGTGGTTGAGTAAATCCTAAAATAGCTGCACATCCGTAGGGTCTTGCACCGTAGCGTCCTCAACATCTCCACCACCATCATCTGTCATATCCTGGAGTACATCCTCCACAGCGATGTGGTCACGAGGACTACTGTCACTGAAGGCAGGCGCTACTGTTGCTGATGAGACGTGCACTCCAGGATCTTGGTTCACCGTCGTCGTCGACGCTGAGCTTACTCCAGATGCCGCCCCGACACTCGGATCGAATCTCTCACCGTGATGAGTCCACACCGTGTAATCATCCATGAAACCAAAATGAATCAAATGAGATTGCACTGTGCCTTCGTCTTTGAAGGCGGTCAGATTCTTGCAACGATGACATGGACATATGATTGTCGTCTGGTTCGATCTCTCACGGTCAGCTTTCGCAGCGGCAATAAACTTTCTCACTTCAACGAGATACCGCACATCAAGTACTCTATTAATCTTATACATCCATTCCGACCGGTCCATCGTACCTGCGATTCTTAATTAATTACACACATCATGGACAGAATTAATAACGACGGCAAAAAAAATTAATGCATCCATGATGAACTTAGAGAAACAAATACCAGTTTTCTCTCTCCTACATGAAACTAGATCTACAAGGGGACTAAAAAGAGAGAAAAAGAGAGGGGAAAGAGGGTGGAGATCATCTAGGTACCTCTTGTGGAGTACTTCTCCTCCAAATCAAACAAATAAACCTCAAAAACAAGTTATTTGGGACAAAAATTTGACAAAACTTCTTCCCCCGTTTTTGGTCTAGAGGAAGAAGATGATCGTGTTCTTTTCTGCTGGCAGCGGCTTAAGTAGCCAGGAATAACCGAAGCAGGCAACGTAAGGAGCCCGCTGCGGTTAGTCATCTTTAACCGCAGCGGGCGTCTTTACCTACCCGCTGCGGTTAATCATTAACCGAAGCGGGCATATAAGGAAGCCCGCTGCGGTTAAAGATGATTAACCGCAGCGGGCTACTTACGTTGCCCGTTGCGGTTAATTATTAACCGCAGCGGGCGCTTCAGCGGCCGGCCGCTGTAGGCCGGCCACCGAATAACCGTGGCGGGCAAAAAGAGTGCCCGCCACGGAGGTCTGTTAGGCAACGCTGCGCAAGTTCTTTTTTGTAGTAGTGAGAGCAGATAACTAGCCAAGATCGGCCAAAGCAAGAGATTGATCAGAGTCAAGACAATCTTACAAAGGACAAGCTTAGACCGATAACTAGCCATGCCATAGCTTAACAAGAGTTTGGTCGATGCCAATGCAGCCTTATTACACGATGACATAAGCCATTGGTGAAACTTACAAGCAAACCGGAGGTCAGGCGATGCCGATGCAGCCCTGCCTGATTGAAGGTCCCGCCGAGATCTACGTTACTCCTACTCCTAGGGTTTTAGCCGAGGGCCGGTTGTGTTTGATTGATTGTTGTTTTTACAAAATCCGGGTTCTTAGCTATTTATAACCCGGTTGACTCCTGCCCTAAAATGAGTAGATTACAAAAAAGGAAAAATAAAAGATGACCCGAACTGGAACTCCTTGGTCGAGTCCGACATGTCTTCAAAGCCTGTCGAGCTGGTCCGCATGAAGTTTCTGGGTCACCTTCGACTCATACGATCTTTTTATATTTTCAGGCCGATCTTTTTTCTTAATAAACCGGCCGTTTATGTTTACAAAATATCAAACTTCTCGGTCCAAAATCTGGTGTAAACACATGCCCCCCAATTTTGGGATAAAATTTATTTTATTCCAAAAATGTCATTCTTCTTTCTTTAAGGTTTTGATTGACTATCTTCATTTCTTAGCCGATCAGCCGAGTCCTTCTTCTCAACCGTTATTGCTTCTCTCCAAGACTATCTTCAAACCCTAACTTTCAAAGAAGTCCGCCTCCACTTGATTTCAAGCAAAAATTCTTTTGAGAGCTTGAGTTCGGTGTTTCCGCAGATCAAATGGCAACTCAAGATTCCATCCCTGAGGTAAATTTCGGGTCCCTTATCTTACCCCTCCTTCAAATGAATCCCCACCTTTATATTCTCTCCCAAATTTTGAATTTTCAGGCGCTCCATGACCAGATCCTCATCCCGCTTCAGGATAACCCAGATAATTTCTTTCTCAGTCCAGTAGGCAATCTTGATCCTACTGAAGTCATCACCGCCGAAACTCAGAGAATTCCCTTCAAGAATTCAGATTTTGCTTCAAAGCACTGTGGAAAGACTCCTTTCAGGAACTGGCCATTGTCGATGAAATATGGTCGATAGTCTACCGAGTGGTATGCCCAAGGTTGTAGATTGAGTGGCGGAGGTGTGCGAGATGTCTGCAAAGCGTAAACACAGGGACGAGAGACGACGATTTAGACAGGTTCGGGCCGGCAAGTCGCCGTAATACCCTACATCCTGTGTTCTGGTGGCTGGTTTGTATTGACGGATTGGAATATGGCGTGGCTTTGGAGGGGATCCCTGCTCGCCTTATATAGCCGGGGAGCAGGGTTACAACTTGCTGAATCCTAACAGATTACAATCGGTTCCTTTTGGCAAGGAATCCGGGTCTATCTATTTGGATCTTCCTTGTCGAGCAAGTCATCAGAAGAATCCTTAGCGCCTGCGACGGCTTGGTCGCCGGCCGCAAGGCCTTCTAGCTAGGCCGCATCTGTAGAAGAGCCCAAGTCGTGCCATGGGGGTATACGGGTGTATTATCCCCACAGCTAGTCACCGAGCACTTTGCATCCATTGTGCTGGGCGTCGTGAAGTCTTCCGAGCAGGTTGGGTCTGGTCGTATGTCGGTGGAGGCGTCTTCCGACAAGGTTGTCTGGTCGCGGTTGCACTTGTAGTAGGCTTCCGACCTGGTTAGGCTGGTCGCGAACGTAACAGCCTGAGCTATAGCCGAAGTGCAGCCGTGTGGAGTATTCTGCGATGTCTTGCAAAAAAGGATGCAAGGTGCTGCAAGAAAAATTTTGAAGATCTTTCATCTGGTGAAGTGTATCCACTTTAGACGCAGCCAGACACCAGTAGCCGATGGCATTCCGGTTGAAGTCCGAGCTAGTCCACATCAAGCTGTAAAAAAGAAAAAGATGAACAATACATTCACCGCTAGGTGAAGTGTATCCACTTAGTCCCCGAGCTTGGGAGTAGGTGCTGTAGGCACGTGGTGCCAAGCTTGTAATTTTCCTGCATGAAACAGAGTCATTTTTACGAAAGAAAAAATGACGTGTGTACACGTAGTCCCCGGGCCTGCTGTAAGAAGCAGCATGGTTCTTGTAGCAGGGCCAAAGAAAAAGCATTAGTATAAATTTGAGGGGAGAGTCCTCCGAGGGTGAAGTTGGAGATCTACAGTCCCCGGGGGTTACTGTAGCGCCGACATGGAACTATAGAGCTTACTGTTCCCCTGAAATGGACATTAGAACTAGCAGGGGTAGTCAATCCCCGTGCATTAGTATCGCGTTTACTGGCGCAAAATAATTGAAATTGAAGAAATAAATGAGGACGAACGGACAGGCCATTTTGACAAACCAATGGCCCAGCAGCCCATTAGAGCGGATGCGGAACGGGCATGCGCGTGCGGTTGCCGCAGGCGACATGGCGGTCATGGGCGTGATGGGCACGGGTTCCTAGGAACCCTGGAGCCGAAGGGCCGGGCCACACCGTATAAAAGGGGAAACGGACGGCGGCGGTTCCTCACTTGTTCCTTGTGCTCTCGCCTCGTAGCCCTCGTCTCCTCCGCTTCCTTCGAGCGCGCGGGCGATTCCGAGCACAAAAACAATATAGACCCAGATCTAGATCCGAATCCCCACCTCATCGTCGTCAATGGCGGGCGGAAAGCGCACTCGCTGGGGCGCGGCGAAGACGAAGAAGGCGGCGAAGGCGAAATCCGACGACCGCATCGAGGTGTCGAGCTGGGCACGCGGGTGGACGCGGAGTGTTCTCTGACGGGAGAATCTGGAGGAGCTCGTCTTCGCCGGCCTGCTGCTCGACAGCGTCACCGGCGGCTGGAGGGAGGCATACCTGGAGGACTAGCCGACGCCAAATACCTCGGAGCTCATCGTCTTCGAAGCTTTCTTCAGGTGCAGGTTCGGAATCCCGGTCCACCCCTTCCTCCACGGGCTGCTGGAGTACTACCAGGTTGCGCTGTTGCGGATATATGGGTGTATGCCGAGTCTCGAGTGATGAGTGATTGTCAACGGGTTTGATCGCATGTTCTTTGGCTTGTGTTCTGTAACAGAACCGTCCAATTTATAAGAGCACAAGTGCGAAAACCTCTGCCGGAGCAGTTGAATTAGCACACTTGAGCCCATATAAACCTGGTAGTCCGTGAAATCCTGAGGGATTTCAAACTTTTTCAACATCTCAGCCAAGATCGCATGGTCAAGCAAATACAAATCATGTCCATGGAGCTTTGCAGCGGAAATAATATTACAATAGAGTTCACAAATAAATATACAAGTTGGGTTCCACTAAATTTAGAAGAAACAACATAGTTTTGAAATGAATACCATAACATAGGTTCAAATACTTTGCTAGCTTGAGTGACATCCTCCAACAACAGAATAAGAGAAGTAGGCAACTGCCGAGCCCACCAGCACTGGCCATCACCTTTCGGCAGGCCTAACCTTCACCTGCAACAAGGTGGGATAAACCCTGAGTACTCGAATGTACTCAGCTAGACTTACCCGTCGTAAACCAGAAATAAAGTGACACCAAGGAGTATGCAAGGCTAGTATATAGTGGAGCTGGTATGAGACCACATTTTGCGTAAAAGCGTCAGTAATTGCATAATTGGTTCTCCTGCTTACTAGCTGCAAATTAAATAGTAATTAACTTGTTTAGCTAAGTTGGCTCCTGCACTATAACAATCATAGTAGTGATCCAACAATCACCATAAAGTAACAAACAGACCGATGGCGATTATAATCGATTCCTAACCGGCTGGTGATTTTATTCCCCACACAAACCACACTCACGGATCAGGTGAGCTACAGATAACCACAACATTGTTCCAGGTAGCCGCGGACTCAACCGCCACCATCAGACCCGGAGGCAAGCCCGACTGCCAAGGAGTTGGACTTAACCACCATCACCCGGGTCTTACTTTTCGCGCCCCCGCGTCCCACTACCCCCTTCGTGGCTTCGGCTGATGCGTGGGACCTGAGAGCCGGCCTGGAACAATGAGCGGCTTCGCGGTCGGAACGAGTTATCCTTCCAGCTAAATGTGGGGCATGCGTTCAACATGACAAGAAGGCCATCTTAGCAAGATACTGTTTTCCCATACGACACGACTAGAAATACTGTAGCACAACGCTACAGGAATCTGCTGATCTCCATTTTCCACAACACTCAGTTATCTCACTTACTGGCAATATCCCGTTAACGGTCGAGTAACCACCTATTACTCGCGGGTAACATGAAGGTTGCCCGACTTCTACCGGTCTAATAATGGCTAAGCATATAAGTCGAGCCTAGACCTAGCACGGTAACAAGGGTGTATATCTCAAGTAATCAAGGTAAGGATAAGTAATGCAACAACGGTTTCACACAACTCCGATAACGTAATGCAACAATCATTGTATTAACTCAATTGCATTTATAAAAGGATGGGTAGGAGACTTAGAATGCTCCGGGCCTTGCCTGGGAACCAACACTAGGTTAGTGTTAAGTGACACTTGCTTGGCAAGCATCTCCACTTCCAGCACCTGTTTAACCTTGCATCTTCGGGATTGTCCACCAAACACCATCTTCGTGTTTAGCTTCACCATTCCGTCCTTCATGGCGTATCTACCGTACCTAAATGAGATGCACAATGCAAGCGTATGAATGCAAGGCAAACACTCACAAAACAAACACAAGGATTACTAACTATTTCACATAAGCAAACAGGCTAACTATATAAGAGAAGACATAACTTAATTATTAGTTTAGCACACACATAGAATACTCACTTCAGCAAGTCATGGTTATATTAAGGTGTTACATAATGTTCATTATGCAAGTAGACATGTTAACTATAACAATCAATTGGGACTACATTACATACATCACCCACTTACACATGCCTGCAAATACAACTTCTATCTTAGTTAAGCATGTTAACCAACATTATATGCATATTGATATACTACCTTGGGTTGATTAATTTAGCAACATAGTATGCACAAGGTAATTATTAACAAGACATGATACAACATCAAGGGTCACATGAACAACCTCAAACTTATAACAAGCAACTTAGTTTTATTTGCAAAGTTTGGATAGCATAGAGCAAGCAATCAATTTAATAATTACTGGAGCTACAAACATCCAAACAAGGCAAACTAAGACTTTCTGGAAAGCTAACAAGATTACCTACAACTTTGCTATTCAACACAAGAGCTAATTCAGAGGTTAACCTAGTCAAAAACAGAGGCAAAGCAGCTCCGTCCAATTCTTGGACAGAAAATCTGACAGAGCTTCACGACAGCATAACTCGAGAAATATTCATCACATAATCGTACAATTAGACATTCTAGAAAGCTTATAAAATTATCTAAACCTTTCTTATTTCTAGCTCAAGGTGAATCACAAGTTAACATAGCCAAACAAGTCAAGGAAGGCACCTCTGTCCAGACTTGGACAGATTCAGCCACCGACACAAAAAAAGCAATAACTCAAGCTCTATATGTCCAATAAAGGAGTTCTTGGACTTCACAGAAAGCTTAGCAAAAGAACTACAACTTTCCTTTAAGCACCTACAGGTGATTCTACATTTATATAACACAAACAACACAAACGAGCAGTTAAGTTAAAACACATGTAACTCAAGTTCTAAACTACCAAAAACAGTGATCCAAGATAATTTAGAAAGCTTATCAAAAGCACTACAACTCTTCTATTAACATCAACACATGATTCACAAGATAAATTAGCCAAAGAGTCCACTGTTTCAGCTCTGCACAGAAAACATGTAAAACCTGACAGCAAACTTCTAAAAGCTATAACTCTCAATCCACTTGGCCTAAAATCATGAAATTTTAGGAAAAGCAAGATTAGAAAGTTATCTACAACTTTTGTATAGAACAGACCTACAGAAAACATCATTTAAATCACGAAGTAATTACCATAACAGAAACTACACATGCAGCCACATTTCAGCAAATTAATAAACCCGCTTCACTAGTTATTTGGTGAATATGTGAGCACACATATGAGCTATAAAAACACTTCTAACATTCATGAACATGATCACATATTATTTATCATAGATCAATATGCAATAAGCCAAACATATCAACATATACATATTCATCTATTACTATGTTTCTATCAATTAGATAATTATTAAACATAGACATTATCTTTAAGTTCAGTTGCAAACATATAATTTGGACCTCATATTTTTACAGGTGATAGAAAACATCAAAATATAGCTACTGCAAAAAGATTACATGCTTAGGTCATATAGATTATTTATTACAAACATGGCAAGATTAATTCACGAAAAAGCATATGAGAGCAAGATAAATCTACAAAACATGATTTCAGCAAACCCATGGCCATGATAAAATTATCCAAGCTACAGCAATGCCATAGAAAGGCAGTGGAACCACCAATTCTATTTTTATATGCAAACATTTACCATAAATCATTTTAATCTATTTAATGAGCTGAAAGCAAGATAAATTCATAACTAATTCATACATGCACCAATAAATCTGAAATTTTTATCATAGTACACACATGACCAGAGGAGCCTACTATAAAAATTGCACATCATTTCAAGCAACACATCAGCAGATATCATTTTCTCCCTATTTAAGCCTATTTAACATAAACAAATTATCACAACACAAACTTTACACTAAAAGCCCAGATATTATGCAACCACTGGACAGATCTACTCACAAGGATTTCAAAAAGTGCTTACTTGCAATTTTTGGACAAACACACAATTTATTATGCATTTTATCATTTTCACTCAGATTTGCCTATTAATGAAAAACGAAAATCAAAAACTGTTTTTCACTTGGGCCCTCTAGATCTGCACAAAACCTTAGAGGATCTATTAGTAAACGCCTTGAGTCATGCAACTTTACATAAAAACACCTGCAAAGAGTTTCAGCTTCGCTAGAAGGTCCTTTCACCATGGATTCACGCGAGGAACTCGGGAGGAAGGAGGGGATGGTCGGCACTGCTGGCAAGGGGGCCGGGCTAGGGTTCGCTGGTGGCCAGCCTGCTGCTGGCGCCGGCGCTGGCCCTGCTCTGGTGTAACACCTCAGGTGTTTACATGAATAAAATGTTGTAAAACTGGTTTGAACAACTGGTTTGTAAAACTTATGGTGTAATACTTCCGCACTTTTTATCTCTGATGTATATTATTTGTGAAATGTTGTAATACTGCAATGACTCTTGCAATGATCCTGGGAGTGTAAGGAAACGTGGATGAGTCGGGTTACCCGATGACACGTGGTGGGTCTTTTGGGCTATTGGGCACAGTGTATGTCTGTTCGAGGTCTGTAGGACAAGGACAGGTACACGTGGGCCCTAATAATCCAGGAGGTTCCGTCACATCTGGCCGCTGCTGCTCGCTGTTTTCTTGCCCCCTCTTCTGCAGGTCGCGGCGAGGAGAGCGCTCCTGCTTGCGCGGCCAGGAAGGAGCGCAAAAAAGGGGACCGGTCAGCAGAAAAGTGAAAGGGGAAGGAAGGGGAAGTAGGAGTATAGACCTGCTGATGCGCTGCTGGAGGCGAGGAGGAAGGGGAGACCCGGTGCTGCAGCAGCTCCAAGGCTCGGCCGTGGAGGGAGAGACCGAAGGAAGAAGAGCTCGGGCTCGCTCTATTTTTTTTGCGTGAAGGGAAGAACCGGGAGGAGACTGCACAGACAAGGTCGGACTCATCCTTTTTATTGGCGCAGGCAACCGGTGGAGGTCGGTATTTTTTTTTAGAATTTCTTTCCTAAAATGACATGTTTCCGGAAACTTTCCGTCAAGTTCCAAAATTGCAAACACTGCTCAAACGGATTTCGATTTCGATGAAACCAATTTTGTTGTCGTCGTCTCGCCGAGTACTCCGACTTTCGTTAAGGGTGCTCAGTCAAATTCCCAATCATTTGTCCGGTAACGATCGTCGACGGCAGCTTCGCGGTGACCGAAATTCCAATTTGCAGTACAGACTTGACCAATTTCCGGAACCTGAAATCCGCACTGTAATTCATCTTGCGAGCTCATTTTCGCTATTTTCTGCACCGATCCAGGTCTCAGCCATAAAATGAGATTTGTTCCTCTCGATCTGTACTACAACTTTTGTTTAGGGCGCACCGACATGCGAACATCCGAAAATACCGTTCAAAGCTGGTCAAAGCAGTTACCCGATAGGGTCTGATTTAGGGTTCCTCGTCCGTCGAAATATTTTCTAGCCATCTACTCAATATGAAACTTTCATGACTTTTGGTCCTGAGTCCATATACAGTTGATTGGGCATAATTGTGACACTTGGTTGAATCCAAATGATTTTCTTCAGTTAATCGGCCATTACATGCAAAGCTGCGAATCGTCATTTCATGTGACTTTTTGATTCCAAACTTCACGAAACTTTTTCACCAGTTACTATAGACAGGAACTGAGGTGGGTCACATGAAAAATCCATGTTTAGCATTAATCCTGAATATTCATAAATTGACAATCAATATTAACTAGCTCCGTTAATTATTTCCCGAATAATTCAAACTGGAGTTTCATCTCTGAGATTGATCCCAAAACTTCTATCATCACTGACCACATTTGAATTTACTTAGTCATAGTCACTTGATATACCATATCTATGCTCAACTAACTGCTCAACTGACGGCGAACACCTGAGGTGTTACAGCCCTCCCCCCCTTAAAAGAATCGCATCCCGAGATTCCGGACGAAAGACTTTTCCAAGGGAAGAGAAGTATAGCACCCATTCCTAATCACAGGCTATCGGCAGCTCATGATTCTGACTTCTTGACAGAACAGAAACTATTATAAACCGAACAACTTTCTGATCTTTCATGTCATTTTCCAATCACTAGCTCTTGTTGGAGATTTTTTTTAATATACTGATTTCCATTGAACATTGAGGTACACTCATGATATCACTGTTAGGTTGACACGAAAACCAAAATTGCATTGCTACTTTGGGAGGAATCCAAGATAATATTACTATAAATATAGGAGCTTCATCTGAGTGAGACTATAGCAAAAACACTTCTTTGAGACGGCAGAACAGACTGACTGTAACCACTGTCCATATTACTGTGAATGTCGGTTCGACCAGATAACAGTCGATAGAGAGCTACACAAGGTCTCATGTGGTGCAATTCTCTTTCTCTGACAACAACACTGTATTATCTGAATCTGACAAGAGAGCGACGAATCTGATAGCTGACTTTACCAATTCCACGTTCTCACTGATCCTTTTCTTTACAAAAATTCTTATTTCCTCAGCAGCGATAGTCACCAAGGTTGAATTTGATGCAACCTCTTGGGTGAAAATACCAAGTTACTGAATTTCTGTACTACAGAGCAGATGAACATTATTCTTCTTCATGGTGTAGTTACGACTTAGTGGAACTGACTTGTTGAACTACTTGGGTCATAGAGCAATCTTCTTAAATCCACTCAACGAAGCAGGAACATAATCTGAAATCTGTCGTTTGACACTTCAATTTGCCATCAATCTGCACCTTTAAGAGTTGATTTTTTTGTAGGACACCTTGACTGCTCAAGAATAAGGGACTGATTCTGAATGTCCTTTCTAGCTTTATCCAAAATAATCTGGAATAACCTTTTCATAGTACTAAGATGTATCATTAGTTTGTCCTTATCCGAGGTATAATTTTGACTGAGTTATTAGACTAGCGTACCGTCTTGTATTACCATTGGAATTCCTTTTAGATTGAGTTGGCTGGAATATGACTGAAACTTGGATGTACGAGTACCACAAACAATATCAGTGGGTTTACAGACTTCGGGCATAACATTGTTCTGTGAGACTAGCCTTCATAGCTACCAAGAGTCCTTTCTGAACTGGGGACTGGCTTTTTAACGGCATAAACTAATCAGTTGTCTCTCAACACTTATAAAGCTCCAAGGTTTTAGCTTTTACTGCAAGCACTATCGGATATCAAAGCACATAGTCACCACCAAAATCAGCAGAGAATCAGACACATCTGGAAAGTTTGGGTTGACTATCCGATCATCATGTAGATATATGTATTAACTTCAGACAGAAAACTGTTGAACCTCAGGTATCTGGTTCAATAACACACCATTTCTGTTGCTCATTTTTCAGCTGATACTTGTCCACTTTAAGAATTCTGTGCCACTTTGCTTCATTATGACCATATATGTTGCTCAATCTTTTGTTGTTGATCAAACAGAGTCCTTTGTCTACCACCTCATACAGTCTGTTACTGTTTTCATCACTGACTGATTCTTAAATAGGTCATCCTTCATGCCACTTTCAGAAAGAAACACTGCCACATCTGAGCCGACAAAAGGATTTTTCTGAAGGAATATAGGAGATAACAAGGAGAAGGCTTCATGAAAGATAACACATTGGCGTAGTTCTATAATAGATCTTGATTGTAAACCACGATACCAGCGCGTGCCGAGCAGCACAACCATGTGTCTGCAGCCACAGGAGGCTCTCGGTTTCGTCGCGGCACCATTAGTTCTTAACCAAGACACCATTATCGAATCCACAACCAGTGAGAAATTCATCATGATGCAGATAAATCTTGCATGGATAAGCATCACATGCAAGGCACAAGCTAGCAAAACAAGGATGATCACAAGGTTCAGAAATCAACAAGGAGGTGATTTGAAGGACAAAACATGGCACAAGACAACAAGGATTCGTTTGGTGCACATCAAGGTCATGACAAAATGAAAGATTTCATGAACTTGATTTGGCTAAGCAACACAAAAGACAACTGAGGGGATACATGGGTTTGGGGTCTGGACTCCACAACTGGGCAAGCCAAACTATGGTCAAAGGCTGAGGTTAGCAGGAACTAAACTTGGCTGGTCAAACAAGGGTCTTCATAACAAAGGGTACAAACATCTATGGCTTTGGTAACACTTAAGACAAAACATGGATCTACAGGCTGGTTAGAGGCATGGCTACACAACCAGCATAGGCATACCATAGATCAGAACTAGGATTTTGGAAGGTTAGCTAGGGCTAACTGGTCCAACAAAAGGCATGAAGAGGCATAGGTACAGGTTTTTGGCACAAACCATTAGAACCAGACAAACAAACATAGGTCTTTTAAGCAAGAAGGGCTCTACCAGAGGCATCTCGGAAGGTCAAGAGAGCTTGGGCACGATTCTAACTGAAAGCTGGACAAACCACTCATGCACTCACCGAGGACAAAGCTTTGACTAACTAAGGAAACACTTAGATAACAACACATCTACACACACAACCTTAACAAGCATTGGGAACACACAAACAAACAGCTAAAGCGATCAACACTAATCACCAAGCTCAAACCAGACAAACATGTATCTATAGCATACAAGCAAACGTAGACATGCAAAACATGGTAGATAGATGTTGTCATACTTTTACTTCTTGTTTACAAGATTGGAGCATAACTCTTTGTTTAGAAGCAAACATACCAAGCAAACTAGGGCATACTTATATTTGTTAACCATAAATAGATTACAATTTTAAGTTAACAACTAACTTATTTAGCATAGGAAGTTAACAATCAAGCAACAAGCTCATGCATAGCCTATATTCCGACAAGGAATAACAAACACTTAGATAGCAACAACTCACAAGCAGCATGCAACAACTTGCTTTTAGGGTACAATCAAGCATAATCAACAGTTTAAAACATTCTAAACATATTAGAAAAGCTAATCTTGCAGCCACTTAAATTAGTTGCAAGCATTTAGTTCTTACTAGCATATGACTAGTAAAGATTAGCACTAGGTTAGAGAGCAATTATAAAGCATGGTAACCATAAAAACATAATTCTAGGCATAACCATGTATGAAAACAGTTTAGATACATCTTAAACATGTTAAACAGTTCATGATCAACCCCAAATTAAGTTCTTTACATGCACTTATTAATTACTCTAACTTAGCAAGGTAAAATAGAGAGCTATTTCAATTTACTCCAAAGAATTCTAGGAAGATTGTGGTAGCTCACACATGCATTTAGTTGACTGTTACAAGCATTTCAACATAATTCTGAGCAAGTAAAACAAGCTACACAATTCTAGTAAGTATCCATGCTCGAAACAACTTAAACAGGTTTAAACTATTTAATGTTATCAAACAGTAAGTTTTGCAATTTTCTTGCAGCAACATGATACTAGAGAGGTATGAAAATTTGTTTCACAAAATTTTATTCCATATATTCTAGTTCTCATTATTGCAAGAAACAAGCATGCAATAAGATTGCATGACTATAACATGAAAAGCAACTAAACAACAGGTTTTAGTACATTTCCTTGCTAAAGCATGTTAAAGCTAACAAAACTAGAATTACAAGTCTAGGAAGTACTTGGCAAACCCAGACAAAACTGCATACAAAACAAGCTCAAACAACAAGTTTTATTGTTTCTTTAGGTGGAGCATTTCAAAACAAAACTAACCCAATTGGTTTCACCCAAAAGGGAGTTTCCTAACTCAAAACATGGAATTACAAACTTAGCAAAGTTTTGCCATACAAGCAGGATAAGATCACACCCGTATTTGGTTACAACAAAGCATTTCAGCATAGGGGAAACTGCTAACCATTAGCAACTTTGTTGTATAACTACTCCAGCAAACAAACATGAAGCAGAGCAAGACAACACATAATCATGATGAGCTAGCAGGGTTATTCAAACAACAACATACAAGGCACTTATTTTTAGTCTATGACTAGCAACCACTCATCTAGCTAACATGAAGGCACGCATATAAAACACTGCACACTATCAATCATTATGAACAAGACCACATTACATCTAGCTTATATCAACATACAACATCAAACAGGACATTTATTTTTAGTTTTTTTTATAAGCAACCTAGCACCTCACATTGAAGCACTAGTTCACCACAAACTTTCATCATTACAGGAATAAGGGTGGGGAAGCATTTTGATGCACAAACAACCATCATGTTTTATCATTACATTAGTCATACTTGGCAACAAGTTGTTTATTATTAGAACAAAGGCGAGAGAAGCATGTTTATGAGCAAGCACAACAAGATGTATGCTCGTCCTATACGTCCTCACGAATTGCCAACCTGAGGCGACAATCACGTTCAAGGTCGGTGGCATAACACGCTCTCTCGACATAGCTAGTCGTCAACTATACATACGCATTCGAGGTTAGTGTACCTGCAGAAAATCTCATTTTAGCCCATTCCCACAACAGATATAAATACATTGCAGGAATTTAAATCTAGATACTAACTTAGGTGCATAGCCAGTATACACGTAAGTAGTATATGCACCCATCAGAATAATATTACTTCCCATAAATAAATACCTCCACTTGTACCCGTGTGCTTGACGAGTACAAGTTCCAGTACCAGACTAGCTCTTCCCTAGACCAACGGTTGTTTGGTCATGCTCTTACAACTCACACTTACATGAGCGTAGGTGCGACATTGCATAAAATAAATTCAACTACCCCACATATATGAGTACATCATATGTGAGGGCTACCTCCAACATTAGACCACAGGGCAGCATAGTGCGGTCATCACACGTACCTTTTGAGTCAACGTGTCGTTGCAAGTAATTAAAACCCCCCAGAGTTAGTATACTTAACTAAGCCACCTGAATGTCCTAATTGGGCATAACTGGAGGTTGTCGCTAGCACATAGTTTACAAATTAAATTTTGACAAACTTGCCTACTAGCTAAAGCTTTTTAGATAAAATAGGCTTTGCAAAATCAAAACTTTGTTTTAAAACCATGCACATGACAGTATTATGCTTAACCTTGCTCCAATGCCAGCTGTAACAGAACCGTCCAATTTATAAGAGCACAAGTGCGAAAACCTCTGCCGGAGCAGTTGAATTAGCACACTTGAGCCCATATAAACCCGGTAGTCCGTGAAATCCTGAGGATTTCAATCTTTCTCAACATCTCAGCCAAGATCGCATGGTCAAGCAAATACAAATCATGTCCACAGAGCTTTGCAGCGAAAATAATATTACAATAGAGTTCACAAATAAAGATACAAGTAGGGTTCCACTTAATTTAGAAGAAACAACAAAGGTTCAAATACTTTGCTTGCTTGAGTGACATCCTCCAACAACAGCATAAGAGAAGTAGGGAACTGCCGAGCCCACCGGCACTGGCCATCACCTTTCGGTAGGCCTAACCTTCACCTGCAACAAGGTGTGATAAACCTTGAGTACTCGAATGTACTCAGCTAGACTTACCCGTCGTAAACCAGAAATAAAGTGACACCAAGGAGTATGCAAGGCTAGTATATAGTGGAGCTGGTATGAGACCACATTTTGCGTAAAAGCGTAAGTAATTGCATAATTGGTTCTCCTGCTTACTAGCTGCAAATTAAATAGTAATTAACTTATTTAGCTAAGTTGGCTCCTGCACTATAACAATCATAGTAGTGATCCAACAATCACCATAAAGTAACAAACAGACCGAGTAACCATTGCCAAAAGTATAATGATAACTGTCATGTGTTCCACAATTTCAGTATCAAGGTCGATCAGCGTTCAAGTCAAGTGCTCACTATCCAGGAGCGATGGCGATTATAATCGATTCCTAACCAGCTGGTGATTTTATTCCCCACACAAACCACACTCACGGATCAGGTGAGCTACAGATAACCACAACATTGTTCCAGGAAGCCGCGGACTTAACCGCCACCATCAGACCCGGAGGCAAGCCCGACTGCCAAGGAGTTGGACTTAACCACCATCACCCAGGTCTTACTTTTCACGCCCCCGCGTCTCACTACCCCCTTCGTGGCTTCGGCTGATGCGTGGGACCTGAGAGCCGGCCTGGAACAATGAGCGGCTTCGCGGTCGGAACGAGTTATCCTTCCAGCTAAATGTGGGGCAGGCGTTCAACATGACAAGAAGGCCATCTTAGCAAGATACTGTTTTCCCATACGACACGACTAGAAATACTGTAGCACAATGCTACAGGAATCTGTCGATCTCCATTTTCCACAACACTCAGTTATCTCACTTACTAGCAATATCCTGTTAACGGTCGAGTAACCACCTATTACTCGCGGGTACATGAAGGTTGCCCGACTTCTACCGGTCTAAGCATGGCTAAGCATATAATTCGAGCCTAGACCTAGCAGGGTAACAAGGGTGTATATCTCAAGTAATCAAGGTAAGGATAAGTAATGCAACAATGGTTTCACACTACTCCTATAACGTAATGCAACAATCATTGTATTAACTCAATTGCATTTATAAAAGGATGGGTAGGAGACTTAGAATGCTCCGGGCCTTGCCTGGGAACCAACACTAGGTTAGTGTTAAGTGACACTTGCTTGGCAAGCATCTCCACTTCCAGCACCTGTTTAACCTTGCATCTTCGGGATTGTCCACCAAACACCATCTTCGGGTTTAGCTTCACCATTCCGTCCTTCACGGCGTATCTACCGTACCTAAATGAGATGCACAATGCAAGCGTATGAATGCAAGGCAAACACTCACAAAACAAACACAAGGATTACTAACTATTTCACATAAGCAAACAGGCTAACTATATAAGAGAAGACATAACTTAATTATTAGTTTAGCACACACATAGAATACTCACTTCAGCAAGTCATGGTTATATTAAGGTGTTACATAATGTTCATTATGCAAGTAGACATGTTAACTATAACAATCAATTGGGACTACATTACATACATCACCCACTTACACATGCCTGCACATACAACTTCTATCTTAGTTAAGCATGTTAACCAACATTATATGCATATTGATATACTACCTTGGGTTGATTAATTTAGCAACATAGTATGCACAAGGTAATTATTAACAAGACATGATACAACATCAAGGGTCACATGAACAACCTCAAACTTATAACAAGCAACTTAGTTTTATTTGCAAAGTTTGGACAGCATAGAGCAAGCACTCAATTTAATCATAACTGGAGCTACAAACATCCAAACAAGGCAAACTAAGACTTTCTGGAAAGCTAATAAGATTACCTACAACTTTGCTATTCAACACAAGAGCTAATTCAGAGGTTAACCTAGTCAAAAACAGAGGCAAAGCAGCTCTGTCCAATTCTTGGACAGAAAATCTGACAGAGCTTCACGACGGCATAACTCGAGAAATATTCATCACATAATCGTACAATTAGACATTCTAGAAAGCTTATAAAATTATCTAAACCTTTCTTATTATTAGCTCAAGGTGAATCACAAGTTAACATAGCCAAACAAGTCAAGGAAGGCACCTCTGTCCAGACTTGGACAGATTCAGCCACCTACATAAAAAAAGCAATAACTCAAGCTCTATATGTCCAATAAAGGAGTTCTTGGACTTTATAGAAAGCTTAGCAAAAGAACTACAACTTTCCTTTAAGCACCTACAGGTGATTCTACATTTATATAACCCAAACATCACAAACGAGCAAGTCTGTCCTGACTTGGACAGATTTGGACAATTAAGTTAAAACACATGTAACTCAAGTTCTAGACTACCAAAAACAGTGATCCAAGACAATTTAGAAAGCTTATCAAAAGCACTACAACTCTTCTATTAACATCAATACATGATTCACAAGATAAATTAGCCAAACAGTCCACTGTTTCAGCTCTGCACAGAAAACATGTAAAACCTGACAGCAAACTTCTAAAAGCTATAACTCTCAATCCACTTGGCCTAAAATCATGAAATTTTAGGAAAAGCAAGATTAGAAAGTTATCTACAAATTTTGTATAGAACAGGCCTACAGAAAACATCATTTAAATCACGAAGTAATTACCATAACAGAAACTACACATGCAGCCACATTTCAGCAAATTAATAAACCCGCTTCACTAGTTATTTGGTGAATATGTGAGCACACCTATGAGCTATAAAAACACTTCTAACATTCATGAACATGATCACATATTAAGCCAAACATATCAACATATACATATTCATCTATTACTATGTTTCTATCAATTAGATAATTATTAAGCATAGGCATTATCTTTTAGTTCAGTTGCAAACATAAAATTTGGACCTCATATTTTTACAGATGATAGAAAACATCAAAATATAGCTACTGCAAAAAGATTACATGCTTAGGTCATATAGATTATTTATTACAAACATGGCAAGATTAATTCACGAAAAAGCATGTGAGAGCAAGATAAATCTACAAAACATATTTTCTGTAAACCCATGGCCATGATAAAATTATCCAAGCTACAGCAATGCCATAGAAAGGCAGTGGAACCACCAATTCTATTTTTATATGCAAACATTTACCACAAATCATTTTAATCTATTTAATGAGCTAAAAGCAAGATAAATTCATAACTAATTCATACTTGCACCAATAAATCTGAAATTTTTATCATAGCACACACATGAACAGAGGAGCCTACTATAAAAATTTCACATCATTTCAAGCAACACATCAGCAGATATCATTTTCTCCCTATTTAAGCCTATTTAACATAAACAAATTATCACAACACAAACTTTACACTAACAGCCCAGATATTATGTAACCACTGGACAGATTTACTCACAAGGATTTCAAAAAGTGCTCACTTGCAATTTTTGGACAAACACACAATTTATTATGCATTTTATCATTTTCACTCAGATTTGCCTATTAATGAAAAACGAAAATCAAAAACTGTTTTTCACTTGGGCCCTCCAGATCTGCACAAAACCTTAGAGGATCTATTAGTAAACGCCTTGAGTCATGCAACTTTACATAAAAACAAAGAGTTTCAGCTTCGCTAGAAGGTCCTTTCACCATGGATTCACGGGAGGAACTCGGGAGGAAGGAGGGGATGGTCGGCACTGCTGGCAAGGGGGCCGGGCTAGGGTTCGCTGGTGGCCAGCCTGCTGCTGGCGCCGGCGCTGGCCCTACTCTGGTGTAACACCTCAGGTGTTTACATGAATAAAATGTTGCCATGTCATCATAAGCATTTCATAGCATCATGTGCTAGCTCACCTTGAGATGCATTCACTAAAAAGAGTTTAATTCCTAATGTGTGAGCATTTTGTTTATGCTTGTGATGTAGCTCAAAACCCTAATTTGGAATGTCATTATGAAATGACTTGTGTTCATTCCTATTTGACTAAAGTCATGTAAAGGCTTGAAACCAAGTTCAACAATTCAAAAGAATACAAAATTCATCTAGCTTAAATATGGGAAAATCATTTATTTTCCTATATAAGTTAATTAGCCCTTTCTAGTTAACTCAAAATCTGTGCATATTTAGGGGTTGACCCTGAAAGCTCTTTGGTAGATCTTGAAAAGAGGTACAACTTTGGTATTTAAAGTTTTTAGAGTTGCTGTTCAAAATTTCAAGTAATTATGAATTTACTTAAACCCTGGAAATGATCCCTTTTTGATTTTAAACTTGCATTTCAAAAATTATTTGAAATCTGAGTTTGAAATCTACATCAAAGTTGTAGAGAATTTCAAAATGAACCTTTCATACATTGACCATTTTTCAAGTGTCAATGTAAAATCCAAAGTAATTTTGCTTCTACTACAAAACCCTAGTTCTGTCCCCTTTTCAAATTTCCAATTTGAAATGGATTTGAACTATTTTGATCAAATTGACCTATTTCCAGTTGAAATCAGCCAAAGAGTGTTGAAGCAAAATTGTACAACTTTTCAAACTCTACATTCTATATATTGACAAAATTTGAAGTAGTTCAGGATTTTCAAAAGTAATTTTGAAATTTAGTTTGGTCCAAATTTGAGTTTGAACTCTATTTCAAAATCCAAGCAGAATTTGACTTTGGTTCTTAAAACAAACTTGTAGAACACAAAGTTTGGAGCAACTTTTGTTTTGGGAGTTTTTGCTGTGCAGTACAAATATCTAGAGAAAAAGAAAAGGGGGAGATTTCAGCGCTACAGTAATCTCGGAGAAGGGGGAAAAGAGCAGAGCATGTGCTCTGCCCTTGGCCGCCGCGTCGCCGCCGCCGTGGCCTGGGCGCCTTCGCCCAGCTCCGCGTGTTCGGCCACGCAGCTGCTTCCCTCTCTGCTTCACTCCGTGCGGTGGCAAGCTCTGAGAGCTCCCCAACCCTCTCATCACCCGCGTCCGCCACCTCCCCTTTTCTCCTCCCCTGTTTCCACTCCGGCTCCGACGAGCTCACTCTCCGCCGTTGCCGCGTCTCTGCCATCTCCATCTTCCCAGTCGCTCCGCTTAGATCCTCTGCTTCTCCTGAGCTAGCTAACTCGAGCCCTAGTGCTTGCAATCGCCGCCGCCACGGTCTCCTTCCTCGCTGCCGGCAGGAAGCCGCCGTGAGTGTCTTGGTCGAGGTCACGGTAAGCCGGGGTACCTCCAGTCTTTCCGATTGGTGTTTTAGTTTCGCGTTATGTCATGGCTCATGTTCGGCTCGCTTTGAAGGTCGCTATCGCTTTGGCTTGAGCAGTCCACGAAGGTTGCCGCCGGCGCAAGCTCTGCCGTCGCCGTCACCGTCGCCAACATCGGTCTGGTGCTCCTCGAGTCAAGGCAAGGTGAGCACCGTAGTCGCGAGGAGTTCCTAGGCGTGGTGCGCTCTCTCGTTTGGTCTCTATCGTGTCGGCTTGGTCTGTCCGCGTGGCTCGCCATCGGTGCAAGCGCCGCCATAGCCGCCATCGTGGGCCATGTTGAGCGGAGTCGTCTTCAAGTGAGTTTGGGTGCGCATCACGGTTGCAAGAAGTGCCTAAGTGCGATGCCACCCTCGGTTAGGTCTCTACCGAGCCCTTATGGCCGGAGCATCGCGTCGCCGCCGTGCTCGGAGTGGCAGAGCCGTCGTCTGCTCGAAGTCGAGTGAGTCCTAGGTCGGGTAAAGGGTGGAATCGGTGCGCGAAGTCCAGCCGGAGGCAGTGCGGTCCTCGTCGTCGCTGGAGACTTCGCCGGTGGGGAGATCATCGGCCGGTCAACGGGGCGAGCGGCCGGTCAAGGCCGACCGGACGCTGGCCTGGGCGAGAGAGGGGAGAGAGGAGGCTGACGACTGGGGCCCGGCTGTCAGCGGCCGTGGGCCGAAACTGGGCCGAGCCCAGTAAGGTGTTGAAGCGTTTTTCTTTTTTCTGTTTTGGGTGAATAGTGTTAGGTTTTGTCTTTTTGATATCTTTTTGTAGGAAGCTCCAAAAATTGTGAAAATTTTTGTGTAGCTTTCTCAAAATGCCTAATATTTAAGAAAAATATAAAACTTGAGTTTTGAACTAATTTTGAAACTGATTTAAATATGGCTTTTAATTAATAAATGATCTTTGATGATTTTTGTAGGCCTATTTAAAGGTCCAAAAATCATGAAATTATTTTTGTCACTGTTTTTAGATGAAAAGGTATCATCGCAAAAATTTTGAGCTCTGTTGACGAAAATAAATTTTATTCTTATTTAAATGCTTTATTTAATCATTTGAATGTTTATAGTTAATTTAATTCTGTAAATTCATATACTTGTCCAAAGATGCTGAAATTTATTTTATGCATTATATAGGACATAATCAATCTGAGTAAAAAGTGTGAACTAATTTGAGCATAGTTTGCTTCACCACTTAATTTTATGCTGATTAAATTGCTTCCTTTATGAATAAAGAATATGGTAAAACATGAAAACCCAAGTTTCTTTAGAGTAGTTTTAAAGGTTAAGATAATTGAATTATCTTGATCTGCTGAGTGAATTATCTTGATCTGCTGCTTGATGCAGGCAAGTGTCACTCATTTAAACCATGTATGTTTATGTAAGTTGGTTTTGTTGGTTTGCAACGGTACCGATGGAAAGCTGTTGCAAAATAAATGTTTATAGCTTAGAAAATTTCCATCTTTATCATGATCATGACATGAGCATCTCATCAAGCATGCACTCCCTTATCGTGTAGTTTCCGAAGAGGTCGATTGTCCGGTCGAGGTTGGTCCAGGGGGTCCGGAGTGTTCTGTTGATCCGGAATATCAGGAGACTTTTTCGGTCAACGAAGGCAAGCTCCGGTTCATTTAACCCTTTCCTTGGATTTACAATTACACTTACTTTCGATAACCTGATGCATTAGATGTTTATCAAATAAATGCTTTAAACCTGTTGATGCATGATCAACCTTGTTATCGATATATCAGTCCTTGATACCTGCTTTATGCAAATGATAGAAATGCTTAGTCTTGCTTTATGAAGTTTTTGATAAATATTTTCAATGCTTATCGTTTTGGAATGATAATGAAAAAGAATGATGGTTAAGACCAGACGGGCACATGCATCAACCCTTGGATCAATGTATGGCGACCCGGATGTGTCGGTTTAGGGTTAACCGTTGTTGGCCTGCTAGATTGAGAAATTGTGAAGTACCGATCATATGCTACGGTAAGCTCTGCCTTGGTGGTTCTTAAATGAGAACGGCTAATCGCGCACTGGGAGTGGAGAGATGGCGGGAGTACTAGCTACCCTCGTGGGTTAAAGTCCCGGATTGGAGGTGTACAAGTACTCTCGGGTGGCGCGGACCCGGTCTTGTTTGGAGGATCCGAGGTTGGGGTTGATATATGTGTGATCGAGGGTCTACATATGTCGTATGATCGTGGAAAACTCCCAGATCTGGTTAAATCGGTTCGAATCGTCGTGCTCCTCGGTTAAGGAGACTCAATCTTTCGACCCGCACCGTAGAATAAAAATGGAACTGGGTTAAGAAAGAATGATAACGATCTATCACTAATGTTCACTTTCAGTTCTTACCAAGTACTTAATTAATTAAGTAAAATTTGGATCTAGAACTACTTTAGTAAGCTTTTATGCAAATGAAAAATTCTGTTGAGCCTACCCAAGCCAGCATACCTGTTCCTTCTCTTCTCTTGTCGCGTCAGCCTTGTTGAGTACCTTTGTACTCAGGGTTTGTTAATCCCCTGTTGCAGGTGACGTTCATGAACAGCCCTGCTTTGAGGCCTGTTGCATGACCGTCATTGAGGAGGACGTGTCCGGAGAGGAGTAATGCAACCCTTAGGCGGGGTTGTTTGTGTGTTATACAGTTTTATTAATGCTACTTCCACTACCTAGGGTAAGGTTTGAAACTATGGTTTGTAATAACGACGTGAGTTTGAACAACTGGTTTGTAAAACTTATGGTGTAATACTTCCGCACTTTTTATCTCTGATGTATATTATTTGTGAAATGTTGTAATACTGCAATGACTCTTGCAATGATCCTGGGAGTGTAAGGAAACGTGGATGAGTCGGGTTACCCGATGACACGTGGTGGGTCTTTTGGGCTATTGGGCACAGTGTATGTCTGTTCGAGGTCTGTAGGACAAGGACAGGTACACGTGGGCCCTAATAATCCAGGAGGTTCCGTCACATCTGGCCGCTGCTGCTCGCTGTTTTCTTGCCCCCTCTTCTGCAGGTCGCGGCGAGGAGAGCGCTCCTGCTTGCGCGGCCAGGAAGGAGCGCAAAAAAGGGGACCGGTCAGCAGAAAAGTGAAAGGGGAAGGAAGGGGAAGTAGGAGTATAGACCTGCTGATGCGCTGCTGGAGGCGAGGAGGAAGGGGAGACCCGGTGCTGCAGCAGCTCCAAGGC
>VDCT01000180.1:0-26785 GCA_009763385.1 Coix lacryma-jobi var. lacryma-jobi
TTGACTTTGGCTCTCTCGTACCACTTGTGCTCTTCCTCTCGCAAGAGGCACACTAGGCGCTCTTTTAGATAATGCTTAAGATTAATTTCCTGGTCAGACAAGGAATTACTCTCAGCTTTCTTATCCAGATCCTCTAAAAGAGTTAACAGAGTCTTCTTCTCTTTTCTATAAGACCCTGCCGTGTGCCTTGCCCAGCCCCTCAGATGTTGTCTAAGTCTTCGAATTTTAGACTGCCAACGCTCTAGAGGGGTTGACCCTGAGGTTTGAGATTGCCAGATATTTGCAACCATGTCATGAAAACCATCCCGAATAAGCCATCCCCTTTCAAATTTGAAGGTTCTGTTCTCGGGCTAGTGAGTCAAAGCACCAGTATTAAGAATAAGGGGAGTATGGTCTGAAATGTTTCTGTCTCTGGGCTCGACCGATGCCAACGGGAACTGGTCTTCCCACTCCGTGCTGACAAGAACTCTATCTAATTTTTCATAAGTTGGGTCATCACCCGGCCCCGCCCAAGTATATAGGCGGCCTGACATCACAATCTCCCTTAGATCCAGAGATTTGATGACCGCATTAAAAAGATTTGGCCACTTGGGATCAAAATCCCCGGAGCTCTTATCGTCCGGGGACCTCATTATATTGAAATCACCTCCAAGAATATAGGGGAGGGATTCTTTGGAGCAAGTGTTGGCAAATTCAGAAAGGAAGGCACACTTCTCAATATGTTGTGTTGGCCCATAAACTGAATAAAGAACAAATTTGAAGCCATTTGTCTTATATCTTAGGGTAAACTTTACATAAAAATCTCCCTCGGCAATGGCTCCAATATCAAAAACATTCAGATCAACACCGAGAAGGATGCCACCTGATCTACAACGGGGCGCCATGGTATGCCAAAGGAAGTCATGTCCACCACAAAGATTTTTGAGGACATGATCCGGAAAAGAATCTCTTAGAGTTTCGGAGAGAGCAATAAAATTAATTTGCTCCTCCTTAACTAACTCCGCCAAAAACCTATGTTTAGCCAAGTCTGCAAGACCTCTGCTATTCCAGAAAACACCTTTCATTTTAGAATAATCTTTGAAGGGGTTTTTGGTTTGTTGGGGAGTTTGCCTTTTTTGTATTTTTGGCATTATGATACTTCCCCCGGCGACGGAGTGGAGAGAGATCTATGATTTGATCGTTCTCCACATCCAGCAAATTCTCATTTAGATTTCCACATGCGTGGCTGAGAACTGCTTCAAGACGATTTTCCCGCTCATCATCACTCTCGGCAAAAAAAGTATTAGATTTTGGAAGTCGTTGTTTCTTGGTATTAGCATGAACAATTAGTCTATCAATCTCTAAATTTTTAATATGAGCTATGTCTGAAGGACCTAGGTTGATGCCTACCCTACCAAGGTTTGATGAGATACTAGAATCAGGAAAATAGGCAAACGACATACCTGTAGATTCGAGGTTCTTTTTCGCCGCCATACACTCTGCCTTGTGGAGGATAGGTTCATCTGCCGAAGCTGCATTCCTGGTGCTTCGGCGCGGCTTCTGGGACAAAATTACTTCTGAGCCCGGGACAGCAGGCGCAGTCCCAGCACGCACGACCCCAACCGCGGGGGCGGCGGCCAGCCCACCAGCATGCACCACACCGGAGGACGGGGCCGCCACTGCGGCTCCTATCTGTTCACCCACTGTGGAAGGGGCAGCGAGCTGTCCCCCCGCCTGGACCGCCCCGCCCCCGGTGGACACAGCAGGGGGCATGGTCGACAGCATCCCAGCCAACGGAGCCACGTTCGCTCGCGGAACGGTAGGAGAAGCGCCCACCGCTGCTAAGATAGATGGCTCAGAAAACGAGGGGGCGGCCCCATCAGTCAGCTCCAAGGTCGAAGGAGGCTGCCCCGAGACGCGCAGTTCCACCGCTGGAGGCGTGGTGGTAGCTGAAGACGAAGAAGACCTGATTGTTCCCTCCGGAACGGCGTCGACGAGGTGAAGATCCTCGGTGGTCGGGGAGCCTAAAAGCGAGGCAGCACCACCCGCCGAGGGCGAGGAAGTGCCTCCCGCTAGGGGAGAGGCTGCCGTACCTCCAGCTCCGGCACCGTCCAGCGCGGGAGGGGAGGCAGACGGCAGTGAAGATCCCCCAGTCCCGGTCAGGCCGTCGTCGGGCGCCACGAACCCTGCTGAAAGCTCGGAGGAAGGAGATACAAAAACAGATGATGGGTGAATTTTATTATGAGAGCCCACCAAGGAATTAAACGTTCCCAGCTCCTCCTCCGTCAGTGGAGAGAAAATCTTCCGAGCAACTCCATCATCATGCTCAATCATGACCTTGAAGCTAATCTCATTAATCAATTGCTCACAGGCCAGGTCCAGACTCTTTTCAATCAAAGCAGGTTGCTGTTGCGGAGGAATATTCTGAGGAGGAGCCTGGACGTTCCCGGAAGCATTATTAAGATCTTGAGGAGGTGGATCCTGAGCCTCCGCATCTTCCATCTCACGGTCAGACCCGTCCGGATTGTTATCATTGTTCCCATCACCCAGCAAGTCGTCCTCATCTGGGTTCAAGCCATCAGCCTGAATCACTTCACCCGACTTAAAAAAGAGACGGTAAATGTTGCTAACCACACAAACATCAGCCTGCTTTGGGATTTTCTTAGCATCAAAAATAGGCACCAAGATACGGACCTTACCAGTCGCTCGAAGGTGTGCCATATCAACCTTCTGGGTGGCCCCAATAATAGACCCAACTGCCCACAGAGGAAGAAATGACCGAAGAACGCGGGGCACCTTGGACACAGTCACCCACACCTGGTCCTAAGAACATATATGATGAATGATGGACTTTGATGAGGAAGGTTTGAGGCTTTTACCCGGTTTAGTCCATATCTTGCTATGCGCTTATTGTTTACGACTAACCGGTGGCGTTGAGTTGTGTGGTGTTTCTGTGTTGGTGTGCGTGTGCGACATGTGTCTCTTGGCTGTGTTGATGTGCAGGTGTGGAGCTCGGATACAGTGGTCAATGGCGAGGTGAAGGTCAAGTAGAGACGTGCCGTGCCGACGGACCGGGAGCGGTGAAGGATGGGCGTGCCGTGCGGCGGACGTGCCATGCCGATGTACCCAGAGCGGTGAAGGGCGGACGTGAGGCTTGGACTGACGGACCAGAGGGCCAGAGGACCAGCTGTGGTAGCTGGCACGTGGCATCGGCGAGCGAGAGCACATGGGGATATGCGGTGCATCGGCCGAGTCGGGAGGAAGACGTGGCGTCGTGCCACTTTGCGGAGGTCGGACACGGGCTTGCGTGCGGCGCAAGTGTCGTCGGCCAAGTCAAGGAGGATGGCGAAGGCGTTGTGCCCGGCGTGGAGGCTGGACATGTATCGGCATCGGTGCCGGTGGTCGGGGTGTGCGAACCACATCCCGTCTACGGTGCGGGTTCAGTAGCTGAGCCTCAAAAAGCTACCATCGACGGTTTCCGAGTTTGGGCCTCAAAGCGTCGGGATGGACGGTTTTCAGGTTTGGGCCTCAAAACCTGGGCTCGCGGGTTTTCGAGTTTGGGCCTCAAAACTCGGGGTGGACGGTTTCCCGGTTTGGGCCTCAAAACCGGGGGAAGGTCCGAAAGGACGGTCGACGCGTGGCGGCATGGAGAGGCTGGCGCGGCAGCGAAGCTATCCACGAGGAAGGCGCGGTGGTCGACATGACGGCATGTGGCGGCATCAGGGAGGTCGCGTCGAGGCGAAGCTACCGGATGTGCGGGCGTGGCCGTCGGATCGAAACTGTCAAGTCTGGACGGTTTTACCCCTGGGGGGTATTTGGGTTGAGTGCTTAATGTAAGGGCGTTTTGGTCTTCGGACGTGCGCCTATATATATGAAGGGGGCTGCTAGGGCAGCCGCCATCCTTGGGAGTTCTAGGTGGTGTCTCTCTCACTTTGTTCCTGTGAGAGAAGGCTAGGGTTAGGGAGAGTTGGCTCTTGTTCTTGAGCTTTTTGCCATCCAAGCTTTGTGTTGCTAGGATTGGCTTGTAGCTTGACACCGAGTGCTTAATCAATCATCCATCTTCCTGAATCCAAGGATCAAATTTGTGCTTTAATTTGTCTTGCGATTTTGTTCTTCGCGTTTGCACGTTTTCCCCTCTTTCGTTCTTCACGAGAATTCTTGTTTCGAGGGAAGATTCGCAAATCCGTTTGAACCATCTTGTGTAGCTTCGTGAGAGTCTTCTTTCTACCGAAGGAATTTCTCTAATACCTCATGAACTCACAGATCGGGCGGATTTAGTTTTGGGATCGAGTTCTTGCCCGTTCCTCACCGTTTTCTTCGATTCACCGATTTGGAGTTAGGTTTGAGCCATGATCTCTTAGGAGTAGCTCACTAACATCCTTGTGACCCCTCACACGAAATTTGAGCCTTACTGCTTTTGATTTGAGGGAGATCGGGTCGATTCGGTGGACGAACAGGGGACTGGTCGGGGTGACCGAACGCTGCCTCATAGCGACCGGACGCACCGAGCCAGAGTCCGGTCGTTGAACACCTGCGCTGTCCAGTTAGCGCGAGGTGACCGGACGCACGCCTCGTATCGACCGGACGCTATCCCTTGCGTCCGATCGTTGAAAGGCCGAGCGAAACAGGCTCTGCGAACTGACCGGACGCTCTATGACTATGTGACCGGACGCATCGAGCACACTGTTCATTGTGCATGTTTTCTTGTGACTGGACGCTTGAGGTGTGACCGGACGCACCTCCACGCAGAGTCCGGTCCAACACAGAGAGCTCCCGAAACGAGTTTCTGTTGACCGGACGCGTCCGATCGATCCTGACTGGACGCTCCTCAGAGTCCGGTCAGTGCAGTGATCGCACGTTTTCGTCCGTATCTTTTACGTTCGAGCTCTGATTTGAGATCCGCTTTTTGCGTTGGATTCCCGACTCTGTGCTCTACAGAAACAGGGCTTCCCGCTTTGCGAAAAAGCCTGAATCCCCCTCGCGTTGCTCGGGGGAGGTTGAGGTTACCCCAACTCCATCCTATCACTAGTTGACTTGCGTGGATTTGGGTGAGGGAGCTTTTGTGGTGTCCCGCTGTGTTCCTAGGGAACATCCACCCATTCTCTTGGGTCGTGGACATCACGTGTGTCGGCTTTGCTCTTGGGGTTGATTTTTTTGGGACAGAGGCCAGAATTTCTGAGAAGAAATTTTAGGCTCCCATTCACCCCCCCCTCTGGTCGCCTTGCTTTAGCATTTTCGGTCCTTCAGCTCCAGGGTTTTAATAGGCTGAACATCATCAACAAATTCATCAAAAATGATTGTGCCTTCTTTGTTCTTCGTAGTGATAGTACGGATGGCGATCATTCGTTCCAGCTCCTCTTTACTCGGAAACGGGACAACAAAGGACCGAGGTCCTTTCTCTTGCGCTTCCCATTCCCAACGAACTGGAATAATCCTGGCCAACTCCGACAGCAGCAGTTGAGCAGGAACGTCACCCGATGCCACACTGATCAAAGCTACGACAGACGACTGAGCAAGATTAACAATATGATGGCTCCTTGCCGTTTGAATCTAGAAGAAGCCCATGCCATCCTCAGCAGCTCCACAGAATGCTACCGATGGTTTGGGCCCCCGAAGCTGCGGACACTGGTTTGTATAGTGCTCCTCGGAACAGATGGTGCATTCCAACTTCGCCAGCTGATCCCTGCGTTTTCTTTTTTGCTTTCCCTAGTCATCGTCCACAGCGAACCCGGAGGGATCATCCAGGCCTGCCCTGTCTCGATCTGCATGCACAGCAGGGGGTTAGCCTGACCAGCCGGAGCAGCGGCGCTGGGCTGGCCGCGTAGACTCCTAGCCACAGGCTCGACGACACGGCTTGGTCCTGCGCCAGATGCCGCGGGCCCAAAGCTTTCGCGGCCACGACCAGCAGGCGGGGGCCCCGCGCCCAGCAGCTTGGGCAGGCCTTGAGCCAGGAGTTGTCGGAGCAAAGGCACCACGGCCACGGGCAGCTGGCGGAGGGCCTCCGCGGCCAGCAGCAGCGCCGCCTGCATGGGGCGCCCCTCCACGGCGCCCCCGGCCTTGATCCTCGGCGCGGAAGCGGTCCGAAGCATCTGAGGAGGGACCCCGATCCCTGCCGCGGTGGTGATGATCCACTATCCGGCGGCCACGGGCAGCGCGACCCCTGAACTGGCCCCCAACCTCGCCCGCCATCAGAGCATCACGGAAGGAACGACGGGGAGGACCAGCGAGAGAGGGAGCCTGAGACGAAGAAACGCCGGCGAGAGGGGAACCTGGATCAGACCTGACGGCGAGGAATAGGTTAGGATTGAACAGCGCGTGACTAGGTCGAGCAAACCCAGGAGGAACCGGGCTGCACACTGGTCCCGTCCACCTGACAGGAGATGATTGGGCCACACATTGGATCGGCCGGGGCCCAACTGGAACCAGAAGAGGTGCCGCGACAGTCGTTGGAAGATTCAAAATCGTGGCCCCGGTGCCGTGATCCCGAGCGCCGAAGAGCCGGGCGCCGCCATGGTTCCGATGGATGGACTGGATAGCCGGCGTGATAAGATCGCCGAACGTCCTCGCCGGCGAGATGCGACGTGGAGGGAGCAGACCTTTCCAAACAAGCTTCCATGGCGCCGGGATCATGCACGAGGGAGCTGGGATGATTTCTGCAGGCTTCGGCGAACGGACAGCGGGCTCCGGCGCACGGCCCGACTTCGACGTCTCGATCGAGGGTCCGGACTCAACCTTCCAGGATGCCATCGGGGATAGGGCCGCTGCATCACCAAGGTCCTCGCACTCCGAATCGGATTCGGAATCCCAGAATTTGCCAGTCAGATCATGAAGACGAGAAGACGATCCCGGATGCTCCGGCTGCGGGAGCGAGAAGAAAAAGTTGCTGCCTTCATGCTCCACATCGAGAAATTTCAATATTTAACCCCAAATTTGCAAGCCTCTCAATATTTGGCATCCAATTCGTAAGTCTTTCATTATTTAACCCTATGCATACCAATTGCTTCAATATGAGGGATTTTTGGAAAGTTTTCTTATTTTCTATTTTCTAATATGTATTAGCACTGTACATCAATAGAAAGAGACTAAAATACCCTTACCTCTATCCATCCAGATCGAGAACGCACGGGACTCATTCTCGCGAGTCACGGGCGCAGACTCATCCTCGCGAACCTGCGCGCTCCCCACGCCGCCGCCCCGACGCCGCTCGTCGCCGGTGCCGCCCGTTGCCGGAGAACGCCCGCGGCCTCCGTCCCTCGCCAGGCTCCATCCTCGACAAGCTCCCTCCGACCAGCAGCTCCCCTTTGCGCCGCCCCCATTCGCTTACCCTATGGCCTAGGGTTTGGGGCGGCGGAGCTCCCTGCCGGCGGCCCTGCTGGCCCGATGCCAGTAGGTTGTCCTCCCCTCCGTCTCCATGGCTCCTGCAGAGTAAGCTCCCGATCCAAAACTCCTTTTCGCACTTTACAGTACATGTTGATTTTGAGGTGGGGCACAAAATTGATTTTGTGTCTCCATGATTTTTTTTTGTTGGTACACACCACGGTAGAGTTGCTCGGGATGGCACGTTTAGGTTGTGTGTGCAGTTTTCTGAGTTCAGCGCTAAGTTGGATGATGGTTGCTCTATTGATGTGCCACGAAAATATGATGAATGGATTGTGGATTACTGTTCTTATGCTTTGGAGATGCTAGAAAATGACTTGAAAGCAAGGGTCAGTTGGGGAAGCAGCCAGCAACCAGTAATAGTTGAGTTTGACATGAGTGGTGGTGGAGAAAGAAAGTTGTTGAATGATAAAGAATTGTCCATTGCATTTTCTGAAAGGATGGGTGACAAGAAATTGTTCTTGTTTGTTGATATTGAGGACAAACCCACAAAAGTGTTTTGTAGTTCTCTAACAGAGGCAGCAAGCAATGTCGGGTATGACAATGTCATGGGACCAATAGATTCAAGCCAAGAGGCATTTGTTTCTCATCCAATTGACTGGGACAGTCTGGAGATTACTCCACTTGGACAAGATCAAATTGGTGCTGCACTTCCTGTGATGGATGAAGATGCAATGTATGAGTTTGTTGGCCTCAGGGCAGAGGATGAGAGGGATGAGCAAGCTAAGAGGGCACCTACACTAAATCTGGATGATGTGGACCTACAAGAAGAGCTGTTAGTTGATGATCATATACCTGGTGAGAATTCTGTGATATATGACAGAGAAGACCCTCCAATGAAAGTTGGAACCATATATGCTAGTGTCGGTGTTTCGACCCCGGGGGTATGACACCAACTAGTAATATGATCGCGTGCTCTCTTCCTGGATGGTGATGCAAGATGACACAAGGGTTTATCCTGGTTCGGGCAAAGAAGGCCCTACGTCCAGCGGAGGGAGGAGGTTCTTGTATTACTTGCACCTAAGTGCTTGTACAGGGGCAATACAAGCTCAATGAGCGTGGACGGGAGTCTGGACTCGTGTGTGTGTCGTCTGGACCTGTGTGCATGAAGGGCCCTGGTGTCCTCTTTTATAGAACAAGAGGAGGCCAGGGTTACACAGGAGTGACATGTACAACGCCCAATATGGCGAAGGGTTGGAATTCTGTCTTGTCGCAGTCACTGGAACCGGCGTGGGGGTTGCTGTTGAGACGTCCTTGAAGCGTGGTGTAACACCTCTGGTGTTTAAGCATGTAATTAACTTGACATATCATCATTAGCATCATTAATCATCTTGATCATGATTTCATGTGTATGCATTTTGCTAAGTGTATCATTTTATGTGAATTACCTCTATTGCAAAAATCCTAATTAGCCCACTTCTCTCTACTAGGGCAAAATGTAATTTCATCTCTGTGGATTAGTTTTGTGTAATTTTGTTCCTTTGGTGTCTTGAAGTTTTGTTGTGTTGGCCAAAGTTCAAAAATCAGAATTTGATTTCAAATCCCTTTTGCAAACCCTAATTTCCAAATCCTGGATTTATCCTTCTGGTGTAATTTAAAAATTATTCAAAATTTGGGGTTGGTCCAAAAAGCAAAGTTGTAGAGCTGTCAAAGAGAAACAACTTTGGTATTACAAATTTTCAAGTTGCAGTTACAAAGTTTTGAGTTATTTCAAATTCAATCAAACCCCAACTTTTGTTCCCTTTTCAGTTTTCAAAAAGAGTTCAAAAACTAATGAGTTTCTGGAAAAGTGTATTATAGCAAAGTTGTAGGTTTTGATAAAGGAACAGCTTTCATGTTTGAAGATTTTCTAGTTTCAGTATAAAATCCAAAGTAATTTTGAATTGATTCAAATTTCAAAAGTGTCCCCTTTTCTGTTTTGAATTTTGTTCAAAAACTGTTTGGAATTGAAAATGTTCTTTTGACAAAGTTTGTAGATCTCATTTTTCTGAACAACTTTGGTAGTATGGGAGTTTTTGTCGCACAGTTCAAATTTTGGGAGCATTTTTGCAAAAGTCAGAAACTAGCCAAAAGTCAAACCCTACCACCCTAACACTGTTCCTCTTCTTCATAGCGACAGAGGGGGGGGCCAGGCCATGGCGCCCGCGCCGCGCCTGCCGCACGCCCGGCTGCTCCCCACGCGCCACCAACCTGCCGCCGCTGTCGCCCTGTTCCCTCCGCGCCCGCGCGCGAGCGCTGGCCCTCGCTCCCGTCCCCCTACAGTCCTCTCCGCGCCGCCGCCGCGTGGCCATCGCCGGCCGAGCTTGCGCCCGAGCCCCGGCTGCACGCCCACGTATCCGCCAGAGCGCAATCGAGTGCGCACGCCTCCGCAAACCTCATCCACACCACCCCGAGGTCTCTACCGGCCCTGGCCGCGGCTATATAAGCCCGCCGGAGCTCCGACCTCCGCACTCATCTCCGCCTCCGTCGCCAGCACAGTCCAGTGCCTCCGCCGCTCCACCACCTAGCTCAAAAGCTCCGCCGTGTTCTTGTGCTGCTTCACCACCCTCCAATTTTACCTCTACCGCCTCCAATCGCCCGGCGTAACCTCGCCGTTCCCATCTCCGGCAGAAACCCGGCGAGCTCGGGTTCGTGAAATTCGTCGCCTCCGGCCTCGACCATCCCTCACCGACCCCCGTGTCGTGTTCCTTGGTCCCGTGCGACTCTGACCAGACCCTTGCGGTCTCGTGTGTTGCGCAGGGTCGCCGGAGCGCCGCTCGCCGCTCGCCGCCGAAGGAGCTCCACCGAACCACCGCCCCTCGAGCCCGTGTCGAGCCTCACCCTCGAGCGCGTGCCGAGCCTCACCCTCGAGCCCTGCCTCCAATCCTTGGTAAGCACCCGAGGCCTCGGCCTCTGCTTCCACTCCGTCTCGCCCGAGCCCGAGCCTCGGCGGACAGACCCTCACCACTTCGCTCGAGCCAGGCCTCGAGAGAACCTGTGCACCCTCCGCCTCGTCGAGCCAGGCCTCGGACGAAACGTTTGGTTTCCGTCTCGCCCGAGCCTACCAGCCAGGCCTCGGTCGGCCGAGAGTTCCGCGATTCGCCCGAGCCCCGTTCCGACTCGAGCACAGTGCTCTTTTCCTTTTAAAAATGGGAACAGTTCTGATATTTCATCTTTTTGTATGATTTTCTGTGTTGATCCAAAAATTCTGAAAATTTCACAGTAGACTCTTTATGCTCTGGAGTATTTTATAAAAATATAAAACTTGACTTTTCTGCAAAGATTTAAAAATGTAAAATTCCCCTTTTAATTGAAAAATGAAGGTTTTGGTATTTTTGGAGAGTGATCTATAACTCCAAAAATCTGGAGATAAATTTCTATGTGCTAGTTATGCCTTTCTGAGTCTCTGGTAAAATTTTGAAGTCTTTTGGAGCAAGTTGATTTTTGAGCTTTATTTTAATTAAGGAATAGTGCCTTTTGTTAATTAAATGTCTAGATTTAATTGAGCACCTTAATGACCTCCAAAAATTATGAAATTTGTTTTGCCATATACTTGTACTCTAATGAACTTGTGTGATTAATTTGGTAATTTTTGGAGCACCTTCATAAAATGACCTTTTTAAATAATTAAGAAAAATAGAAAGAAATGATTAGAGTTAGTGTGAATGCCCTGTGAAGTGACTTTTGGGATTGCGTGATGTTCATAGACCCCTACCCTTTGGTCTATGATGTTTGTGATGCTTAGGATAGTTATGATAAAGTCTAGTTTAATCAATTTTGCTTAAGGAAGAAATGGTTACTTTTATGCTCAACCTAGATTTCAGTTTATGCCTTGCCTAAGAGTAATCTTGAATCAGTGGTATTGTCTTGCACCATAAGTCCATATCATCATTCTCATGAGCATTCATCATTGCATCCGTATAGTTGACGAAGAAGGCCCTGAAGTCGAGGTAGCCGCCGAAGGATCCGTCCCCAAGGCAACCCCGAGCTCCGACGCTTATACCTACCCCGAGTCTACTCTTTTTGCCATCCAAGGCAAGCCCCGGTGCATTTAACCCTTCCATTTATAAAATGTTTTCCTTAAATGCTTTTGAGTTAAATTACTGCATTAGGTTATAGGAGTTGTGTGATGACCTATTGCCTCCTGCATTATTTACCTCCACCAAAGGATCCACCCGCCTTGTTTTAAAAAAACTATTTGCAAAATGCTTAGTGATGCTATATAATAGATTTGCAAAAATGCCAATTTCAAAAGTGTGATCACTTAAGAATCTTTATGGGATTTTGGCTTTACTCCCACTATTGGCTAAGTATCTGATCCGTACTTAGTCAATGGGAAGGAGGGGTTGTCCTTGCGTACGGTGCCGTCATGTCGTAGTCCGGGACTCGACAGTTGACACCGACCGGGACGGGTTGAAAAACTGACAGGACTGTTGCGCTTGGGTGAGATATAACCAAGGCACAGTTGCTGGCTGGAAAATTAGGGACCATCCGTATGGGGGCCTGCTGGGCAGGACTTGCAACTATTCACATACTACGGAAAGCTCTGGCTCCGAGAAATCCATTATTGGACCGACAACCGCGCACTGGGAGTGGAGAGATGGCGGAAGTAGCATGTACCCACGTGGGTTAGAGTCCCGGATTGGAGTGGTGTACTGTACTTCCGGGTGGCGTAGGACCGGGCCCAATAATGGAGGAATCGTGGAAGACGAGTTGGCATATGCAAGCTTGGGTGCTACATATGCAGTGTGAATAGGGATCCTCAGCTGAGTATTCTTTATCCGGATTAACGTTGCTCCTCGGTTATGGAGACTTGTTCCATTGACTCTCAACGGAGAGTGGTTCTCAACTAGGAATGTTTTGAAATGTAAAATGAATCATGAAGGATGAAGAATTGAGGAATACTGAATCTTTCAAAATAAAATAAGATTTACAAAAATGCTTTTCTGCAAAATACTTGATCTTGCTTAAGCCTTACCTTGACTACCCTAAGCCTTCATTCCTGAGTCTCCTCCCCTTTTCTTTAGTCGGTTAAGTCTTGTTGAGTACCTTTGTACTCAGGGTTCTTTTACCCATGTTGCAGGTATGGCAGATCCCTCAGTATGCCTTGGACCCTGCTGTGTGACTGTGGTTCAGGAAGAGGCCGATGAGGCCGATGAGTGATTATTCACCCTCGGGCTGGGTGATGTATCTTTATCGTTTAGTTGTTGTCGTCTGCTACCCTGCCAACTCTATCTATTTGAACTTTGGTCTGTAATAACTTCACTTTAAGTTTATGTTGAACACTGGTTTGTAAAACTATTGTTATTTAAGTCTTCCGCTATTTACTCCGATGTTATTTGTCAAAATGTTCAAGAGATTGTAACTGAATTGTGAGATGATCCTGCGGACATCGGGCACTGACGTAGCCCAGTGGCGAACCCGGTCTTAATCTCTTGGCTGTACGGATCGACTGTCAGTGGTTGATAGTGATCGGTGGGCCATGGGATTAGGGCCGTTACGTCACAGAGTGGTATCGGAGCATCTCACTACGACGTTGCAATCTTTTTGCGACAACTTCAAAAGGTTTTTAAGTCCAAAAACTAAACTTGACTATTTTGAGTCCAAATTGCTTCTCTCCTCTCATCTTGTCTTTCTCATCTCATCTTGTCTTTGGCAACTAGTAGCAAGACAACTTGTTTAAGCCCTATGTACGTTACCTTAGTAGTTGCATTGCCTTGTTCCGTAGGAACGAATCATGCATCATGTCATAATCACTTAAGTTAACTTCCTCTCTAAATCGGTTGGGTTAGTATGCCTTTACCTTTTTCTTGCTAGCCTTTCTCACCTATACCCTCTTGTCCAGATATGGTCATCCTCAAGCGGACTGCCCGCAAGTCGACTGGACCAAATGGTGTGCCGCGTCACCAGCTGGCGCCACGCACCGGAGAAGAGACTGGAGAATCCTCCAATAGTCGTCGTTTTCCCCGCCGCACCCGCAAGCAGCTGAAGGAGGAAATCAAGAATCTGAAGGCCGAGATGGAAAACATGGAGCATGACTTCTATCTTTCCCGCATGGAGTTTTATGAGGCACGAGCTTCTCTGGAGCAGGCCAATCGGAACACGGTTCGCGCTATCGAGCAGCGCAATGATGCTTGGACCCGCGAGGACGTCGCCAGAGCCCAGTTCCATGGACTACAGCAGTACACCGCTCAGGTTGAGCAGTACAATGATATACTTCATGAGGAGGTACATCAGCTGTACAACCAACTTCACCCCATGATTCCACCTGTTGCTGAGGATCCAGAAGATGGAGTCGTGGAGGAACCTGAAGTGGAGCATGAGCCAGGCCAGAATGAAGAAGTGGAACCTGCAGAAGATGTCCACGTTGAAGATGAAGATGAGGAGGAAGAGCCTGAGCTTATCATCGAGGATGATGATGATGACGAAGAGTTGATCTTCATCGATGATGACTAGACTCCTTGTGTCTGTACCATCCGCTTACCTAAAGCCTTAAGTCTAGGTTTGGGGCGTTAGTTGGTCTTCTGTCTAGCCGAGTTTGTATCTTGTCTTGTACCTTTCCTTTGTCAGTCTGTGGTTATCTGTCGAACTTCTGTATCAGTTATCTACCCTTACATCAATGAATCTTATCAGTCAGTTTCGTTCAAAAGCAATCATTGGATGTGTCAGTATAAAGCCATGATAGACATCTTGAATAGAGTTGTGAGAGTGGATATTCCTAACAGTACCTCCAAACTCTTTCTCCAACTTCCTATGCCTCAAAAACCAGCAACCACCCAGTTGAATACCGCCTGTGTTCCGGAAGTCAGGGATATTCCCGTGGTCTGTGAGTTCCCTGATGTCTTTCCAGAAGATCTACCCGGTCTGCCTCCTGACCGTGATGTTGAGTTTGCTATAGAGCTAAAGCCCGGGACTGCTCCTATATCCCGTAGAGCTTATCGAATGCCTCCCAGAGAATTGGCAGAGCTAAAGATCCAATTGCAAGAGCTATTGGACAAGGGTCTCATTCGCCCAAGTTCATCTCCTTGGGGTTGCCCTGCTATCTTTGTGAAGAAGAAGGACAAAAGTCTTCGTCTGTGCGTTGACTATCGCCCACTCAATGAGGTCACCATCAAGAATAAATATCCTTTGCCTCGCATTGACCTTCTTTTTGACCAGTTATCTGGAGCCAGAGTGTTTTCCAAGATCGACCTCAGATCTGGCTATCACCAAATAAAGATTCGTCCCGAAGATATTCCCAAAACAGCTTTCACCACCAGATACGGCCTATATGAGTATTTGGTCATGTCTTTCGGTTTGACCAATGCACCCGCTCATTTCATGTATCTCATGAACTCTGTGTTCATGCCAGAGCTCGATAAATTTGTAGTCGTGTTCATTGACGACATCCTTGTTTATTCAAGAACTCCTGAAGATCATGCCAAGCATCTTCGTGTCGTTCTCTCTCGTCTCAGAGATCACCAGCTGTATGCCAAGTTCAGTAAATGTGAATTCTGGCTAGATCGAATTCAATTCCTTGGTCATGTCCTGTCCGCTGAAGGTGTGTCAGTTGACCCTGGAAAAGTGGCAGATATCTTGGATTGGAAGCCACCTACCACTGTCCGCGAAGTTCGCAGCTTCATGGGAATGGCTGGATACTATCGTCGTTTCATCCCAGATTTCTCCAGAGTTGCCAAGCCTATCACAGAGTTGTTGAAGAATTCCGTGGATTTTGCTTGGTCACCAGCCTGTGAGCAAGCTTTTCAAGCCTTGAAGGAACTGTTAACTACATCACCAGTCCTAGCTCAACCAGATATCGAGAAACCCTTTGATGTATACTGTGATGCATCTGGTACTGGTTTGGGTTGTGTATTGATGCAAGAAGGTCGAGTGATCGCTTATGCCTCACGGCAGCTTAAGCGACATGAGGAGAATTACCCAACCCATGACCTTGAATTAGCAGCAGTGGTGCATGCTTTGAAGATATGGCGTCATTATCTGTTGGGCAGTGCTTGCAATGTGTACACCGATCATAAGAGCCTGAAGTATATCTTCACTCAAGAAGAGTTGAACATGAGGCAGCGAAGATGGCTTGAGTTAATCAAGGATTATGATATCGAAGTGCATTACCATCCTGGTAAGGCGAATGTAGTCGCCGATGCCCTCAGTCGCAAGTCATACTGCAACTGTCTGACGACGAAGCCCTATGATCTTTCCTTGTGCCATGATCTTGAAAGGATGGGTATTGAAATGGTACCACAAGGAACTCTGAGCAATGTCAGGATAGAGACCTCTATCAGAGAACAGGTCATTGCTGCACAAAAAGATAACCCTGGAATCAAGCACATCATCGAAAAGGTCCAGACCGGAAAGGCTGATTGTTTCAGGATCGATGATGTAGGAGTTGTTTGGTTCAAGAACCGTCTAGTAGTTCCCAAGGTGCCTGAGTTGAGACAGTTGATCCTTGATGAAGCACACCTGTCTAGGTTTTCCATCCACCCCGGCAGCAACAAGATGTACCAGGATCTGAGGCAGAGATTCTGGTGGACAAAGATGAAGATTGAAATCGCTCGCTATGTCGCTCGCTGTGATACTTGTCAGAAAGTCAAAGCCGTGCACATGAAACCTGGAGGAGAATTGCAGTCTTTATCTGTACCTGCCTGGAAGTGGGAAGATATCAGCATGGATTTTATTAATGGGCTACCCAAGACCCGGAAAGGTTTTGATTCCATTTGGGTAATCGTGGACCGACTCACCAAACAAGCTCACTTTCTGCCAGTCAAGACTATTTACACCGTCCCCACATATGCCGCCTTGTACAAGAACAACATAGTGAAGCTTCATGGCATACCCAAGACCATTGTCTCTGACCGCGGTACCCAGTTTGTTGCTAAGTTCTGGAAGGCGTTCCATACCTCACTTGGAACCCAGCTCTTATACAGCACAGCATATCATCCTCAGACTGATGGACAGACGGAGCGAGTCAACCAGGTGCTGGAAGACATGTTGAGAGCCTGTGCTCTCACCTTCGCAGATACTTGGGATGACTGTTTGCCCTTGGCAGAGTTCTCATATAATAACAGTTACCAAGAAAGCATCAAGATGGCACCCTTTGAAGCACTGTACGGTCGTCGTTGTCGTACACCTCTCAGTTGGTCCGAACCTGGAGAAAGGGAATTCTTTGGAGTTGACCTGGTCAAGGATATGGAAGAGAAAGTCAAGCAGATACAAGAGAACATGAAGATTGCCCAATCTCGACAAAAGAGCTATGCTGACAAGAGACGTCGACCTCTGAAGTTTCAAGTTGGAGATTATGTATATCTCAAGGTCTCACCAACCAAAGGAGTCACTCGTTTTGGAGTTAAAGGAAAGTTAGCACCCCGCTACATTGGTCCGTTTGAGATTTTGGAATGTTGTGGCAAGGTAGCTTACAAGCTAAAGTTGCCCGATCATCTCTCCGCAGTCCACAATGTTTTCCATGTCTCCCAACTCAAGAAGTGTCTCCGAATACCTGAACATGTCGTGGAAGTTGAAGATGTCGAGCTAGAGCCTGATCTGTCCTACTCAGAATATCCAGTTCGCGTGTTGGACCACAAGGATCGCGTTACCCGAAGAACCACCACAAGATGGTACAAAATCCAGTGGAACCAGCACTCTGAAGAAGAAGCTACTTGGGAATCTGAAGACTTCTTAGCAAAGAACTACCCCGACTTTCTCGAATCGCTGTCCATGTAAGGTTTTGCCTTTATCCCTTCTTTGTCCTTTCATAAGACGTGGAATCTCGGGGCGAGATTTCTTTAAGGGGGGGAGGCTGTAACACCTCTGGTGTTTAACTGTAATTAACTTGACATATCATCATTATCATCATTAAGCATCTTGATCATGATTTCATGTGTATGCATTTTGCTAAGTGTATCATTTTATGTGAATTACCTCTATTGCAAAAATCCTAATTAGCCCACTTCTCTCTACTAGGGCAAAATGGTAATTTCATCTCTGTGATTAGTTTTGTGTAATTTTTGTTCCTTTGGTGTCTTGAAGTTTTGTTGTGTTGGCCAAAGTTCAAAAATCAGAATTTGATTTCAAATCCCTTTTGCAAAACCCTAATTTCCAAATCCTGGATTTTATCCTTCTGGTGTAATTTAAAAATTATTCAAAATTTGGGGTTGGTCCAAAAAGCAAAGTTGTAGAGCTGTCAAAGAGAAACAACTTTGGTATTTACAAATTTTCAAGTTGCAGTACAAAGTTTTGAGTTATTTCAAATTCAATCAAACCCCAACTTTTGTTCCCTTTTCAGTTTTCAAAAAGAGTTCAAAAACTAATGAGTTTCTGGAAAAGTGTATTATAGCAAAGTTGTAGGTTTTGATAAAAGGAACAGCTTTCATGTTTGAAGATTTTCTAGTTTCAGTATAAAATCCAAAGTAATTTTGAATTGATTCAAATTTCAAAAGTGTCCCCTTTTTCTGTTTTTGAATTTTGTTCAAAAACTGTTTGGAATTTGAAAATGTTCTTTTTGACAAAGTTGTAGATCTCATTTTTCTGAACAACTTTGGTATTGGGAGTTTTTGTCGCACAGTTCAAATTTTGGGAGCATTTTGCAAAAGTCAGAAACTAGCCAAAAGTCAAACCCTACACCCTACACTGTTCCTCTTCTTCATAGCGACAGAGGGGGGGGCCCGGCCATGGCGCCCGCGCCGCGCCTGCCGCACGCCCGGCTGCTCCCCACGCGCCACCAACCTGCCGCCGCTGTCGCCCTGTTCCCTCCGCGCCCGCGCGCGAGCGCTGGCCCTCGCTCCCGTCCCCTACAGTCCTCTCCGCGCCGCCGCCGCGTGGCCATCGCCGGCCGAGCTTGCGCCCGAGCCCCGGCTGCACGCCCACGTATCCGCCAGAGCGCAATCGAGTGCGCACGCCTCCGCAAACCTCATCCACACCACCCCGAGGTCTCTACCGGCCCTGGCCGCGGCTATATAAGCCCGCCGGAGCTCCGACCTCCGCACTCATCTCCGCCTCCGTCGCCAGCACAGTCCAGTGCCTCCGCCGCTCCACCACCTAGCTCAAAAGCTCCGCCGTGTTCTTGTGCTGCTTCACCACCCTCCAATTTTACCTCTACCGCCTCCAATCGCCCGGCGTAACCTCGCCGTTCCCATCTCCGGCAGAAACCCGGCGAGCTCGGGTTCGTGAAATTCGTCGCCTCCGGCCTCGACCATCCCTCACCGACCCCCGTGTCGTGTTCCTTGGTCCCGTGCGACTCTGACCAGACCCTTGCGGTCTCGTGTGTTGCGCAGGGTCGCCGGAGCGCCGCTCGCCGCTCGCCGCCGAAGGAGCTCCACCGAACCACCGCCCCTCGAGCCCGTGTCGAGCCTCACCCTCGAGCGCGTGCCGAGCCTCACCCTCGAGCCCTGCCTCCAATCCTTGGTAAGCACCCGAGGCCTCGGCCTCTGCTTCCACTCCGTCTCGCCCGAGCCCGAGCCTCGGCGGACAGACCCTCACCACTTCGCTCGAGCCAGGCCTCGAGAGAACCTGTGCACCCTCCGCCTCGTCGAGCCAGGCCTCGGACGAAACGTTTGGTTTCCGTCTCGCCCGAGCCTACCAGCCAGGCCTCGGTCGGCCGAGAGTTCCGCGATTCGCCCGAGCCCCGTTCCGACTCGAGCACAGTGCTCTTTTCCTTTTAAAAATGGGAACAGTTCTGATATTTCATCTTTTTGTATGATTTTCTGTGTTGATCCAAAAATTCTGAAAATTTCACAGTAGACTCTTTATGCTCTGGAGTATTTTATAAAAATATAAAACTTGACTTTTCTGCAAAGATTTAAAAATGTAAAATTCCCCTTTTAATTGAAAAATGAAGGTTTTGGTATTTTTGGAGAGTGATCTATAACTCCAAAAATCTGGAGATAAATTTCTATGTGCTAGTTATGCCTTTCTGAGTCTCTGGTAAAATTTTGAAGTCTTTTGGAGCAAGTTGATTTTTGAGCTTTATTTTAATTAAGGAATAGTGCCTTTTGTTAATTAAATGTCTAGATTTAATTGAGCACCTTAATGACCTCCAAAAATTATGAAATTTGTTTTGCCATATACTTGTACTCTAATGAACTTGTGTGATTAATTTGGTAATTTTTGGAGCACCTTCATAAAATGACCTTTTTAAATAATTAAGAAAAATAGAAAGAAATGATTAGAGTTAGTGTGAATGCCCTGTGAAGTGACTTTTGGGATTGCGTGATGTTCATAGACCCCTACCCTTTGGTCTATGATGTTTGTGATGCTTAGGATAGTTATGATAAAGTCTAGTTTAATCAATTTTGCTTAAGGAAGAAATGGTTACTTTTATGCTCAACCTAGATTTCGTTTATGCCTTGCCTAAGAGTAATCTTGAATCAGTGGTATTGTCTTGCACCATAAGTCCATATCATCATTCTCATGAGCATTCATCATTGCATCCGTATAGTTGACGAAGAAGGCCCTGAAGTCGAGGTAGCCGCCGAAGGATCCGTCCCCAAGGCAACCCCGAGCTCCGACGCTTATACCTACCCCGAGTCTACTCTTTTTGCCATCCAAGGCAAGCCCCGGTGCATTTAACCCTTCCATTTATAAAATGTTTTCCTTAAATGCTTTTGAGTTAAATTACTGCATTAGGTTATAGGAGTTGTGTGATGACCTATTGCCTCCTGCATTATTTACCTCCACCAAAGGATCCACCCGCCTTGTTTTAAAAAAACTATTTGCAAAATGCTTAGTGATGCTATATAATAGATTTGCAAAAATGCCAATTTCAAAAGTGTGATCACTTAAGAATCTTTATGGGATTTTGGCTTTACTCCCACTATTGGCTAAGTATCTGATCCGTACTTAGTCAATGGGAAGGAGGGGTTGTCCTTGCGTACGGTGCCGTCATGTCGTAGTCCGGGACTCGACAGTTGACACCGACCGGGACGGGTTGAAAAACTGACAGGACTGTTGCGCTTGGGTGAGATATAACCAAGGCACAGTTGCTGGCTGGAAAATTAGGGACCATCCATATGGGGGCCTGCTGGGCAGGACTTGCAACTATTCACATACTACGGAAAGCTCTGGCTCCGAGAAATCCATTATTGGACCGACAACCGCGCACTGGGAGTGGAGAGATGGCGGAAGTAGCATGTACCCACGTGGGTTAGAGTCCCGGATTGGAGTGGTGTACTGTACTTCCGGGTGGCGTAGGACCGGGCCCAATAATGGAGGAATCGTGGAAGACGAGTTGGCATATGCAAGCTTGGGTGCTACATATGCAGTGTGAATAGGGATCCTCAGCTGAGTATTCTTTATCCGGATTAACGTTGCTCCTCGGTTATGGAGACTTGTTCCATTGACTCTCAACGGAGAGTGGTTCTCAACTAGGAATGTTTTGAAATGTAAAATGAATCATGAAGGATGAAGAATTGAGGAATACTGAATCTTTCAAAATAAAATAAGATTTACAAAAATGCTTTTCTGCAAAATACTTGATCTTGCTTAAGCCTTACCTTGACTACCCTAAGCCTTCATTCCTGAGTCTCCTCCCCTTTTCTTTAGTCGGTTAAGTCTTGTTGAGTACCTTTGTACTCAGGGTTCTTTTACCCATGTTGCAGGTATGGCAGATCCCTCAGAATGCCTTGGACCCTGCTGTGTGACTGTGGTTCAGGAAGAGGCCGATGAGGCCGATGAGTGATTATTCACCCTCGGGCTGGGTGATGTATCTTTATCGTTTAGTTGTTGTCGTCTGCTACCCTGCCAACTCTATCTATTTGAACTTTGGTCTGTAATAACTTCACTTTAAGTTTATGTTGAACACTGGTTTGTAAAACTATTGTTATTTAAGTCTTCCGCTATTTACTCCGATGTTATTTGTCAAAATGTTCAAGAGATTGTAACTGAATTGTGAGATGATCCTGCGGACATCGGGCACTGACGTAGCCCAGTGGCGAACCCGGTCTTAATCTCTTGGCTGTACGGATCGACTGTCAGTGGTTGATAGTGATCGGTGGGCCATGGGATTAGGGCCGTTACGTCACAATTTCAAGGAGACTTGCGTGCGCCCAGGCAACCCCTGGGATCTACGGCGTTGCAGGCAGGCAGCGGACGAGCCCCTCCGCGACTTTGCTCGGCGATTCTCGAAGCAGCGCCTCGAGCTCCCCCACGTGCCTGATGAGGACGTCATCTCAGCGTTCCTCGCGGGCACGATATGCCAAGAGCTAGTTCATGAGCTAGGACGCTACCGTCCCAGGACGGTCGAGGACCTGATGGATCGTGTCACCAGCTTTGCCTCAGGCGACGAGGCAGTGGGGGCATTCTTTGGCCGCTCCACGGACAAAGGTAAGGCGGTGATCGCGCCGGAGGGCTCGAACAAGGGCAACGACGCCAAGAACCGCAACAACAACAACAACAACAAAAAGAAGAAGAATAAAAGCAAAGGTCAAAAGGCGAAGCGCGACGCCGACGACGACGACGATGAAGAAGTGCTCATGGGCGCCCTCGACCATAAGAAACCTCGAGGCCCCCCTGACGGGGCTATTTTCGACCAGATGCTCGAGGACCCCTGCCCATATCACAAGGGCCCCGTGAATCACAAGCTAAAAGACTGCCGACTGCTGAAGGGCTTCTATGCCAAGCTCGACGACAAGAAGGAGGACACGCCTAAGGGCAAGGACAACAAACGACGCGACGACGGGGATGCGGGTTTCCCCCCGGTGCGTGACTGCTTCATGATCTACGGGGGCCCAACCGTCGGGTTCTCAGCTCGGGAGAGGAAGAAGGAACGCCGGGAGGTCTTCGCACTCCGCCACGACACCCCCCAGTACCTCGACTGGTCCGACGCGCTGATCACATTAGATCGTAATGACCATCCGGACCATGTCGTAAATCCGGGGGCGTACCCCCTCGTCGTCGACCCCGTCATCGTCGACGTACGGTTCTCCAAGGTGTTGATGGATGGGGGCTCGAGCCTCAACGTCATATACCTCAAGACTCTCGACCTCCTGGGGATTTCGAGCGATCAGCTCTGACCCAGCGTCGGGGGGTTCCACGGAGTCATACCAGGGAAGAAGGCTCACCCCCTCGGGCGCATCGACCTGCCGGTTTGCTTTGGCACGCCGGCTAACTTCCGCCGGGAGACGCTCACCTTTGAGGTGGTTGGATTTCAAGGGACCTACCACGCCATCATCGGCTGGCCAGGCTACGCCAAGTTCATGGCGGTTCCCAAACTACACGTACTTGAAGCTCAAGATGTCGGGGCCGAAAGGGGTCATCACCATCGACACCTCCTACGAGCACGCGTACCACTGCGACGTGGAGTGCGTCGAGCGTGGGGAGGCCAACGTCCACCTCGACTCGCTCGAAGCCCTAGCGACCCTGGCCACCGAAGAGGCCCCTGAAGCAAAACGTCACGCCGGCGCCTTCGAGCCGGCAGAGCACACCAAGCTGATACCCGTCGACCCAACCTCGACCGATGGGAAGACGCTGGCCATCAGTGCCAGCCTCGAGCCTAAATAGGAAGCAGTGCTCGTCGACTTTCTCCGCGCGAACATCGACATGTTTGCGTGGAACCCCTCGGACATGCCAGGCATACCGAGGGGAGTCGCCGAGCACGCCTTGGAGATCCAGGCCGGGTCCAGACCGGTGAAGCAATGCCTGCGCCGCTTCGACGAGGAGAAGCGCAGGATCATCGACGAGGAGGTGCACAAGCTTTTGGCGGCTGGATTCATCAAGGAGGTATTTCACCCGGATTGGCTAGCTAACCCTATACTAGTTAGGAAAAAGAATGGAAAAATGCGGATGTGTGTAGACTACACTGGTCTGAATAAAGCGTGTCCCAAAGTTCCATTTCCTTTACCTAGAATTGATCAGATTATCGATTCCACTGCGGGGTGTGAAGTACTTTCATTTCTCGATGCGTATTCTGGCTACCACCAGATTAGGATGAAAGAATCCGACGAGCTCGCTACCTCTTTTGTCACGCCTTTTGGTATGTATTGCTACGTTACAATGCCCTTCGGCCTTCGAAACGTCGGGGCAACATACCAACGTTGCATGCAACATATCTTTGGCGAACACATAGGCAAAACCGTCGAGGCCTACGTCGATGACATCGTGGTTAAAACCAAAAAAGTCAGGAACCTCATCAGCGATCTCGAGACCACGTTCGAGTGCCTTCGGGCCAAGAATGTGAAGCTCAACCCCGAGAAATGTGTCTTTGGTGTGCCCCGGGGCATGCTACTTGGCTACATTGTCTCACAACGGGGGATCGAGGCCAACCCCGAAAAGATCTCAGCAGTCACGAGGATGGGCCCAATTCGAGACCTCAAGGGCGTACAGAAAGTGACAGGCTGCCTAGCTGCTCTCAGTAGGTTCATCTCGAGGCTAGGGGAAAAGGCGCTACCTCTCTACCGCTTGCTGAAGAAGACGGAACGCTTTGCGTGGACCCTTGAAGCCGAGGACGCCCTAACCAAGTTGAAGGGGTTGCTGACTTCCACGCCAATCCTCGTGCCACCACGACCAGTCCAGGGTGACGATCCCCCCGAGTCCCTTCTCCTCTATGTGGCCGCAACCACTCAGGTGGTCAGCGCGGTCATAGTCGTCGAGAGGCGCGAGGAGGGTCGTGTGTTGCCGGTCCAACGGCCGGTGTACTTCACCAGTGAGGTGCTCTCCGAGGCCAAGGTTCGGTACCCGCACATCCAGAAGCTGCTCTACGGCATCATCATCACGAGGCGCAAGCTCCAGCACTACTTCCTCGCTCATCCCGTAACGGTGGTGTCATCCTTCCCCCTCGGTGAGATCATCAACAATCGGGAGGCCACGGGGCGCATCGCCAAGTGGTCCGCCGAGCTAATGGGGGAGGCCATCACCTACGCCCCGCGAAAAGCCATCAAGTCGCAAGCGTTGGCAGACTTCGTTGCTGAATGGACCGACACCCAGCTCCCGCCGGCGCAAATCCAAGCCGAGCTCTGGACCATGTACTTCGACGGATCCCTCATGAAGACGGGGGCAGGCGCAGGCCTGCTCTTCATCTCACCACTCGGAGTCCACATGCGCTACCTGCTACGCTTGCACTTCCCCGCCTCCAACAACATCGCCGAGTACGAGGCCCTCGTCAATGGGCTGCGCATCGCCCTCGAGCTCGGGGTCCGACGCCTCGACGTTCGAGGGGACTCGCAGCTCGTCATCAACCAGGTTATGAAGGCTTTGAGCTGCATCGATCCCAAGATGGAGGCATACTGCGGAGAAGTGCGCAAGCTAGAAGACAAGTTCTACGGCCTCGAGCTCAACCACATCGCTCGAAAATACAACGAGGCCGCAGACGAGCGGGCAAAGTTGGCGTCCACGCGCGGCACGGTTCCACCAGATGTCTTCTCGATGGACGTTTTCGAGCCATCCATCAAAATCGGCCCGGGGGCTGGCCCCTCGACGCCACACCTCGAGCCAGACGCGGGGGCTCGACCGTTAGCGCCACCCCTCGAGAACGACCCCTCGACATCCGATGAGGCAATGCAGATTGACACGCCCGCCTCTTCTTCATCACGACCCCTCGACTGGCGGACGCCCTTCCTCGACTACCTGACGCAAGGCGTGCTACCGGAGGATAAGACGGAGGCCCGACGCATCGCTCGAAAGGCCAAGACCTACGTCATCTACGGCGACGAAAGAGAGCTGTACCGTCGAAGCCCATCAGGAATCCTTCAACGCTGCATCCCCCTCGTGGAGGGACGCAGACTCCTCGACGACATACACTCGGGGGCTTGCGGCCACCATGCAGCGCGAAGGACCCTGGTAGGGAACGCCTTCCGGCAAGGCTTCTACTGGCCAACCGCCATCGGAGACGCCAAGCGCCTGGTCCAAGCTTGCCAAGGGTGTCAGTTCTACGCCAAGCAAACGCACCAGCCCACGCACGCCCTACAGATGATCCCCATCGCTTGGCCGTTTGCCGTTTGGGGGCTCGACCTCGTGGGTCCCCTCAAGATGACAACCGGAAAGTACACGCATGTGCTCGTGGCCATCGACAAATTCACCAAGTGGATCGAGGCCAAGCCCATAAGCGACCCCACCTCCGAGAAGGCCGTCGAGTTCATCGCCGACATCATGTACCGGTTTGGGGTGCCTAACGTCATCATCACCGACAACGGCACCCAATTCATGGGCAAAAAGTTCACCAACTTCTGCGACGACAACAACATTCGCGTGACCTGGGCCTCGGTCGCGTACCCTCAATGCAATGGGCAGGTCGAGCGCGCCAACGACATGATACTCCATGGGCTGAAGCCGAGGCTGTTCAAGACCCTCAAAAACTTCGGAAAGGGGTGGGCTGCAGAGCTCCCCTCGGTGCTGTGGGGCCTCAGGACTACGCCGAGTCGAGCCACTGGGTTCACTCCGTTCTTCCTAACCTACGGCGCCGAGGCTGTCTTGCCTACGGACCTCGAGTACGGCTCCCCTCGACTTCGACCCTACAACGAGCAAACCAATGATGAAAGGCTTGCCAACGCCAAGGACCAGCTCGAGGAGGCCCGAGACGTGGCGCTCATCAACTCCGCGTGCTACCAGCAAACACTTCGACGCTACCACGACAAGCACGTGCGCAAGAGGGACCTGGCGGTGGGGGACCTTGTGCTTCGACGGCTGCAGGATAATCGAGGGCGCCACAAGCTCACCCCTCCATGGGAGGGCCCATACACCATAGCGAAAGTGCTCAAGCCAGGAACGTACAAGCTCTACGACGGTCAAGGCAGGATCCTGGCAAACGCATGGAACATAACTCAACTACGTCGCTTCTACTCTTAAGGGCCTCGAGGCCTTGTTCATTTTATCGCTTTGTACGAACACGTTGAATATGAATGAGCCAACTCGTGCACCACCTTTCATTTTACTTAGCAACTTAAGGTAGCCTCGACCCTGCCCTGCTCAGGGTCGAGCCTCCCTCGGGGGCTGAAGGGGGGAACCCCCTCCCCAGACTCCGGAAAAAGCGCGTCCCCAGACTCCGAAAAAAGCGCGTTTTCTTTTCAAAAAATTCGACCCTCGTCTCGACTCGCACCTCGAGCATACTAGCAGCGTCTAAATCCATAAATACCCCGAGCCTCCAAGAGTCGGGGGGCGTCGACGTAGACGGCCACCTACGCCCCCGGGCTACGGTACCCTACCTACGCCTCCCCTCGAGGAACTCGTGACGCGTATCGAAGGTACACGGACCAAGCCGGTTGAAGCTCGAGCTAGTGACAAAGAGAAGTGATCGAATAAATTTGAAAAGAAAACAACTTCTTTAAATAAACAAGTCATATACACATATTGACCTTGACGGGCCATAAGTCATGATTTGAATTCTTACAAGGGCCTCGATGCCCAAATTTGGCACGCAGGCCTCATTCTTCATCCGTCTGGAATTCCTCCCCAAGCTCTTCTGTCGCGGGCTCAGCCTCGACATCCGGGCCAGGAGGAGGGGGCACCTACACCACTGTCCGCATCAGGAGGC
>VDCT01000181.1:0-41577 GCA_009763385.1 Coix lacryma-jobi var. lacryma-jobi
ACGTCCTCCTCGAAGAGCTTGGCGAACGCCGCCCTCGACCTCTCCACCTTCTCCAAGATCTTGTCGACGCGGCGGTCGTTCCACTCCTCGTCCTTCCCCTCGATCTCGATGAAGCCCTTGGCAACAACGTTGACCGGGTAGCGGAAGCCGGAGCGGACGGCCGCAAACGCCTGCTTTACGCCGTGGTGGAGAGCGCTCCTGACGCGGTCCCGCGCGGCTACGTCGAAGAAGCACAGGGCATCGACCAGGGCGTCGCCTCGAGCCACCGCGCCCTCCGCCGCGGCCACCGGGTCGGCACCCCACATAGAGCTGAGCCGGTCGAGGGTGCAGGGCGCCCGTTCCGCCACCATGGTCTCACCCCGGAGTTGCTCCACGAGAGTCTGATTCGTCTCACGGAGCTCCTCGGCGGTCTTCTCGACGTCTATGCAACAAGCAAGAAAGAATGAGACCGCGGCGTGACAAAAAAACCTCGAAATCAAGGCAAAGACAAGGCATGAAAATTACCATCGCAGTGCGTGCCCAGAACAGCGAGGTCGCTGGTGAGGCCCTCGACACGCTGCTCGAGCCTACGCTTCTCGGACAGCACGTCAAGCTTTTCGACCCTGAGGCCTTTGACCAGCTTGCCCGTATCGGCAAGGGCCAGATCCTTCCGGATCACCTCTTGCCGCGCCGCCTCCGCTGCAGCTTGGGCGGTGGCGACACCATTCTTGGCCTCCTCGGCCTCCTTCTTCGCCGCCTCCGCCACGGATCGGGTGGTGGCGGCTTCGCTTTGGGCCCTCTCGGCCTCCTTCTTCGCCGCTTCCATCGCAGATCGGGCAGTAGCGGCCTCACTTCGAGCATCGGCGGCATCCTTCTTCGACGCCTCCGCCTCAGACAGCGCGGTGGTGGCCTCCTCCTTTGCCTGAGCGGCCTCGCCCCGAGCCGCTCGAGCCTCCGCCTGTGCGGCGTTGAGCCAGCTCACCATCTGGGCGTTCCAATCCAGCTCGGCACGGAGCTCTTGGAGTTGCGCCTGCGCCTTCGCGAGGGCAGCCGCCGCCTGCGCGGACCTCTCTGCTTCCTCCGAGAAGGACTGCTCCGCCTCCGCCATGAGCGCGGCCAGCTCCCTGAAGATCAACCCCGCCCCCCGCGGAGTTCCCTGCTGAGCCGATCGCTCCACGGGGATCATGGCGCGGGAGGAGCTCGGCGCGTCGGGATATGGCCACGCCGGTCGATCAAGCTCGACGTTGGGCGGGCCCTCGACCTCCGGCTCAAGCAGCGCCAGCTGCAAACCACCAACCGGCGGCACCGGCTGTGGCTCTCCCCGCACCTCCGCCGTCTCCTCCTGCTGCTTCGCCCGAGGCGATGGTACGGCCTCGCGTAGAGGCAGGGACTCGGGCGGTAGCGGGTCGCTCGAAGGGTGGCTCGTCGCCAACCTCTCCCCCCTCATCGGGTCCTCCGGCGTCTCGTCGGCCCCGGCCAGTGCCTCGAGCGCTTCCTCCAGCGTTGAACCCTCGACCGGGGGCGGCACCCGCTCCAGCTCGTCCAGGAGCTCCTCCACCGCCGGCACCTTCTCCACCGACGCCTCTCCCTCCTTCCCCTTCTTCGCGGGCCGGCTCGCGTCGACCGGGGACTCGAGGGCCGCCGACCCTTCAGCCCCAGACGCCAACGGAGCCATGCTTGTCTCGGGAGCTCCCCCCGAGATGGTCGTCGCAACAGAGGGAGGTGTGGCCCTCTCGATAGGCGCCACCCGAGGAGGAGGAAGAGGAGGGTGTGGTGCCGCGACGGACGCGGTGGCAGCGGGCTCGGCGCCAGGAGCCGTGGTCCCTGCTGAAGAAGGAGAACGACGTCGTCAGAGACAGGAAAAAGCTTCGACCCCCGTGGTCGACGGCGTTGGCCTCACCGAGATCCGCGGCGGCCATCTGGCTTCCCCGAGCCATGGCTGCTCGAGCCTTCGCCAGCCAAGCGGCCTCCCCAGTGGAAGAAGGAGCCATACCTCGAGGTGCATGGGCCTCGACAGAACTCGAGGTCTTGGCCCGCTTGGACGCTGCGGGGACCATCTCCTGCCGGGGGCGCTTCTCCCTGAAAAACCAGAAAACAGTCCAAATCACCAAAGGTAAAAAGGTAAAGTTTCCCTACCAACGAAATTAAGGAGACCTACTCACCCAAAGCGAGTGCGGGACCTCTTCCCCGAATCGCTGGACCCGCTCAGGGGCTTCGAGCCCGCCCCATAGCTCGAGCCACGCCCCTGAGCCGTCTCCACGTGGCTTGGACGGGGGGAAAGCGCCCGATGCGTCTCGTGGCCCGACCCCAGTGGGGAGCTCTCCTCCTGCCTTTTGTCCCGGGGGGGCACGTCCCCCTCGAGCGGTCCTCGTGGCGCCCTTCCTTGCACGGGCTTCGGGACCTGCTCCGGCGCACGTGCCGGCGGTCTCGTCCCCCCGCGTCGGTCTCCTTCTCCCGATGACGGTGCGGTGAGGAGCTCCGGGAGCGCTCACGGCTCCCCACCCGACGGTCATCATGGCGGGGCCTCGACGCCCCCTCATGTTGCCCGCTCCTCCGCGGGCTCGACGCCGCCCTCGGCGACTTGCGGCGATCGGACCTGGAGTCCCTCTCGACGTGTTGGCCGCTTCTCGAGGGCCGGCCCTTCTCGAGACCCCCCGCATGGGCAGACGTGGCCGTGGCCTCCTTCTATGCCGTGGCGACGGCGCCCCGGGTCCGAGGCTTCCTTGCGTCCGGGGGCACGTCCGGCATGGAGCTCGACGGGCCTTGAGCCCCCAATGAGGCAGGGCTCGGCGCCGCCTTCCGCGGCTGCGTCCCGCGCGATCCCTTCGCCCGAGGGACCTCCAAGACATCCTCCTGCACAGAGGAACGGTCAGCCCGGACGTCGACGACCCCCGCACGCCTCAGACGCGCATCCATCCCCTCGTCGTCACTATCCTCCTCATCATCACTCTCCTCCTCCGAGCTCGAAGAGCTGAGCTCGGGGGACCCATCTCCAGGCTGCCGGTTACGACGAGCCTTCGCTAGCCTCTGCTCCCGAGCCGAGCGACGCAAATTTTTGTCTTTCTCTTTCTTCTTTCTGGCATCCTTGCTCTCCTTGTCTTTCTGAGCAGAGAGGCGCCTCACCTGGGTATCCGCGGCATCCTCCCTCACCGGGGGCCTCGACGCACGACAAGTAAACGTCCCCTGCGAAGAAGAAGAAGCATGACGAGAAAAAAACCACAAGAAGAGTGTACAAGGTTCGGAGAAAGAGAAAGGGGGAGGAGGCTCGGGACAGCTTAGCTCGAGGGGGGCTTACCAGGTCGAGACACCCATTGTCGGGTGCCATGGCGATTAGGTTGGTGTCCTCGGGGACGAATGACCCTTGGATCGTGATCGACACCCGGGAGACGCCCTCGTTCCGAGGCAGCCTCTCCTCGGCCATCCTCGACCGATTTAGCGCCTCGAGCTGGGCCTTCGGCCCCATCTCGTGCATAAGAAGGGGGCGGTCCGCCAGCGGAAGAACCCTTCGCTGATGGAACGCCCAGATGATCGCCTGAACGGTCAGATTCTTCTCGTCCACCAGCATCTTCATCATCTTCATCAGCGGAACCAGGTGGCGTTGCCTGTCCGCCGCGACACCCCATGTCCACTTCTCCGGGCGCTGAGTGAGGACCCTGGCGGTGTACTGCGGAAGGAGACCACCTTCATTCCGCAGGTAGAACCAGTGGTCGTCCCACCCGGCCTGGTTGGTGGAAAGCTTGTAGCGGAGGTATTCGCGGGGGACATTGGCCGACGAGGTCCCAGTCCTCGCAGTGACGGTGAGGGAGCCCATGCGCACGAGTCGCCTCCCGCTCGGCTTCAAGGCCTTGATGAAGAGCTCGCCCCGGAAGAGGTGGACGAACATCTCCCAGTGCGGCTCGATCTTCAGGTACCCCTCGCACACCGCGGCGAAGATGGCGGCGTGCGAAATTGAGTTGGGGGAGAAGTGTTGCAGCTCCACCTCGTAGTGGTGGGTCAACGCCCGCATGAAGCGGCTCGGCGGAACACCAAGCCCCATGCGGTGGTAGCGCGTGAAGCTCACCACATACCCCTCCAGCGGGTGCGGCTCCCGGTGATCCGTCGACGGGACAGCCCACCACGCGGGTCCCTCCTCCGGGTTGGGACGGAGAAGCCCCTGGGCCACCAACGAGTCCATCTCGCGCTGCGTCACCTTCGTCGGGCTCCAGTCCTCGGCCGGCAGCGCTTGTGTCTGGGCAGCCATGGCGATGACGACGCGCACCCGAGCAGCGGACGGACGGCCGGAAAATTCCCAATCGACTAACCCGAGGAAGAGGGCGCGTGAAGGCTACGGCGGCGGTAAAGGCAAAGGCAAAGTAAAGGGTTCCTCTTCCCCTCTTTCGATATTTATAGGAGAAAACCCCAGCGGGCGGGGTTTCCCACGACAGCGGAAAAAGTAACCGCACGCATTTAATGTGCCCACCTAACCGCATCTCGAGCTGGTCGACAGGTACACGCGGCAACTCCGCATTCGCTCCACTTCTCCGGGCCCACCACGGCCGCCGCTCCGACTTCTTGTCGGTCGCCCTAGCGCCACGATCTCCACTACCTCGCCTAAAAAGGTGCGCCCAACGGGCAGAAGGTTTCCAAGCGACGGAGGCTTCTTCAGAAAGGTAAAAACGGGCCCCGGCCCTAAGTCTCGAAGCAGCGAAGGCTGGCCCTCGAAGAGGGTTCGACAGCCGGCTTCGAGCACCCGAGTCAGGGACACTAAGGAGCGCCACTCGCAGCATCGCTCGAGGGCCAAGCCCTCGAGGCCCCTCGCGTGTATCCAAGGCGGGGAGCACGACATGCAGTGAGATCCCCTCGGAGGGAGGCATCGAGCCACCGGGTCCTATCGAATGGACCCGGCACTCCTGCAGACTGAGCACCCATGCTTTATGAGATCGCCTCCGGGCTACAGTCGACCCCATCGAACGGGGCACGAGGTCTCACTTGGATTCCCCCGTTACCAGCTCACCGGGAACCTCGATACTCGCCCGCTCGTGGTAGTACGAGGCATCCCCCCTCGCATCCGATCGAAAGGACTCGCGGGACGACAAGCCGGGGCAACCGGCGTGCCGGACGGCTCGAAGTGCCGGCCGGTCGGTTCAGCCTGGCACTCCTCGACGAAAGAGGGTAAAAAACTCGGGGGCTCGACACCCCCGAACCTAAAAAACGCAACTAACATTCACACTCACAAAACATCCCACGAGGGAGTCCTAACCACTCCCCCGTGGCCTCGGGGGCTACACCCGCGGGTGTCGCTCGCACGACACCCACGGAATCAAAGCAACCAAACCCTCGAGATCCGGCTAGCTAACCCTCGAGATCCCAGTCGGGAGCCCCTGCTCGAGTGCAAACACTCAAACAAGGGCTCGGGGGCTACTGTCGGGGGAACACCAAAGGGGTACCCCCAATCAACGCGAACAAATAGGTTAAACCTAGAACACCAATTAATAAACCCAGCTAGGCTAACCTTCCAAGAAACCAACCCCTCAGAGCCTGCAACGCTGGCCCACCGCCAGGGAGTTTAGACTTGCCAAAACCTTACCGACCACCTCCTAGTAACCTACCCCTCGAGCCCGCTACAGCTATGCACCGCTCCTCGGGACCCCGCGCGGGGACCTCGAGCCCCTCCAGCACGATAACCTATCCCTCGAGGCTCATCACACCCTAGGCCTCGAGCTGGAGCTCAACCTCCGCTCACCCGAGCCCTCCGCGCCCGGCCTCGAGCGAGCGCTCCACTACCCTTCGAAGCCCTCCACGAAGAGGAAGCTTCCTGCTCCTCAACCCCATACTGCGCATTTAATGCATCCACCTACTCCAGTCACGTCCTCTGCAACCCGACGTGTACCACAGTGAACCAGGGCAGAGCCAAGTCTCGTTTTCACAACAAGCATAGGTGAAAAGGCACCAGTACGGCACTGTTAACCCATATCTTACACTGTTGCACGTCCAAGCCACGTCTCGAGGCCCGGATACCTGCTGCTCAATCGGGTTTCCCGGGACTTGCCCATACCTGCGGGGACTCGAACCCCCCGCAGGCGCCAGCTCGAGGCCGGCTCTGAGCCCCTCGAGCCCTGGCTACTTTCACGCTATTGGAGGACAGGTACCCCAAGACCCGGAGGGACCCCGCCGTGTCCTGCACATGTCGGGATGGGTGTTGTACGGCTTCCACGTCGCCACGCCTCCACGTCCGCACCCAGGATGGAGGCCACGCATCAAGGACGCCTCAACAGCAACACCCACGTTGGCTACAGTGGCTTCGACAAGACAGAGTTCCTGCCCTTCGCCATACCGAGCGCTGTACATGTCAATCCTGTGTAAACCCTGGCCTCCTCTTGATCTATAAAAGGGGACGCCAGGGCCCTTCGCGCACAAGGGAGACAACACACGAGTCCACACACACACATACACGAGTCCGGACTCCGGTCCACGCTCACTGAGCTTGTATTCGTCCCTGTACAAGCACTTAGGTGCAAGTAATACAAGAACCTCCTCCCCCGCTGGACGTAGGACCTTCTTTGCCCGAACCAGGATAAATCCTTGTGTCATCTTGCATCACCATCCAGGAAGAGAGCACGCGATCATATTACTCGTTGGTGTCATACCCCCGGGTTCGAAACACCGACAATAATAGATCATGTAAAGACCATCTGTATTTATTTGTATGGTTGTAGATAAGTGCTCTAGTCTCAATTATGAAAGTGATTATCTAATCTGTAAAACCTTGCTTGCGTTGTATAAGAGATGGGATAAGAAAACTGACTACTTTTTTTTCTGTGTCCAGGATCAGCTTGAGATGCCCAACAGTCAACTGTTTTGGATAGTTGGCGTGAATTTGGAGATGACATTAGGATTTGACTGTCACTTCATGTGTAATGTTTTGTGAATTTGAGCTGTGACATGTGATATTAGGCTGTGTTTTAATATTTGGTAATATTATGGTTGGTGTTGTGTGATTGGGTTGGGTTATGTTGTACTATTCAATTTGGCACTGAATGTAATGTTTTATGGGCTATGTTGTTATAATGGGTCTTTTAAAATTGAAATTGCATTCCAGAATTTGAGTTTTGGGCTGTTTAGTTTTGGGTTTGCCCAAAAATTTGGCCAAAAAGGCCAGAAAAAAAGAGGGCTGCACTAAAATAACCAATTCATGGGCCTGGCCTAAAAAGTGATGTGGGCTGGATTGTTAAAGGGCTCAGCCAAACTAAAAAATCTGCATGGGCCAAAATTAATACACATGTAAATGGGCTAAGAAAGAGATCCAAATAAGTCTGATTGCTACATGGGTTGGCCCAACAAAAGCCTGACTATTACATGGGCTTAAATAGGTCAAAATTTGCTTTAGGTCCAAGAAACATATGACATTAAATCAAAAGTCATAAATGTTTTTGACATCCAAAAGCAATGTCATAATGTTATGACTTGAACGCCTAAATGTCATAAGTTGTCATTAAAGACAGTCATCTTTTGACATTTCATATTTTGTCAACTTGTTGTCATAAATGGTGATTTATGACTTATTTTCTACATATTATGACATAGAGCAAATGTCAAAAGATGACAGATTTCTTGTAGTGTTATTCTATCTTCAAGTATTTACTTTTCAGTACTTGTGTGCTTGTTTCATTGCTTGTTATTAGTTTCAAGTGCTCTAGTTCTAGTACAGGGCTAGTAGTAGTAATATATAGATTAAGTGTGGTACTTAGGCTATATATTGCCAGTGAATACGGCTAGGCCTCCGGATAGCTGTGGTAGCAAGCAGGTGGTGACAGCCCTGTGCGCCTTGAATTCCACCACGTAGTTGGTCTAGTTTAACAGTAGGGCTCGTTGTGCTAGCGTTCAACCTAAGTCAGTGATAAAAGCTAGTACGCCCACAGTACACTAGTAAAGAACTTAAATCACTAGAAGTCTAATAGAACTAGGATCTACCCCAGTAGATAGTGCCCGTTCCCTTCATCTATCCTAGATATCCTTACACCCCTAGTTTTCTCAAAATCACTTCGCGTTCCTCGTGGATTCGATACCCCGGAATACTCTGAGGTGAAAAGCTACAACTGACAGCCGTGCGCTTGCGGTTTCTTCTGCGTGCCACCCGAGGTGTCAACAATTTACATATGAAAATCACATACTCTTGCAATATATAACATATATAAATACATATTGACATTAACAGTAGTAGAGATTGACAGAAAACGAAGGGGAAACCGGTGCAAGTAGCGGCCAAACAATTTAACTTTTTCACACTAAAATGAGTCAGCCCAAACATAATTTAGATTTTTTTCACACACAAATTTTACCAGCATAACTACCTCTAGCAATATAGAACTCCCTGCACTTGAACTGTTGGATCTCTCCAACCAATTCACATGAAAAGCTTAGGCATCTACAGCTACAATGCACGAAAATACAAACATTATGTTAAGCCACAATACAAATTGCAGGAAGGAACATTCCTTCTCTATGTGAGTGTCGGCCCTCAGGCTCCTATTTTGCTTTGCTTAACCAAAGCCTTTTGAAGCTATATGATTACAGTCAAGTCATCTTCCATACCGGCTGACACGTCACACCTAAAGATCAACGACACGTCACAATTGAAGATCAATGGCCCTTAGGCTCTCATTCATTGAAGGATCAATACTGGATGACAGCAAGAACACGAGGATTGTTGTCTTTACACGACAAAAGTCTGCTACTGAATGCTAATGATATGTTGCTGCGGCTGCGGCTGCGGCTGCGTCCTCTCCTCTCCAGCATGTTCTGAGGTCGATCTGGTTGCGTACAAGTCAAACCCTCATCATCTCAGCTATAAACTACTCGTATTTTGCAGCATGATCTTTCAAAAAAAGATTCAAACAAACCTGTCATTGCCTACATCGATGAACACTACCAGAGAACAGGCCTTTGGACGATTTGCAAAATCAGCTTTAGTCACGGAAAAATTTGCGCCCGGGATTAGAAAGATCTTTAGCCCCGGTTGGTAGCACCAACCGGGGCTAAAGTTCCCCAGCCCAACGGCTCAATTGTCAGAGGGGCCTTTAGTCCCGGTTGGTATTACCAACCGGGGCTAAAGACCGGCCTTTAGCCCCGGGCCATAACACCAAACGGGACTAAAGGTTTTGCCCCGGTTGGTGTATCCAGCCGGGGCTAAATGTTGGTATCTTTAGCCCCGGTTGGTAACAAAGGTTTTGTTCCGGTTGGTGTACCCAGCCGGGGCTAAATGCCAACATTTAGCCCCGGCTGGATATAAGGACCGGGGCTAAATGTCCCTCCCTATATTTGAACTGCTTTTGACACCTCCAGCCGTGCCCGAGCTCCTGTCTTCATTTTTTCTTCATTCAGCTTGTTTGCTCTTTTCTCCGGTGATTTTTGTTTGTTAACACATCTCCGGCGATTGATTTATTTCATCACACCTACACCGCCATCGACTCCTTGAAAGGTTACTAGCTTAAGTTATTCATTTTTTAGCTATTTTGAGTTCATTGACTTGATAGTTCAAATTATTACTCTAAAAACAAAATATGACCGTTTAATTAGTTTATTTTAGTCTTTTAGAGAAATAGAGATCATTTAAATCATTTGTTGATAAAAATAGAAATATATAATATTTTAGTTTAGAAAATGTGACCGGTTTAATTAGTTTTTTTTGAAATAGAGATCATTTAAATCATTTGTTTACAGAAATTAGAAATATATAATACTTTAGTTTAGAAAATGTGACCGGTTTAATTAGTTTTTTTGAGAAATAGAGATCATTTAAATCATTTGTTTACAGAAATTAGAAATATATAATAATTTAGTTTACAAAATGTGACCGGTTTCATTTTTTTTTTGAGAAATAGAGATCATTTATTTCATTTGTTTACAGAAATTAGAAATATATAATACTTTAGTTTACAAAATGTGACCGGTTTAATTAGTATATTTTATTATTTTGGAGAAATAGAGATCAGTTAAATTAGTTGTTTACGGAAATTAGAAATATATAATACTTTAGTTTACAAAATGCAGAAGGATGCCTGCTTGGTATGTTGTTTTCGAGGGCACCAAGCCAGGTATTTACACCAGCTGGGCCGAGTGCAGTCAGTATGTCCTCAAAGTTAAGGGAGCTGTGCATAAAAAGTACAAGTCTTTTGAGGAAGCTTCTGCAGCTCTAGAGGCTTTTAACTCAAGAATCAACTCAATTCCTACTGCACCTACCCCTACCTTACCTTCCTATCAGGTTGGAGTGGCAGACAGTACATCTTGTTGGACTGTGATGTAGGAAAAATGTGCAGGTGTTGTTAGTTGATTTGGTTGTGGCCAAGTGGATTAGGCTGCACTGTTATCTTGATGTAATAATTAATTAGACAAGTTCAACTGCTACTACTTTTATGCCACTAGTGATTCTTACTAAATTTCATGCCAGTCATTTTTTAATTTCATTTGTTTATAAGAATGAGAGATCGATATAATTATGTGATATATCATATAATGCAGACGATGACACGTCACTGGATGTACAATGCCGATCGTCGCTCAAAAGAGTTCATTGATGGCGTGCATTATTTTTTAAGAGTGGCCGAGGCAAACAAGCGGAATTGTTTTATGTGCTGCCCATGTGCCCTTTGTAATAATTCGAAGGAATATTCTAGCTCAAGGAGTCTTCACTCACACTTGTTCAAGTCGGGTTTCATGCCAAACTATAGTTGTTGGACGAAGCATGAAGAAACTGGGGTTATGATGGAAGAAGGTGAAGAAGAACAATTGGACCCTGACGATGACATTATTGCTCAATACGGTGACTTTGGTGATACTGCAATGGAGGAAGGTGAAGAAGAGGCAAGTGCAGAAGACACAGTCGCTGAAGATGATGTTCTTGGTGATGTCATTCGTGATGCACAAAGAGATTGCGAAAGTGAAAAGGAGAAGGCTAAGTTTGACTGTATGCTAGAGGATCACAGGAAATTACTATATCCGTCTGCTGCAGATGGACAAAAAAAGTTGGGTACAACACTTGAGTTGCTACAATGGAAGGTACAGAATGGTGTATCTGACAAAGCATTTGGACAATTATTGAAGATTATAAAACAAAAGATGCTTCCGAAGCCTAATGAATTACCCGGCACTACGTACGAAGCAAAACAAGTCGTCTGTCCTTTGGGTTTAGAAATCCAGAAGATACATGCATGTCCTAATGACTGCATCTTGTACCGTGGCAAGGAATACGAGAATTTGGATGAATGCCCTGTATGTAAAGCGTCACGATATAAGATCAGGCGAGATGACCCTGGCGATGTTGAGGGTGAAGAACGTCCCCGGAAGAAAATCCCTGCCAAGGTTATGTGGTACGCTCCTATAATACCACGCCTGAAACGTCTGTTCAGAAACAAGGACCATGCAAAGTTGGTGCGATGGCACAAAAAAGACCGTAAGGTAGACAACATGTTGAGACACCCTGCAAATGGGTCCCAGTGGAGAGCAATAGACAGAGAATTCCCGGAATTTGCAAAAGACGCGGATGCGAAGGATGGAGGAAATGGTTATTCAGTCACAGGCCGCGGCTCGTGAAGCGGTAGAGCGAGAAAAGGCACTTGAAGACAAAATGAGTGAGGAAATCAAAAGGCAAGTGCAGTTAGCAGTGAGTTCCCTGCAAAGGCAATCTGCATCAGAGCCAGGAGTCAACACCAGCACCCCTGGTGATCAGTTGAAAAGCAGTTGTGCTTCCACGGAGGTGCCAACGATTCAAGGAGACGCAGGGCTGCGCTTCCCCGTGGATGACATCACTGATCCTCTCACGACCTGTGAGCTGCACATTCCACAGGGGAATGACACAATAATGGTGGCTATTGGTGTCGTATCTCCTATTGACCCTACGAAGACACCAAGATGCCATGGGGCATTGGTACCACCTGGTTATGCTAGTGTCTCGGTGGATAGAGTATTGAAAGGGCATAGCAATGTGACTCTTGACATTGAAGGAGGTGATGGTGAGAAGACTTTAGGAGAAGCGGAGAAGGCATTCATATGTTGGCGTAAGCGCTATATCATTATTCCTGGGGCATCACCTCCTCCTCCTCCTCAGCAAACTAACCCTAGGTGCAAATGAAAGTCAATGAAACATTTTTTCACTAGTTATGTATTGACTTAATTAAATAATTATTTACTCATACTATGTTGTTTTCACAGCAGGACCTCTCCGCACCTAAGTCCAATTATCCATTCACCACATAGTCATCATAGTGCTGCGGGCGATGCAGTGAAAGACACAGCTGCATCCCCACCGGATCCATCCCCTCCACGATCGGCTCCATCCCCTCCACGACCGGCTCCATCTCCACCACGGGCTCCATCCCCGCCACCGGCCCTATCTCCTCCACCACGGGCTCCATCCCCGCCACCGGCTCCATCTCCTCCACCACGGGCTCCATCCCCGCCACCAGCCCCATCAAAGAAGAGGCCAGCCACAAAAATGAAGGCATCGGCCCCACCGCCACCAAAGAAGAAAGCCTCTGCAGAAAGACATCAAGCTGTTCCTCAGAAGACGAAACTTCCCTATGATATGACTGATGAGGAAACAAATGCTGCAGCGAAAGCAGATTTGGACAAATTTTGGGCGGACGTCGAGGCTAAACAAAAAGCAAAGAAAAACCCAGAGAAGCCGTACCTTTTTGTACGTCCTGATATGCTCAGGAAAAAGGTGGATGCTCATCAGAAAAAAGTGCGTGATTCTCGTAAGAAATCGCCACCATCAGACTATGACCGCACTATGACCAAGTCACTTGAGGAGGCGAAGCAGAAACAGAAGAGAGCAAGCAAGGGTGTCCCACAGCTCGGGGAACAATCGAAACAATCAGTGCCCCCGCTTGTTGTGAATGAATATGGTTCTAACTTGAAAGCGCTAGAACAACTTGAGGTGAATCCTGAGCATCTTGATGCATTTTTCGCAGAAACTGGTCTAACCTTGTCACAAATGCTCGGTGAAGCACCCATTGAAACTGCTCCGCAAGTTGATCAGTGGAAGAAGAATTATGTATATGGCCAGAGTCTATACAACCCTACGGCCCTCACAGAACTTGGCACTCAAATGTACTTGTTAAACCAGTGGTACATGGCAGCGTGTACCAAAAAAGCGGATGATTGGATATGCGTCAGAATTAGAGACCATCGTTACTTCCGTGGTGATGACATTATACTTATCCAATTCAATGAGTTACACCAGCTATGCCACCTGGATGCTCTAGACAAATCTCTAGTCAGCCTCTTCTGTTTGTAAGTGATCCTTCGTTTTAATTATCTCACTCTAGCATATGTATATGTAAATGTAATTATGCTAACACTAGCTAGCGTGCCTATATACATATGCAGAAACATGATGAGAGACCTCGCACGTAGAAATGACAAGGAGGTTGGTTTCATTGATCCATATATCGTATTCTCGGTCCCAAAGAAAGATCCCGCCTATGATATATGGAGAAATGAAACAGGGAGGAATCTCCGAAGGTTCTTGGTGAACCAAAAGAACAAAAGATATATACTCTTCCCATACAACTTTAGGTGGGTATTGTTATCATGTGCATATTTATTTTTACTTACTCAATTTCTATGATATATGTTGACTATATAAGCAAATTAATGCAGCTATCACTGGATATTGATCGTCTTCGATCTCTCTGAAAGTCAATTGATAATCTATGACTCGTTAAGAAAACCACTGGGAGATTATCAAGATATCATAGACATTATCCAGGGGTAACTTTCGATCTCTAAATACTGATTTCTACACTTTAAATCTGCAATAGTTAATTACAATCCAATATTATATTGTGCAGGGTTTGGGCTTGGTTCGTTCCGAAACACCGTCCGGATTTGAAGGCGACACTTCCTCGTCCTATCCAATTGCAAGTAAGTAGTACTAGCTCCCCGCGTCTTTACCACTGTAGCATGCTTTTATCACACGCGCGAGATGATGAGAGTAATATCTTTTTACATCGTGCAGTGGGTTCTACGGCAACCACCAGGGAACAATTTGTGTGGGTACTACGTTTGCGAGTTTCTCTCGGTGTATGCCAAAAGAACTCCTCTAGAGAGACAGAAGGAGCTATGGTTGAAGAACCAGGTGTTGGATATGGTGCGCCTGAAAGGAATTCAAGAGACAATCGCAGGAGTTCTTAATGACCATGTCCTCAAAGCCGGCACCGAGTTCTACTGTAACCCGAAAGAACCAATGAAACCAAACCAAGACGACCATTTGTATGACATTTAAGTGACGGTCAATATTTGTGTTGTAAATACCAAGGATGCATGGATAATGCTGTAAATTTTATGTGCATAAAAATATTATACACATAATATGTATAGCTATCCCATATATATATAGTTTCATATTTTATGTGTGTAAATTATAAATTTTCTGTGTATATATATGTGGATACATACATTAGCAGCGAAGAATACGTATTAGAAATCCTAATGTAATATATTAGCATCGAAGAAAACGTATTAGAAAACCTAATGTAATTGAAAAACTAAAAACAATAGCCAATTGAAAAGAAAAAAGAAAAGAAAAAGAAAAAAGAAAAAAGGTCTTTAGCCCCGGTTAGTAATACCAACCGGGACTAAAGAGGCCAGTCTTTAGTCCCGGTTGGTATTACCAACCGGGGCTAAAGGTCCCCTCTTTAGTCCCGGTTGGTATTACCAACCGGGGCTAAAGGTCCCCCTTTAGCCCCGGGGCCGGGAACCGGGGCTAAAGGTCGGGCCTTTAGTCCCGATTCCTTAGCCCCGGCTCCATGCCCGGGGCTAAAGGCCATTTTCGACCGGGGCTAAAGGCCCGTTCTCCAGTAGTGGAAGCAGCTAAGTAACAATCAGCGCTGGGTTGACGGTATCACCGGCGCAGAGGTAAAATTATATATAGTGAGGCCGGACAATCAAATACATATAATATATATACTATAGTATACATTTCAATATATATAGAGATAGAGTTCGATCATATATTGAAACATAAAATCTCTATTAAATAATTAATTATAACAAATGTGATGAAAAATATAACAATAAACACAAATGTTAAATAACTAACATGTTTCATTTAAATTTTTCCATGCGTGTCTGAATTGCATTGAAGTCATTTAGATTTTGGCCTGCGCGTCTGAATTGCATCGAAGTAATTAATAAGTTCATTGGTTGTAAACTTTATTGTAATCTTCTTTTCAATCTTAGGGTCATCTTGTCCTTGATCTATCAAAACATCAGCAGTGTCTAACCCTAAAAGATTTAATTGTCTTCTTTTTAAATTTCACTATGATGATTATCCTTCAGTAAGAAATAGTAGTTTAATTAGACAATTAGGCATTAGCTCTAAAGTCTAAACCGATGGATATAAAAGAAATAAAATAAAATAGAATAGAACATACCTGAAGACTGAAGTCCTAAAGGGACCTGAGTGGCTGAGCGGATGACCGGTCGGGTGGTGATGCCTAGATGTGTTGCAGACCTACGAGTGCATACTGCAGTCTCACACTCTCACTGAGTCGAGAAAATTGCATATCCAGGACTTCAAACATCGCGCTTGGCAAAAATAGGATTTCAAACATCGACTTCGTAAAAATAGTACTCGAAACGTTAGACTCTTGATTTTTATAGGATTATGTGTATTTCCTCTGTTTTTAATTCTAAATACATGTATTTGTCACCTAAAAGACAAACTCGGTGCTGCTGCGGCACTGGCGACACTGGTGGTAGCGGCGGCAGTCATGCTGCTGGTGCAGTGGCTGCCGGCGCACGCGCAGCAGCAGCTTTTGCTGCCGTTGCCAGTGGTGGTACTGCTGTTGCTCGTAGTCGTCGTCGTCGTCGTCGTCATGGCGGTGCTAGTCTCGGCGGCGGTACTTGAGGGCGGGGACGATGACGACAGGCCTAGGAGCAAGTCCACGAAGGCGCCCACGATGAGGTGGTGGTGTGGTGCTGCTGCTTCCCGTTGATGTGGAGGTACCACGCCAGGAGCTCCTCCAGCGCCGCCCAGTCGTGGAGCCTGTGCGCGAACACCATCTCCTCCATCGACGCCCGGAAGTCACCGTACAGGTCACCCGAGCCCACCGCCATTGCCACGCTGCGCTCCGCAAGAGACATCGCCACCGCCGCCGTCATCAGCTGCTTATTATTGACATCGTCTTCGTCTAGATCTGCGTTATCGGGGACGCCGAGCATATTATCTACCGTCGTCTTGTCCTCCTCCTCCTCCGTCTCCGCCGGGAGCGCCTTCTTCCTCGCCGGCTCGGGGGCGGCGGCAGCGGCCATGGCGAGGATGGAGTTCCTGGCGTGGCGGCCGACCAGCCAGCCAACTAGGCGGTGGCGGCGCCCAGCCAGCCAGGCGTGGCGGCGGGCAGCCCAGCTAAGCATTGAAGGGCGATTTTGTCCTTTTAGTGAGAGAAATACATGTATTTAGAATTAAAAAGAGAGAAAATACACATAATCCTATAAAAATCAAGAGTCCAATGTTTCAAGTACTATTTTTACGAAGTCGATGTTTAAAATCCTATTTTTACGAAGCGCGATGTTTGGAGTCCTAAATATGCAATTTTCTCCACTGAGTCACACTGGACGGGACAGAGGTCAAAGCCTCGGATGTGCCTTACGGCTGGCGGCAGGGCTGGTGCAGGCGTGCGGCACGGCTGTGTCGGCAGGATCGTGAATCGTGAATTCGTGATCGCGCTCGGCCCTTGGATGACAACACCATGACTCCCCGAGACCCCGAAGATTCAAATTTTCCGCATACATGTGGCGATGGGATTGAGTAATCTTTGCGGATAAGAAATCACGGAGAGGAAATCGAAGCAGAGGGGCAGGGGGAGACCGACGCAGGTACATACGGCGGGTAGGGTCAGCGCACGTAGGAAAAAATTACGTGGAGAGCCGCCAAAGGCACTAAGGGCGTGTTTGATGGCGGCCCAAAACTTGGCTCGCGCCCGTGGGCTGCAGCGGCCCGTGTTTGATGTCCTTGGCCCGCTCCTCGGCCAGGCTCCCGCGGAGCAAAAAGGCACTCGCGTCCTGGCTCCAGGGAAACGAGCACCCCCTTCGTTCCCCTAGGGCTCGGCTCTCCGCGGCGCGAGCATGGCGATTTAAGGAGGCTTTGGCGGCGGCCGCGACGCGCTCGCGCGGGAAGTGTGAAACTTCTGCGCGCCATTCCCACCCGTCGCCTATATATTGCTTCCCTCCTTCCCCGCGCTCCCCTCCTCCGCTTCCACTCCTTCTCCACCCCAATCCCGTGAGAAATCGGCGGCGGTGTGCTGTGGTGGTTGTCCGACGACCGGCGTTCATCCCTGGCGGGCTTCGTCTTCGTTCCCCGTGCTTGGATCTGGTGGGTCGTGGCGCCACAGCTGCTGTTGTGCTGGGACTCCGGGAGGCGGCCGTCTTCTTCCTCTACTTCGTCTGTCCGGATCCAGCCGTTGGTGGTGTTGTTCGCCGGATCTGCTTCTTCTCCGTCCAGATCTGCTTCGTCTTCGTCAACTCGGCTTTTTCAGCTCCATTGCTCGGTTGTTCATTGTTCCGTCAACTACCCCGAGGTGAAATCCACCACCAAGCACCAATATTTTTGCATTGTTTGTGTTGTTATTGCTTAGATCTGGCCTGTTGGTTTAGGGTTCATCGATTTTAGCCACTGGGGGCATGTTATTTCATGTAGCCGTGGCTCTACTAATGTGTTATGGTTGATTTGTTCGTTTTCTTTACTTTGTTGGTCGATGATGATGTCTAGTAGTCTCTGGGGGGCATGTTCATTCATGCAGCCGTGGCTATGTTAGAGGAAATATGTTCTCATTCCATGCTGATGCTAAATCTGGGACAATTTATTTATACTTGTGCTCAATATTCATGCATGTAGATGGATGGTGCCCAGAAAAGAGAGATCCTTGCCAAGCAAGCTTCCACTCTGGTTGTTGTTATGACTTCCTTTGTAGCAAGTAGGATTAGGATTCCTTTCCATGAGCCAAACCCACTGTTGTATGCACTAAGGTGTGATGCTGAGCAGCATAGGCAGCGTACATTGCAAAGTATTTACAGGTCCACTGATAGAGAGTGTGTGTCCATGTTAAGGATGAGCAGAGCTCCTTTTTTTTTTGCTTTGTGTGATCTTTTCAGACATAGGGGCCTGGTGCCTGAGACTGCAGGTTGTAGTGTTGAGGAGCAGGTTGCTATGTTCTTGCACATTGTTGGGCACAACCAAAGGTTTAGGGTAGTCCATCAGTCCTTTGCTAGGTCCATTGAGACTGTCCATAGGAACTTTCACCAGATCTTATATGCTGTTGGTGAGCTGAGAAATGAGATGTTTAAGGCCCCATCCTCCACTACCCATCCAAAGATCCTTGGCAGTCCTAGATGGAACCCATACTTCAAGGTAACTGTACACTTGTAGTGTCAGTGTTGTATCAAGTTGTTGGCCCAGCCTGATGCCTTACCACATTTTGACCTTTTTATAGGATGTTATTGGTGCCATTTATGGCACACATGTCCTGACTAGGGTTCTTAGGCGCATGCAACAAGCATTCAGGGGTAGAAAAAAGGATCCTACACAAAATGTGATGGCTGTTGTTGATTTTGACCTCAAGTTCACTTATGTACTGGCTGGTTGGGAGGGCTCAGCACATGATGCCCATATCCTAGCTGATGCAATTGAGAGGGAGGATGGTTTCACTGTGCCTGAAGGTAATTACAACCCACTATGCACTTGACTTATGTGTTCACCTCACCACACTGGTCACTCACTAGTGATTCCCTGGCCCAATTGTAGGTAAATGCTACCTTGTAGATGCAGGCTATGCATGCCGCAGTGGTTTCCTACCTCCCTACAGGGGGGTTAGGTACCATCTTTCTGAGTACAGCAACACAAACATGCCCTCCAATCCAAGAGAGCTGTTCAACCTGAGGCACTCCTCTCTTAGGGTCACAGTAGAGAGGGCTTTTGGTGCTTTGAAGAACAGGTTTAGGATTCTGTACAACAAGCCCTTCCATCCCTACAAGAGCCAAGTAAAACTTGTCATAGCCTGCTGCATTCTGCACAACTGGATTTTGGGTTTTGGGCTGGATCAAATTGTGCCTGATGAGGACTGGTTGCCCCCTATCCACCCTACTGCCCAGCCAGAGCAAGACCATGAGGATACTGTGGCCATGAGCCTGGAGAGAGATGAGATCTGTAATCAGATGTGGGCTGGGAGGGGCACCAATAGGACATGATGGTTGCATGATTATTGTTTGCATAAGTTTATTTGTTGACCTTGGTTTGGAACATGTGGTTGTGAACTTATTTTTGTAATAATTGATGGACAACTGAGACAAATAATGTATGGCCAATGATGTTTATCATTACTTTTTAACTGAGGTGGCTGCCTTTATGCTTTTTTGGCATTTCCTGTTGATGTTATCTCATTTCATTCATGTTGTGGTACCCTACTTTTTATGAACTGACAGCCATCAATGATCTTTGTTCACATTACTAAGGCCAATACATGTTCCTGATTAGGATGCCTGCTGTTCCTGTTGATGCTGTGTTCATTGTTCCTGATGAGGATGTGTTTGGGACTCCAGCAGCTGTTGTGCATGCTCCAGCACCAGCTGTTGTGGATGCTCCAGCAGCAGCTGGTGTTGAAGCTCCACCAGCTCCTGTTGAGGTACCACCACAGCCTGCAGCTAACAATGGGACCATGGGGTGGAACAACAACACCTCTGGGTTTGTGCTTAGGAGGATGGCCAACCTTGTGAATGATGGAAGTAGACCTGACAAGGTGTACAAGGACAAGGATGTCAACTATGTAGCCAAGTGTCTGAGGGATTACAGTGGTGATGTGGTGAGCCCAACTCAGGTTTACAACCACCTGAGAAAGTGGAGGGCAAAGTGGTCTAGGATTTGCAAGCTCAAAGATCTTAGTATTGCCTTGTGGGATTCTAATAGTAACTCAATCATGCTTGAGCAGGAGCACTACCTAGGTCATACCAAGGTAGATGAAGCCTGATTGTCTTACCAAATATGCTTTTCTTGACCCTTCCCACCTCATCTTAATCTTTACCCTATAATGCAGAACCACCCTAAGGATGCTGAGTTCCTTAACGGTCCCATTAGGTTTTACAACGAGATGGAGACCATCTTTTCCCACTCTCAGGCCACAGGAAAGTATGCTCTAGGATTTGGTGAGGCCCTTGGGGTCAACATGGCTGATAGCCAGGCTACTAAGGTGGAGGGGTCTGGTTTTCACCTTGGCTCTGAGCAGAAGGCCCCAATTGATGTTTCTGATGGCAGCAAAGCCACAGATAAGGTCACAGGGAAGAGGAAAAGGGCCAACTTCAGTGAGGATGAGATGTTGTTGCTTACTAACATGTCTGATGCAGTTAGGGATGTTGCTAATGCACTTAGGGAGACTGGGGCTGGGCATGTGGACCCTTCCCTCTACCTTGTAGTCATGGAGATGCCTGGGTTCAACACTGAGGCCCTCATAGTTGCCTACACCTATCTGCTTGAGAACAAAGCCCTGGCAACAGGCTTTGTCAAGATGGAGACCAGCCACAGGGATATCTGGCTGAGGACTTACCTTGCCAAGAACTACTTCATGTAGTTCTGTCCATCTTGGATAACAAGGTCTTTAGGGGGTTGACTGTTGAGATGTATAGTTCCTCCACCTCCCTCACCCACTCTCTCACCTTTTGATGGCTCTTAGGTGTAGCTTTTGTGCAGGTTGATTTACATCTAAACTTTTGGGTTAGTCTAGTTGGATGGTGGCTAACTTTACCTTAGTGAGGAGCTTGAAGTTATTTGTGCCCACATGGTTGAGGCAAACATGGATTTGTAATGCACTATTGGTGGCCTTTGTTGGCTGCCCTTATTTGGTACTCTATCTATGATTTCATATTTACTTCTCGGTCTACTGGTGTTTCATTTGGTTCTTTGCTCTCTCTACTCTTTACATCACAATTTGAACATGGTGCTATTTTGGTGGTACTTGTCAGACAAATATAATGGCCAATGATGCAATCATATAAGTTATTGAGGTGGCTCCTTCATTTCTTTATGCAGTTTACTTGCCTCTTGCTGTTTGTTGTCATGTGTGCCATTGTATCCATGTGAAACATCCATGCTGTGCAGCAGCCCCTTCTTCCTTGTGCTGGTGCCACAACATGGATGTAAACATGGATATCATGTTGAAAGGACCTAAGGTGTCGCCTAGAGGGGGGGGGGTGAATAGGCTTTATTGAAAATTTTACAACTTATAATGCGGAAGCAATTAGTATGCGAGTTTCCAATTACTTGGAAACTCCCAATCGGAGTATAAACAACCCCTCAAGAGACAAACACAAAGTATTTAACTAGAAATTAATCACCTAGAAGGCAATACCCTGCACCACAAAGATTAGCTCAAGAATTAAACAAATTGGGCGCAGTCAGTAAATACCGGACATGTCCGATATCAATACCGGACAAGTCCGGTATGCACGGGTTGTGCGGGACTGCTCCTTTTCTTCTCCAATTTCTCACACAACCTGCAATCGCTATGTATGATGTATATATAGAACTGATTGCTTGCAACAACAACTAGCACAACGAAGAATAACAAATAGCCGAAAGTAAAGCACAAAGGAATGACACGGTATTTGTTTCACCGAAGTTCGGCACCCCCTCGGGTCCTACTCTCCGTTGAGCCGGCTGCGAGCTACCACAAAGGTGGGCTCTAGAGGACACCACGGGTCACTCTAGCCGCGGTCTATTTCACCCGCAATGCTCCTTCCACTAGTTGATCTCTTTTGAGGAGAGATCGAACATTTACAAACTTTCCGAGGCACTTCACAAATCTCTTGGGTGCTCAACGGCGATGCCTAACCGTCTAGGACCGTAGAGTCCAAGAGTAACGAATGCGCACAATAAGATCGACGATTTGCACAAGTGCTCAAGAGGTGGCTTGCTCTCTAATTTTGAATCTCTCTCAACCCACAAATGGATTTGGCAATTAGAGGACAATCACTCACTAAGAGAGGGTTGGAAAGTGTTTTGAAAGGCTTAGAATGAGTGTGGGAACCAGTAGGATCAACAGCCTCCAAAGGTGGAGGCTTAGGGGTACTTATAAGTCCACATTCGAAACTAGCCGTTTTCTAGCCGTTGGCTGAGTCAGCTCATACCGGACATGTCCGGTATGCATACCGGACATGTCCGGTATGACTTTGCTACGAGAGAAACACACTGAACAGGCCAACTATCAAACTTTCCGAATGAGCCCGGTAGTACCGACCATAAGGTCGGTAGTACCGCTAGTTACCACAGGGTTTTCGCAACCTCTCTGAGTTGGACCAATTTTGGCCTACCGGTAGTACCGCTATAACTTCGGTAGTACCGGTCGGTAGTACCGACCCAGGGGGCGGTAGAACCGCCCATCACAAAGATACTGTTAGCCACCAAACCGCAAATACCGGACATGTCCGGTATGACTTCACTGCGCGTGAAATACCATTAACCAACCATCTTTTCAAACCCCTAAAAGGATCTCGGTAGTACCGACCCCCAGGTCGGTAGTACCGCCAGTTAAGAGGGGGTTTTACAACCTCTCTGTGTTGGGCCAAATTTGGCCTACCGGTAGTACCGCTATTACTCCGGTAGTACCGCCCGTACACAGGCTGCGAGACAGAACTCCGCAAATACCGGACATGTCCGGTATGCATACCGGACATGTCCGGTATGGACTCCCTTCACCAGGTTCATCACTAGGCCAGAAGGATGGCCGCACTGCTGTGGGCTCATACCGGACATGTCCGGTATGCATACCGGACATGTCCGGTATGGACAGACAGTGCAGCAAAAAGCTGAAAGTTAGCTCTAGCTCTCTCATGTCTCACTTAGGTTGGTTTGAGCACTTATGAAGAATCATCTACTATATGTTGCATCCCTCTTAATAGTATGGCTTTCCTATTTACTCAAGATAAATTGAAATACGAATTTTAAACCTCTTGAGTTGATCCCCATTTGAACCAAAGCCGCTTGACTTCATTTTCCATATTGAGAGGAATGGTTGACATGTTTAGAAGTAGATATTCCTCGAGCATAGCCATCTTGAACATGTGACTTGACCCTATGCAAGTGATATAATGAAGTTCCAAATGTGCCAAGTCACTCCAATCAATATTGTTGCTAGGAATGTTGATTCTCCACTAGATGCGATCTTCAAGCTTGATTGATCCTTCGACTAAATGCAAGTACTTTCTTCTTCACTCTAGCTAGGTTCTTCGGCCGCCAAGCCGTCGCTTGCCCTTCACCCTTGCTTAGTACCTCAAAGACTCTTTCCTTGCTATCTTCACCATTTCAAGCCATTCAACCATGCTTCATTTTGAATCCTTTCTTAGCAATCATAAATGAACTATGATTATCCCACAATACGATAACCCTTTATATCAAGATCATTCTCATTGTTGTTTTGTGCTTGTGACATGATCTTCATACAACAATCCATCATTTTGGCTTTGCATTACATTTCAAGTACATAGTGAGATAATCATTTCTCTGTGTCACACTTAGCAAACATATTAGATCGTTAATCAACATTGTCATCAAATCATCCAAAATCACACTTAAGTGCAACATGCACTTTCAAACTCCCCCTTTTTGGTGATTGATGACAACCTTGATTAAATTTTACCAAAGGATAAACAATTAAGCTTATGGGTTCAATGATTTATGAAGAGCTCCCCCTTAATATGTGCAATATGAATTGAATTCATAAAGGACCTCAAAATGTCAATTTGCACATACTAAGGTGAGTTGGAAACTCCCCCTAAATCATTGCATCCTAGAAATGCAAGTGTGTGAGCAATATAGATCATGATGCATATGACAAGATATATCACACAAGTCAATAAATGAAAAACAATACACCAAGACATATGCAACACACTAGTAAGTAAAGATCTTATGAAGAATAAATTACTACTCATATCACACACATAGTGTCGGGGGAACGCCAAAGGGGTACCCCCAATCAATGCAAACGAATAAGAGACTCGCCCGAGCCCTCCAAGCCAGGCCTCGGGCGAACGATCGTTCTCCGTCTCGCCCGAGCCCTCCAAGCCAGGCCTCGGGCGAGCGCTCGTCTTCCGTCTCGCCGGAGCCCTCCGCGTCAGGCCTCGGGCGAACGCTCGTTCTCCGCCTCGCCCGAGCCCTCCAAGCTAGGCCTCGGGCGAACGTCCGTTCTTCGTCTCGCCCGAGCCCTCCGCGCCAGGCCTCGGGCGAACGCTCGTCTTCCGTCTCGCCCGAGCCCTCCAAGCCAGGCCTCGGGCGAACGCTCGTTCTCCGTCTCGCCCGAGCCCTCCGCGTCAGGCCTCGGGCGAACGCTCGTCTTCCGTCTCGCTCGAGCCCTCCAAGCCAGGCCTCGAGCGAGCGCTCCTCTACACCTCGAGACCCCACGCGGGGACCTCGAGCCCCTCAGGCGCAGCAGCCTATCCCTCGAGACGCTTCACGCCTCCCTCGGGCGGCACGGACACCGGCAACTAGCCCCATACCACGCATTCAATGCATTCACCAACTCCGGTCACATCCTCTGGTACACAGCATGTGCCACAGTGACCGGAGTCAGAGTCAAACCTCGTTTTCACCATAAGCATGGGCTAAAGGGCACCAGTACAGCACTGTTCGGCCATACCCCGCACTATAGCACCCTCGAGCCACCTCTCGAGGCCTGGAATCCCTCTGAACGACCGGGCGTTCTGGGACTCGCCCATACCTGCGGGAGCTCGAGCCCCCCGCAGGCGCTACCTCGAGGCCGACTCTGCGCCCCTCGAGCCCTAACTGCTCTCACGCTATTGGAGGACAGGTACCCCAAGACCCGGAGGGACCTCGCCGCGCCCTGCACGTTCCGGGATGGGCGCTGTACAGCTTCCACCTCGCCACGCCTCCGCGTCCGCGCCCGGGATGGAGGCCACGCCCCAAGGACGCCTCAACAGCAACGCCCACGTCGGCTACAATGTCTTCGACAAGACAGGGTTCCTACCCTACTTCGTATTGGGCACCGTATGCCCCGACACTTGTAAAACCCTTGTGTAATCCTGGCCTCCCCTTGCTCTATAAAAGGGGACACCAGGGCCCTCATTCGGACGGTTACGAACACGTTAGAACGCCATACACCCACACACTCAGGTCCGGACTCCGGTCCACGCTCACCAAGCTTGTATTCGCCCCTGTACAAGCACTTAGGTGCAAGTAATACAAGAACATCCTCCCCCGCTGGACGTAGGGCCTTCTTTGCCCGAACCAGGATAAATCCTTGTGTCATCTTGGATCACCATCCAGGAAGAGAGCACGTGATCATATTACTCGTTGGTGTCATACCCCCGGTTTCGAAACACCGACAGTTGGCGCACCGGGTAGGGGCCTTCGCGTGTCGAGTCGATTTCTCGCTGTTTCCTGGATGGCTGCTTTGACTCCTTCGTTCTATGCCGATCCCGTCATCTGGTTTGGGAGCCTTGAGTTCCTGGCCATCGACAACGGCAACGAGCCGACCTTGCTCTCCATGGAGGGCCCGAGTGGACGGCGTGTCACGCCACCCCGTGCGAGGAGCGTGGCACGTCGCCCACGCCACCACGCGTCGCCACCCCATGAGCGGCGTCGTCGTTGCCATCGTCGCCAGGCACAGGCCGTGCCGGCGGCGCACTCCCACTTCCCCGTGGCCAGCGCGGAGTTCCCAAGGAGGAGCCTGCCCGACGCACGGCCGGAGACTTCTAGGGCGCGCCCGCGCCCGCCCAGCGACTGCGCGTTCATCGTCTGCACGGACCAGGAGCCAGGCCAGAGGCCTCCGAGCCGTGCGCCGTTGACGCCACCCGGCCTCCTCCCGCACGGGGTATACCGCGCTCAACGCCGGCGAACCCCGTTCGGCCTCGCCAACTCCGCAGCAGCCTACGCCCGCCAGCTCAACGAGCGCCATCGGGACCGACCGCCAGCAGGCCAGGAGGAGCGCCCGGGCGTGCTACTTCAGGCCATGGCCAACCTGGAGATCGTCCACCCCGCGTACGTCGACCGCGGCTTCACGCGAGCCATCGAGCCTCCCCGGCGATCCACCGTCGGAGAATGGTACCGCGAGCTGCGGTCCCAGCATCCGCCAAGACGGCACGCCGACGATAGCTCCGACTCCGACGAATACGACTACCACGACCCCGACCTCTGGGATCCCACCAGGGAGTGCTTCCAACTCGAGGGGGTCGCATGCGATACCGAGGATGAGGGCGACGACGGCAGGCCAGCGCTCGATCTAGAAGGCCCCAGCGACGTGGCCGCGGCAGGCGGATCACGTGTTCAAAGGAGGGACGAACCTCCGACACCGGCTGTACCGCCTCAGCACGACGACGGTCGGGCGGCGCAACTCGTGCAGGTGCAAAAGGCAATCACCAAAGCCGAGGAAGAACGGCGACACCTGCTGCAGCTCCGGCAAACCCTGATGCAGGAACCACCCCAGCCCCGAGGAGCCGGAGCTCGAGGTCGGGCTCGAGAGGTCCACCGGCAGATCCTCGAGGACGGGGCACCAGCACGCCTCGAGGTATGCTTCCCGCGAGCTGGGCAGAACGTGGTGGCAGCGGCGATGATGCTCCGTGACCTGCCCGCCGTCTCCAACCCCGACGCTAGACGCATGCTCGGGGAAGTGAAGAACCTCCTCGAGACAGCCGCTGTGCAACAGGCCGAGAGCTCGGCGTCACGCCGGCGCGGAGCAGCCTCGGGGAAGCTGGCGGACACGCCCCGCAACGAGTGCGAGGCATCCGTCCACCAGCCGGATGCCTCTCGAGCTAGGCCAGTCCGTGAACGGATCGTCGACAACCGGCCACCTCGAGACCCCAACGACGCCCGCAACGACATCAACCGACGGCGCAAGGACAAGGGGGCCCAAGAGCGTGGCTATAGCGCCCATCGAGGGGGGCGCTACGACAGCGATGAAGACCGACAAGTCCTCGAGCCCCCGGGCCCCAGAGTCTTCAGCCGGGCCATCCGCAGCTCAACCCTCCCCGACCGCTTCCGACCGCCGACCAACATCGTGAAGTATGACGGGGAGGTCGAGCCCAAGCTCTGGCTCTCGGACTTCCGCCTAGGCTGCCAACTGGGCGGAGCAAAGAACGACGACCGTGTGATCATACGCCAACTCCCACTTTACCTCTCGGACACCGCCCGCCGGTGGCTCGAGGGGCTCCCGCCGGATCAGATCGATGACTGGGCCGACCTAGTCAGGGTCTTCGACGGGAATTTCAAGGGGACCTGCGTGCGCCCAGGCAACCCCTGGGACCTACGGCGTTGCAGGCAGGCGGCGGACGAGCCCCTCCGCGACTTTGCTCGGCGGATCTCGAAGCAGCGTCTCGAGCTCCCCCACGTGCCTGACGAGGACGTCATCTCAGCGTTCCTCGCGGGCACGACATGCCAAGAGCTAGTTCATGAGCTAGGACGCTACCGTCCCAGGACGGTCGAGGACCTGATGGATCGCGTCACCAGCTTTGCCTCGGGCGACGAAGCAGTGGGGGCCTTCTTTGGCCGTTCCACGGACAAAGGTAAGGCGGTGATCGCGCCGGAGGGCTCGAACAAGGGCAATGACGCCAAGAACGACAACAATGACGGCAACAAAAGGAAGAAAAACAAACGCAAGGGTCAGAAGGCGAAGCGCGGCGCCAATGACGACGACGACGAAGAGGTGCTCGCAGGCGCCCTCGAGCCTAAGAAGCCCCGAGGCCCCCCTGACGGGGCTGTTTTCGACCAGATGCTCGAGGATCCCTGCACTTACCACAGGGGCCCCGTAAATCACAAGTTAAAGGACTGCCGACTGTTGAAAGGCTACTACTCCAAGCTCGGCGATAAGAAAGAAGACGTGCTCATGGGCAAGGATAACAAACGGCGCGGCGGAGGGGACGCGGACGACAACTCCCCCCCCCCCCCCCGGTGCGCGACTGCTACATGATCTACGGGGGGCCGACCGTCGGGCTCTCAGCTCGAGAAAGAAAGAAGGAGCGCCGCGAGATCTTTGCACTCGGCCACGACGCCCCCCGGTACCTTGACTGGTCTGATGCGCCGATCACGTTCGACCGTGACGACCATCCGGACCGTGTCATAAACCCGGGAGCGTACCCCCTCGCCATCGACCCCGTCATAGTCGACGTTCGGTTCTCCAAGGTGTTGATGGACGGGGGCTCGAGCCTCAACATCATATACCTCGAGACCCTCGACCTCCTGGGGATTTTAGAGGGTCAGCTCCGACCTAGCGTCGGGGGGTTCCACGGAGTTGTACCAGGGAAGAAGGCCCACCCCCTCGGGCGCATCGACCTGCCGGTTTGCTTCGGCACGCCGGCAAACTTCCGTCAGGAAACGCTCACCTTCGAGGTGGTTGGCTTCCAAGGGACCTACCACGCCATCATCGGCCGGCCAGGCTACGCCAAGTTCATGGCGGTTCCCAACAACACGTACTTAAAGCTCAAGATGCCGGGGCCAAAAGGGGTCATCACCGTCGACACCTCCTACGAGCACGCGTACCACTGCGACGTAGAGTGCGTCGATCGTGGGGAGGCCAACGTCCACCTCGACTCGCTCGAGGCCTTGGCAGCCTTGGCCACCGAGGAAGCCCCAGAAGCAAAGCGCCACGCCGGCACCTTCGAGCCGGCTGAGCACACCAAGCAGATACCCGTCGACCCGACCTCGGCCAATGGCAAGACGCTGACCATCAGTACCAGCCTCGAGCCCAAATAGGAAGCGGTGCTCGTCGACTTTCTCCGCGCGAACATCGACATGTTTGCGTGGAGCCCCTCGGACATGCCGGGCATACTGAGGGAAGTCGCCGAGCACGCCTTGGAGGTCCAGGCTGGGTCCAGACCGGTGAAGCAACGCCTGCACCGCTTCGACGAGGAAAAGCGCAGGATCATCGGCGAGGAGGTGCACAAGCTTTTGGCGGCCGGATTCATCAAGGAGGTATTTCACCCAGAATGGCTAGCTAACCCTGTACTAGTTAGGAAAAAGAATGGAAAAATGCGGATGTGTGTAGATTACACTGGTCTGAATAAAGCATGTCCAAAAGTTCCGTTTCCTTTACCTAGAATTGATCAGATTGTCGATTCCACTGCTGGGTGCGAAGTGCTTTCGTTCCTCGATGCATATTCCGGCTACCACCAAATTAAGATGAAAAAGTCCGACGAACTCGCAACCTCTTTTATTACGCCTTTTGGCATGTATTGCTACGTTACAATGCCCTTCGGCCTTCGAAACGCCGGGGCAACGTACCAACGTTGCATGCAGCATATTTTTGGTGTACACATAGGCAAGACCGTCGAGGCTTACGTCGATGACATCGTGGTGAAGACCAAGAAAGTCGGGAACCTCATCGGCGACCTCGAGACCACGTTCGAGTGCCTCCGGGCCAAGAATGTGAAGCTTAACCTCGAGAAGTGTGTCTTTGGTGTGCCTCGAGGCATGCTACTTGGCTACATTGTCTCACAACGGGGGATCGAGGCAAACCCCAAAAAAATCTCAGCCGTCACGAGGATGGGCCCAATTCGAGACCTCAAGGGTGTGCAGAAAGTGACAGGCTGCCTAGCCACTCTCAGCAGATTCATCTCGAGGCTAGGGGAAAAAGCGCTACCCCTCTACCGCCTGCTGAAGAAGACGGAAGGCTTTGCGTGGACTATCGAAGCCGAGGAAGCCTTAACCAAGTTGAAGGGGTTGCTGACCTCCGCGCCAATTCTCGTGCCACCACAACCAGCCCAGGATGGCGATTCCCCCGAGCCTCTCCTCCTCTATGTGGCCGCAACCACTCAGGTGGTCAGCGCGGTCATAGTCGTCGAGAGGTACGAGGAGGGTCATGCGTTGCCGGCCCAACGGCCAGTGTACTTCACCAGTGAGGTGCTTCCCGAGGCCAAGGTCCGGTACCTGCACATCCAGAAGCTGCTCTACGGCATCATCGTCACGAGGCGCAAGCTCCAGCACTACTTCCTCGCTCATCCCGTAACGGTGGTGTCATCCTTCCCCCTCGGTGAGATCATCAACAATCGGGAGGCCACGGGGCGCATCGCCAAGTGGTCCGCCGAGCTAATGGGGGAGACCATCACCTACGCCCCGTGAAAAGCCATCAAGTCGCGAGCGTTGGCAGACTTCGTTGCTGAATGGACCGACACTCAGCTCTCGCCGGCGCAGATTCAAGCTGAGCTCTGGACCATGTACTTCGACGGATCCCTCATGAAGACGGGGGCAGGCGCAGGCCTGCTCTTCATCTCACCCCTCGGAGTCCACATGCGCTACCTGCTACGCTTGCACTTCCCCGCCTCCAACAACGTCGCCGAATACGAGGCCCTCGTCAATGGGTTGCGCATCGCCCTCGAGCTTGGGGTCCGACGCCTCGACGTTCGAGGGGACTCGCAGCTCGTCGTCAACCAGGTCATGAAGGCCTCAAGCTGCATCGATCCCAGGATGGAAGCGTACTGCGGGGAGGTGCGCAAGCTAGAAGATAAGTTCTACGGCCTCGAGCTTAACCACATAGCTCGAAAGTACAACGAGGCCGCAGACGAGCTGGCAAAGTTGGCATCCACGCGCGGCACGGTTCCACCAGACGTCTTCTCGAGGGACGTTTTCGAGCCATCCGTCAAAATCGACCCGGGGGCTGGCCCCGTCAAAATCGAGCCACCCCTCGAGCTAGACACGGGGGCTCGACTTTCAACGCCACCCATTGGGAATGACCCCTTGACGTCCGCAGAGGCGATGCAGGTTGACGCACCCGCCTCTTCTTCATCACGACCCCTCGACTAGCGGACGCCCTACCTCGACTACCTGACGCAAGGCGAACTACCAGAAGACAAGACGGAGGCCCGACGCATTGCTCGAAGGGCCAAGACCTACGTCATCTACGGCGACGAACGGGAACTGTACTGACGAAGTCCGACCGGGATCCTTCAACGCTGCATCCCACTCGAGGAAGGGCGCAAGCTCCTCGACGACATGCACTCGGGGGCTAGCGGCCACCACGCAGCGCCAAGGACCCTGGTTGGGAACGCCTTCCGTCAAGGCTTCTATTGGCCGACCGCCGTTGGAGACGCCAAGCGCCTGGTCTGGGCGTGCCATGGTTGTCAATTCTACGCCAAGCAGACGCACCAACCCGCACATGCCCTGCAGATGATCCCAATTACTTGGCCATTCGCCGTTTGGGGGCTCGACCTTGTGGGTCCCCTCAAAAAGACAAGTGGAGGGCACTCACACGTGCTCGTGGCCATCGACAAGTTCACCAAGTGGATCGAGGCTAAGCCGATAGGCGACCCCACCTCCGAGAAGGCTGTCGAGTTCATCGCCAACATCATGTACCGGTTTGGTGTGCCTAACGTCATCATCACCGACAATGGCACCCAATTCACGGGCAAAAAGTTCACCAACTTCTGCGACGACAACAGCATTCGCGTGACCTGGGCCTCGGTCACATACCCTCAATGCAACGGGCAGGTCGAGCGCGCCAACGGCATGATACTCCATGGGCTGAAGCCAAGGTTGTTCAAAACCCTCAAAAATTTCGGAAAGGGGTGGGCTGCAGAGCTCCCCTCGGTGCTGTGGGGCCTCAGGACAACGCCAAGTCGAGCCACCGGGTTCACTCCGTTCTTCCTGACCTACGGTGCCGAGGCCGTCTTGCCTACGGACCTCGAGTACGGCTCCCCTCGACTTCGAGCCTACAACGAGCAAACCAACGACGAAAAGCTCACCAACGCCAAGGACCAGCTCGAGGAGGCCCGAGACGAGGCGCTCATCAACTCCGCGCGCTACCAGCAAACACTTCGACGCTACCACGACAAGCACGTGCGCAAAAGGGACCTAGCGGTGGGGGACCTCGTGCTTCGACGGCTGCAAGATAATCGAGGGCGCCACAAGCTCACCCCTCCATGAGAAGGCCCATACACCGTAGCTGAAGTGCTCAAGCCAGGAACGTACAAGCTCTACGACGGTCAAGGCAGGATCCTGGCGAATGCGTGGAACATCTCTCAGCTACGTCACTTCTACCCTTAAGGGCCTCGAGGCCTAGCATATTCTGTCGCTTTGTACAAACATGTCAAAATGAATGAACAAACTCGTGCATTGTCGTTCATGTTGCTTAGCATCATAAGGTAGCCTCGACCCTGCTCTGCTCAGGGTCGAGCCTCCCTCGGGGGCAGACAAGGGGGTAACCGCCCCCCAGACTCCGGAAAAAATGCGTGTTTTCTTTTCAAAAAATTCGACCCTCGTCTCGACTCGCGCCTTGAGTGAACTAGCGACGTCTAAATCCTAAAAAACCTTGAGCCTCCAAGGGTCGGGAGGCGTCGACGTAGACGGCCGCCTACGCCCCCGGGCTACGGTACCCTACCTACGCCTCCCCTCGAGGTGCTCGCGACGTATCGAAGGAACACAGACTAAGCTAGCAGAAGCTCGAGCTCGCAAACAAAGAGAAGCGGTCAAATAAGTTCGAAAAGAAAACAACTCCTTTAAACAAACAAGTCATATATACATACGGGTCTCGACAGACACTCATCCATGTCACAAAATTCTTGCAAGGACCTCGACGCCCAAATTCGGCACGCAGGCCCTAATCTTCGTCAGTGTGGTACTCCTCCCCGAGGTCTTCCACGGCGGGCTCAGCCTCGACGCCCGAGCTAGAGGGAGGAGGGCCCTCGACACCGCTGCTGGCGTCAGGAGGCAGCACATCCTTGTAACGTAACGGCCCTAGTCCCATGGCCCACTGACCACCGTCAACCACTGACAGTCGATCCGTACAGCCAAGAGATTAAGACCGGTTCCGCTACTGGGCTACATCAGTGCCCGTTGTCCGCAGGATCATCTCACAATTCAGTTACAATCTCTTTAACATTTTGACAAATAATATCGGAGTAAATAGCGGAAGACTTAGATAACAATAGTTTTACAAACCAGGGTTCAACATAAACTTAAAGTGAAGTTATTACAGACCATAGTTCAAATAGATAGAGTTGGCAGAGTAGCATATGACAACAACTAAAGGTAAAGATACATCACCCAGCCCGAGGGTGAATAATCACTCATCGGCCTCATCGGCCTCCTCCTGAACAACAGTCACACAGCAGGGTCCAAGGCATACTGAGGAATCTGCCATACCTGCAACATGGGTAATAAAACCCTGAGTACAAAGGTACTCAACAAGACTTACCCGACTAAAGAAAAAGGGAGAAGACTCAGGAATGAAGGCTTAGGGTAGTCAAGGTAAGGCTTAAGCAAGATCAAGTATTTTGCAGAAAAGCATTTTTGTAAATCCTATTTTATTTTGAAAGATTCAGTATTCCTCAATTCTTCATCATTCATGATTCATTTTATATTTCAAAACATTCCTAGTTGAGAACCACTCTCCGTTGAGAGTCAATGGAACAAGTCTCCATAACCGAGGAGCAGCGTTAATCCGGATAAATAATACTCAGCTGAGGATCCCTATCCACACTGCATATGTAGCACCCAAGCTTGCATACGCCAACTCGTCTACCACGATTCCTCCATTATTGGGCCCGGTCCTACGCCACCCGGAAGTACAGTACACCACTCCAATCCGGGACTCTAACCCACGTGGGTACATGCTACTTCCGCCATCTCTCCACTCCCAGTGCGCGGTTGTCGGTCCAATAATGGATTTCTCGGAGCCAGAGCTTTCCGTAGTATGTGAATAGTTGCAAGTCCTGCCCAGCAGGCCCCCATACGGATGGTCCCTACATTTTTCCGCCAGCGACAAGCACCTCGGGACTCTAACCCAAGAGTACAGGTCCTGTCGGTTTTTCAATCCTGTCCCGGTTGGTGTCAACTGTTGAGTCCCGGACTACAACATGACGGCACCGTACGCAAGGACAACCTCTCCTTCCCATTGACTAAGTACGGATCAGATACTTAGCCAATAGTGGGAGTAAACCAGAAATTCCCATAAAGATTTCTTTCGGTGATCACACTTTTGAAATTGGCATTTTTATTGCGAAGTCTAATTCAATAAGCATTGCTAAGCATTTTTCAAACACTTTTGAAAAGCAGGTATCGGGTGCATCAGTGGTCAAGGTGGATAGTGCATCAATTAGGGTAGCACACAACTCCTATAAACCTAATGCAGTAATTTAACTCAAAAACATTTAAGGAAACATTTTATAAATTCAAGGAAAGGGTTAAATGCACCGGGGCTTGCCTTGGATGGCAAAAAGAGCAGACTCGGGGTAGGTATAGGCGTCGGAGCTCGGGGTCGCCTCGGGGACAGATCCTTCGGTGGCTACCTCGACTTCAGGTCCTTCTTCGTCAACTATACGGATGCAATGATGAATGCTCATGAGAATGATGATATGGACTTATGGTGCAAGACAATTCCACTGATTCTAGATTACTTTAAACAAAACATGATCGAAATCTAGGTTGAGCATAAAAGATCACCATTTCTTCCTTAAGCAATATTGATTGAACTAGCCCTTATTATAATTATCCTAAGCATCAACTAAACATAGCATCCCAAACATCATAGACCAAAGGGTAGGGGTCTATGAACATCAATCAATCCAAAGATCACATCCTCAAACACTTATTACCAACCCTAATCCATCTTTTCTATTTTCTTAATTTATTTAAAAGGTCATTTTATGAAGTTGCTCCAAAAATTACCAAATTAATCACATAAGTTCATTATGGTGTAGATAGATGGCAAAACAAATTTCATAATTTTTGGAGGTCATTAAGGTGCTCAATTAAATCTAGACATTAATTAACAAAAGGTACTATTTAGGAATTAAAATAAATGCCCAAAAATCAACTTGTTTCAAATGACTTCAAAATTTTACCAGAGACTAAACATGGCATAAGAAGCTCACAAAAATTTGTCTCATGATTTATGGAGCTATAAATCATTTTCTAAAAATCCAAAACCATCATTTATTAATTAAAAGGGAGATTTTTCATTTTCAAATTTTTGCAGAAAAGTCAAGTTTTATATTTTTATAAAATACTCCAGAGCATAAAGAGTCTACCACAAAAATTTCAGAATTTTTGGATCAACACAGAAAATCATACAAAAAAGAGAAATCAGAGCACTATTCACATGTTTGAGAAAAAGAAAAAACGGCACTGTTCTTCTCCTCCGTTCGCCGGCGACCACCGACGACGGCGGCGCTGCTGCGCCGGCTACTGCGGGCACGCCGCGGCGAAACCGAGGGCACGGGAAGCAACAGGGAGCTCACCGGCGTTGATTGCGGGGCTCGGCGAGGTGAGGGGATGAACGGAGGGGTGAGTTCGACGGTGACCGGCGGACGGCGGACGGCGGCGATCGTCGTCTCGGCGATCCTGTGCGACACAAGCGACCACAAGGGGTCAGTCAGAGGCGCCAAGGAGTAAGGAAGGTGATGCGGGGGTCAGTGGAGGATGATCAAGGCCGTAGAGGGAGTATTTCACGATCCCGACCTCGACGGGATTCTTGCCGGAGATGACAACGACGAGCTACGCCGGGCGAAGGGAGGCGGTAGCGACCAAATTGAGGGGTGGTGAAGCTGCGCAAAGACTTGGCGGAGCTTCTGGGCTAGCTGGGAGAGAAGCGGAGGCTCGGGCTTGCTCTGGCCACGGTGGCGGAGATGAGTTCCACTCCGGCCGGCTCGGCGGGGTTCTTATAGCCGCGGCGAGAGGCTGGCAAGACGCGCGCGGGGGCGGATAAGGAGGCTCAGTGCGTGCGCAATCGAGTGCGAGGTCGAGGGTCAGCGGTTTGGCACGCAGGGACCGGGCGTTGTGCTCGCCGGTGGCGAACACGCGGCGGCGACGAACTGCGGGCGGTAGGGGACGGGAGCAAGGTCAGCTGGAGCTCAGGCGCGTGCGCAATGATGCGCTGAGCATCGGCGTGGAGTTGGTTCGGGCGAAGGAGCTTCGGACACGCGGCACACGCGGACTCCGGCGATGGCGCGCGGCCAGGCCCCCCCTGGCTCGCCTGGGAAGATGAACAGTCTAGGGGGTAGGGTTTGACTTTTGGCCAGTTTCTGTATTTTGCAAATCTCTTCCAAAATTTGAACTGTGCGACAAAAACTCAAAATACCAAAGTTGCTCAGAAAAAAGAGATCTACAACTTTGTCAATATGAACATTTTCAAATTCCAAATAGTTTTTGAACAATATTTGAAACAGTAAAGGGGACACTTTTTCAAACTTGATTCAAATCAAAATTACTCTGGATTTCAAACTGAAACTTGAAAATCTTTCAATATGAAAGTTGTTCCATTTGACAAAACCTATAACTTTGCTAATATACACTTTTTCTGAAACTCAATAGTTTTTGAATAACTTTTTAAAACTGAAAAGGGGACAAAAGTTGGGGTTTGAATGAATTTAAAATAACTCAATATTTTGTACAGAAACTAGAAAACTTGTGAATACCAAAGTTGTTTCTCTTTGACAGATCTACAACTTTGCTTTTTGGACCAATCCCAAATTTTGAATAATATTTGACTTACAAAAAGAGGGATAAAATCCAGGGTTTGGAAATCAGGGTTTTGCAAAGAGAAATTTAAATCAAATCTGATTTTTGAACTTTGATCAAGGCAACAAACATCAGGGCACTAAATTTGAACAAGAATTACATAGAACTAGACACAGAGGTGAAATTACCATTTTGCCCCTATAGGAAGAAGTGGGCTAATAAGGGTTTTTGCAATAGAGGTACATCACATAAAATGATACACTAAGCAAATGCATACACATGAAATCATGATCAAGATGATTAATGATGCTAATGATGATATGTCAAGTTAATTACATGCTTAAACACCAGAGGTGTTACAGCCTTCCCCCCTTAAAGAAATCTCGCCCCGAGATTTTGCGTCTTAAGAAAGGACAAAGAAGGGATAAAGGCAAAACTTTACATTGACAGGGATTCGAGAAAGTCGGGATAGTTCTTTGCCAAGAAGCCTTCAGATTCCCACGTAGCTTCTTCTTCAGAGTGCTGGTTCCACTGGACTTTGTACCACCTTGTGGTAGTTCTTCGAGTAACTCGATCTTTGTGATCCAACACACGAACTGGATATTCCGAGTAGGATAGATCAGGCTCTAGCTCGACACCTTCAACTTCCACGACATGTTCTGGTACTCGGAGGCACTTCTTGAGTTGGGAGACATGGAAAACATTGTGGACAGCAGAGAGATGATCGGGCAACTTCAGCTTGTAAGCTACCTTGCCACAACATTCCAAAATCTCAAACGGACCAATGTAGCGGGGTGCTAACTTTCCCTTGACTCCAAAACGAGTGACTCCTTTGGTTGGTGAGACCTTGAGATACACGTAATCTCCAACTTGAAACTTCAGAGGTCGACGTCTCTTGTCAGCATAACTCTTTTGCCGGGATTGGGCAATCTTCATGTTCTCTTGTATCTGCTTGACTTTCTCTTCCATATCTTTGACCAGGTCAACTCCAAAGAATTCTCTTTCTCCGGGCTCCGACCAACTGAGGGGTGTACGACAACGACGACCGTACAGTGCTTCAAAGGGTGCCATTTTGATGCTTTCTTGATAACTGTTATTATATGAGAATTCTGCCAAGGGCAAACAGTCATCCCAAGTATCTGCGAAGGTGAGAGCACAGGCTCTCAACATGTCTTCCAGCACTTGGTTGACCCGCTCAGTTTGTCCATCTGTTTGCGGATGATATGCTGTACTATGCAAGAGCTTGGTTCCAAGTGAGGTATGGAACGCTTTCCAGAACTTTGCGACAAACTGAGTACCACGATCAGAGATAATGGTCTTGGGTATTCCATGAAGCTTCACTATGTTGTTCTTGTACAAGGCGGCATATGTGGGGACGGTGTAAATGGTCTTGACTGGCAGAAAGTGAGCTTGTTTGGTGAGTCGGTCCACGATTACCCAAATGGAATCAAAACCTTTCCGGGTCTTGGGTAACCCATTGACAAAATCCATGCTGATATCTTCCCACTTCCAGGACAGGTACAGATAAAGGCTGCAATTCTCCTCCAGGCTTCATGTGCACGGCCTTGACTTTCTGACAAGTATCACAGCGAGCGACATAGCGAGCGATTTCAATCTTCATCTGTGTCCACCAGAATCTCTGCCTTAGATCCTGGTACATCTTGTTGCTGCCGGGGTGGATGGAAAACCTAGACAGGTGTGCCTCATCAAGGATCAACTGTCTCAACTCAGGCACCTTGGGGACTACTAGACGGTTCTTGAACCAAACAACTCCTACATCATCGATCCTGAAACAATCAGCCTTACCGGTCTGGATCTTTTCGATGATGTGCTTGATTCCAGGGTTATCTTTTTGTGCAGCAATGACCTGTTCTTTGATAGAGGTCTCTATCCTGACATTACTCAGAGTTCCTTGTGGTACCATTTCAATACCCATCCTTTCAAGTTCATGGCACAAGGAAAGATCATAGGGCTTCGTCGTCAGACAGTTGCAGTATGACTTGCGACTGAGGGCATCGGCGACTACATTCGCCTTACCAGGATGGTAATGTACTTCGATATCATAATCCTTGATTAACTCAAGCCATCTTCGCTGTCTCATGTTCAACTCTTCTTGAGTGAAGATATACTTCAGACTCTTATGATCGGTGTACACATTGCAGGCACTTCCCAACAGATAATGACGCCATATCTTCAAAGCATGTACCACTGCTGCTAACTCAAGGTCATGGGTTGGATAATTCTCCTCATGTCGCTTAAGCTGCCGTGAGGCATAAGCGATCACTCGACCTTCTTGCATCAAGACACAACCCAAACCAATACCAGATGCATCACAGTATACATCAAAAGGTTTCTCGATATCTGGTTGAGCCAGGACTGGTGATGTAGTTAACAGTTTCTTCAAGGCTTGAAAAGCTTGCTCACAGGCTGTTGACCAAACGAAATCCACGGAATTCTTCAACAACTCTGTGATAGGCTTGGCGACTCTGGAGAAGTCTGGGATGAAACGACGATAGTATCCAGCCATTCCCATGAAGCTGCGAACTTCGCGAACAGTGGTAGGTGGCTTCCAATCCAAGATATCTGCCACTTTTCCAGGGTCAACTGACACACCTTCAGCGGACAGGACATGACCAAGGAATTGAATTCGATCTAGCCAAAATTCACATTTACTGAACTTGGCATACAGCTGGTGATCTCTGAGACGAGAGAGAACGACACGAAGATGCTTGGCATGATCTTCAGGAGTTCTTGAATAGACAAGGATGTCGTCAATGAACACGACTACAAATTTATCGAGCTCTGGCATGAACACAGAGTTCATGAGATACATGAAATGAGCAGGGGCATTGGTCAAGCCAAAGGACATGACCAAATACTCATATAGACCGTATCTGGTGGTGAAAGCTGTTTTAGGAATGTCTTCTGGACGAATCTTGATTTGGTGATAGCCAGATCTGAGATCAATCTTGGAAAACACTCTGGCTCCAGATAACTGGTCAAACAGAAGATCAATGCGAGGCAAGGGATATTTGTTTTTGATGGTGACCTCATTGAGTGGGCGATAGTCAACGCACAGGCGAAGGCTTTTGTCCTTCTTCTTCACAAAGATAGCAGAACAGCCCCAAGGAGATGAACTTGGGCGAATGAGACCCTTATCCAATAGCTCTTGCAATTGGATCTTCAGCTCTGCCAACTCTCTGGGAGGCATTCGATAAGCTCTACGGGATATAGGAGCAGTCCCGGGCTTTAGCTCTATAGCAAACTCAACATTACGGTCGGGAGGTAGACCAGGAAGATCTTCTGGAAAGACATCAGGGAATTCACAGACTACAGGGATGTCTCGGATCCCTTGATCATAGGTGGCATTTAGCTGTGTGGTAGCTGGTTTTTGAGGCATCGGAAGTTGGAGAAAGAGTTTGGAGGTACTGTTAGGAATATCCACTCTCACAACTCTATTCAAGATGTCTATCATGGCTTTATACTGACACATCCAATTCATGCCTAAGATGACATCTATCTCTTGATCGCGCAGTACTATCATGGTGGTAGGAAAGACATGTTTCCCCAACATTACTGGTATACTGCGGACCACTTCCTTAGTATTTATCCGCCCTCCAGGCGAAAGTATGCAGAAACTTTTCTTTTAACTCCCCCATGGGCAACTCATGCTTGATGACAAAAGTGCGACTGATGAAGGAATGCGATGCACCAGAATCAAACAAGACGACTGCAGGATGATTGGCAACAGGGAACCTACCGAGCATGACGGGCTCTCCTTCTGGGATGTTACTGACGGTGGTGAAGTAGACTTGCCCGTGCTTCCTGACAAACTTGCCCTTCTGGACGTGCTGCTGCGGTGCACGGTGCTGCTGCTGTGATCCTCCAGGGACCTTTCTGTGCATGCTGGGCATTCTTCTTGGGTTTTGGGCACTCGCGAGACCAGTGACCAACTTGGCCACAGTTGTAGCATGGATGGTTGTAAGCTGATTGTGAGGGTGGTGACACGAACACCAGGGGCGTTCGGCTGAGTGGCACTTTGCTGGTTGGCATTGTGGGTGGTGGCCGCGGTACGAACGACCACTTGCTGATGGGGGTATGGGGCACGGTTTTGGTGGTGGCTGGGGTGGTAGATGATTCTTGGGCGCTTATGGTTGCTGGAGAAACTGCTAGACCCAGCCTTCTTCTTCTTCTTCTCTTCCTGATACTGGCGGTTGCTCTCCTCGAAAGCAACAGCACGGTCAACGACATCATGGTAGGATCCGTTTAGGTTGTTGGACAGACCTCTGCGAATCTTAGGGTGCAGACCCCTGAGAAAACAATCTCTCTTCTTTTCCTCTGTGTTGACATAGTCGGAGGCATACTGGCTGAGGTGGTTGAATTGTCCCACGTACTGCATGACGGTGGAATCTTTCTGTTGCAGGGCCAAGAACTGATCCAACTTCATCTTCATCAATCCCGAAGGGATGTGATGTGCTCTGAAAGCGGTGCGGAACTCTTCCCAGGTCAGCTGGTGACCTTCCGGCTGGGCAGCCAACAGGTTGGCGTACCAGGCACTTGCAGGACCACGGAGCTGCTGTGAAGCGAACCGAGGTTTCTGGATCTCTGAGCAGTGCAGTAGACTGAACTTCTGTTCCATGGTGCGTAACCAGTCATCAGCCTCGAGAGGTTCATCGGCCTTTGTGAAGACCGGTGGTCGGGTTTCAGTGAAGTCCACATAGGTTGTCTCTTGGTTGTTGCGGCGACCACGGTTGCCGTTGTTCTGCTGCCCTTGATTCTGAGCCATCAGATTGGCAGCGGCGGCCAAGGCTGCAATGGCGTCAGCTAGTGTAGCTGGTTCAGGTGGAGGGTTTGGGAGGCGGTCATCTCCAGCACCTCCGGCTCCGGTACGGGTGTTCACAGGCATCTGTATAAGCAACTCGGAACTCAGCATACAAAGATTGGTTTTGAACGAAACTGGCTGATAAGATTCATTGATGCAAGGGTAGATAACTGATACAGAGGTTCGACAGATAACCACAGACTGACAAAGGAAAGGTACAAGACAAGATACAAACTCGGCTAGACAGAAGACCAACTAACGCCCCAAACCTAGACTTAAGGCTTTAGGTAAGCAGATGGTACAGACACAAGGAGTCTAGTCATCATCGATGAAGATCAACTCTTCGTCATCA